>JAVJIX010000108.1:567500-800000 GCA_036785185.1 Paratrypauchen microcephalus
TTATCGTTCAATAAATGAAAGTTGGAACAGTATATTTTGGCCTTTGTTTGTTGATTTGTTTTGCTTCATTCACATGTTTAACACACAAACCCTGCATATTTAGGCTGCCTTCTTCTCTTAAACAGAAAACACTGTTCCACCTTGTGATGTCACGTGGTAATACAGGAAGTACTCCACTGTGTAAACTCCACACACCTTCACTAGAATCATTTGGATGATTTCAGACCTGGAATTGCCAATGTCTACTGAATTAAAGGTAAAAGACTTTAGACTTTATTGTCCCCAAGGGGAAATTCATTTTCACGCACACAGAGCCTGTTTGACACACACAGCAACAACACAACAAACACAAACACATACAATAAGCGTTACAGCACACTCAGCGGGGCCTGTTGTTCAAAAATGTGACGGCTGAAGGGATCAGGCTTCTGCCAAAGCAGGTCCTCCTGCACCTGATCGCCCTGTACCTCCGTCCTGAGGGCAGAGGGGTGAGGTGCACCTCTGTCCTGAGGGCAGAGGGGTGAGGTGCACCTCCGTCCTGAGGGCAGAGGGGTGAGGTTTTCCTGAGGGCAGAGGGGTGAGGTGCACCTCCGTCCTGAGGGCAGAGGGGTGAGGTGCTCCTCCGTCCTGAGGGCAGAGGGGTGAGGTGCTCCTCCGTCCTGCGGGCAGAGGGGTGAGGTGCTCCTGAGGGCAGAGGGGTGAGGTGCACCTCCGTCCTGAGGGCAGAGGGGTGAGGTGCTCCTCCGTCCTGCGGGCAGAGGGGTGAGGTGCTCCTGAGGGCAGAGGGGTGAGGTGCACCTCCGTCCTGAGGGCAGAGGGGTGAGGTTTTCCTGAGGGCAGAGGGGTGAGGTGCTCCTGAGGGCAGAGGGGTGAGGTGCTCCTCCGTCCTGAGGGCAGAGGGGTGAGGTTTTCCTGAGGGCAGAGGGGTGAGGTGCACCTCCGTCCTGAGGGCAGAGGGGTGAGGTGCTCCTCCGTCCTGAGGGCAGAGGGGTGAGGTGCTCCTCCGTCCAGAGGGGTGAGGTACATCTGAGGGCAGAGGGGTGAGGTGCTCCTCCGTCCTGAGGGCAGAGGGGTGAGGTGTTCCTGAGGGCAGAGGGGTGAGGTGCTCCTCCGTCCTGAGGGCAGAGGGGTGAGGTGCTCCTCCATCCTGAGGGCAGAGGGGTGAGGTACTCCTGAGGGCAGAAGGGTGAGGTGTTCCTGAGGGCAGAGGGGTGAGGTGCACCTCCGTCCTGAGGGCAGAGGGGTGAGGTGCTCCTCCGTCCTGAGGGCAGAGGGGTGAGGTACTCCTGAGGGCAGAGGGGTGAGGTGCACCTCCGTCCTGAGGGCAGAGGGGTGAGGTACTCCTGAGGGCAGAGGGGTGAGGTGCTCCTCCGTCCTGAGGGCAGAGGGGTGAGGTACTCCTGAGGGCAGAGGGGTGAGGTGTTCCTGAGGGCAGAGGGGTGAGGTGCTCCTCCGTCCTGAGGGCAGAGGGGTGAGGTGCTCCTCCATCCTGAGGGCAGAGGGGTGAGGTACTCCTGAGGGCAGAAGGGTGAGGTGTTCCTGAGGGCAGAGGGGTGAGGTGTTCCTGAGGGCAGAGGGGTGAGGTGCTCCTCCGTCCTGAGGGCAGAGGGGTGAGGTGCTCCTCCATCCTGAGGGCAGAGGGGTGAGGTACTCCTGAGGGCAGAAGGGTGAGGTGTTCCTGAGGGCAGAGGGGTGAGGTACTCCTGAGGGCAGAAGGGTGAGGTGTTCCTGAGGGCAGAGGGGTGAGGTGCACCTCCGTCCTGAGGGCAGAGGGGTGAGGTGCTCCTCCGTCCTGAGGGCAGAGGGGTGAGGTGCTTCTCCGTCCTGAGGGCAGAAGGGTGAGGTGTTCCTGAGGGCAGAGGGGTGAGGTGTTCCTCCGTCCTGAGGGCAGAGGGGTGAGGTACTCCTCCGTCCTGAGGGCAGAGGGGTGGGGTACTCCTGACGGCAGAGGGGTGAGGTGTTCCTGAGGGCAGAGGGCTGAGGTGCTCCTCCGTCCTGAGGGCAGAGGGGTGAGGTGCTCCTCCATCCTGAGGGCAGAGGGGTGAGGTACTCCTGAGGGCAGAAGGGTGAGGTGTTCCTGAGGGCAGAGGGGTGAGGTGTTCCTGAGGGCAGAGGGGTGAGGTACTCCTCCGTCCTGAGGGCAGAGGGGTGAGGTACTCCTGAGGGCAGAGGGGTGAGGTGCTCCTCCGTCCTGAGGGCAGAGGGGTGAGGTGCTCCTCCGTCCTGAGGGCAGAGGGGTGAGGTACTCCTGAGGGCAGAAGGGTGAGGTGTTCCTGAGGGCAGAGGGGTGAGGTGCTCCTCCGTCCTGAGGGCAGAGGGGTGAGGTACTCCTGAGGGCAGAAGGGTGAGGTGTTCCTGAGGGCAGAGGGGTGAGGTGCTCCTCCGTCCTGAGGGCAGAGGGGTGAGGTACTCCTGAGGGCAGAAGGGTGAGGTGTTCCTGAGGGCAGAGGGGTGAGGTGCTTCTCCGTCCTGAGGGCAGAGGGGTGAGGGGTGAGGTACTCCTGAGGGCAGAGGGGTGAGGTGCTCCTCCGTCCTGAGGGCAGAGGGGTGAGGTGTTCCTGAGGGCAGAGGGGTGAGGTGCTCCTCCGTCCTGAGGGCAGAGGGGTGAGGTGCTTCTCCGTCCTGAGGGCAGAGGGGTGAGGTACTCCTGTAGTGGGTGAGTGGGGTCCTGTTCTATTGAAATTGCATAGCCCTGTTGTTGAGATCTGCAGGTTGGGTGTGGGGAGCAGAGGTGTGGACTTGAGTTATGTGACTTCGACTCGACAAAATGTACAAACACTTGCAACTCGACTTGGACTTCAATATCAATAACTCGTGACTTCACTTGGACTTAGGCCTTTTGACTTGTGATGACTTGCTACGTCCAATGAAAAAAAAACTCTAAAAGTATGTTGATAAGGACCGCACTCGTAGTTGTGAATCTGCGAAAATGTATGCAAAGAGCATGTGTAACATGTGCAAAGAGCATGTGCGCGCGGCTATTTGATGATTTGTAGAAATTGTATTTATTTGTAAAGGGGACTCGAAATGACTCGAAACTAAAATGCTAGGGCTTTGGACTACCCATCAAATATTAAATCATCCACATACAAAATACTAAAACATACAGTTTCTGAGTGAATTTACTTGTCCTGAGACCAAATCTAAAAAACTAAGAGAAAAGAATGCTTGAAAATACTTTTTAAAATACCAAATATGTCTGGAGTACCCCCCAAAATGCCATTTCCTCTTGTCCCACCCCTCTAATGACCAAATTGAATCTCAAATAAAACAGTTAAAATTGAATTGAAATTTCTTGTTTTTTCTATAATTTGTTTCATTGCCATCTCTTGTAACTGTGGGAACATTTGTTTTAATAGACATAATATTTCAAATAATAATTATTATTCATGGAACATGTGTCCCACAACCTGCACCAACCCTGTTACCAGAACATTTTTAGCCTGGTAGAAGAAGAAGAAAGCAGAACCACATGATCAATCAACCAATCAATCAATCAATCAATCAACAGTGAACCACATGATCCCCTGGACTTGACGTCATCAAACAGTTTTCCAAAAGAATGGGCAGAGCAAAGGTTTATCTTCTCTTCTATTTTTCATATTTTTATAACATCGTTAGCCTTGATTGAATGTCTCACTCTGCCTCATGCAACCCTGTTATGCAAATGATCAGAATAAGACCTTTTTTTTTTCCTTTACTTATTTGTATAAATAAGTTTTTCCTCTTGATTAGCAGTAACAGCTAAACAGCTAGTTTCTACTCCTGAGATAAACTGAACATTAGTGCAGATCTGCAACCCTGTTACCTGCAACCCTGTTACTGCGATTAGAGCAGTGGTTCTTAACCTGGGTTCGATCGAACCCTAGGGGTTCGGTGAGTCAGTCTCAGGGGTTCGGCGGAGGTCAAGACACGCACCCGACTCATATGATTCGTGAGAAGAAGTCACACTGATTTGCAGTAAATATTTATTATTATTGTCGCCTCATGGAAATAAAACAATAAATAGCATAAATATAATAAGTTCATTATTGGAATACTGTAACGAACAGGCCGTTCGTTACGGAATGAGTATCCACACATGCACCTTCATAGACTTTGCACTTTATATATATTTACATTGCACCTTTAGAGCACGGAGCACTTACAAGATACGCTAATTTGCACATATAAGATTGCACACATTTGTATTGTTTTAAAGTATTTATTGAAAACATTTTTGGCGTTTGTCGCGGAGTCCGGTCGGGCGGGTGCTTCCGGTAATGGTGGCCGCCGGTCTGTGGAGACAAACAACAACAATCAATGTGCAATATGTGCCACTTTTTAAATTAGTTGTGTCTTGTGTGTGTTTGCGTGTGTGGGATGTGGATATTTTAAAGTGTGAAAGTGGTATGCGTGGGTTGAGTTGTGGTTTTACTTACCTGTGTCTCATGTCCAGGTGTCTGGCCAAAAGATTCCCCGGGGGACCAGACACCATTTAAGAGTTCCGGGCCAGCTCAAGACAGCGGACATCGGGGGGAGGAAATGCCACCTATTTTAATTGGGTTTATTCATTTTATACTTTATTAGGTGTTTGGTTCTAAGAGTTTATTTTTGTATGTGGGTTTTATATGGTTTATTTGATGATTGGTATTTTATTGGAGGATTTTAACTTAGTTTTAAACAGCTAATGTTAATTATACACCCCTTGGAGTTTTTATGGTTTTACCCAACAGTATTTAAGCCACCTGTATCCTATCATTGATTGCTCTGCTGCTGGAGAAGAGCCACGCTCCTATCCTCCTTGCACCTTAATTTATTTTGCACTGCACTTTGCACGTGAGCACTTTATATTTTTTTGTGCAAACTGAAAAAAACATTAAAAAACTGTGGACCACGTCAACCCTGCCTCCAGTATCTGTTTGTGGAACTCACTGCAATCCAGCCGCTCTACCCGTCTTGGTCACAAATACATAAGGTTAAAAATTAAAACCATTTCAATGTGGTAGTCTTAAAATAGGTCATGTCTTTGTGAAAAGGTCTGTAATTTGTTGTGAGTTCATGCATTTTATTGGTTTTGTTCTTTGAAAACAATGATGTTAAGGCACGGTTCATTTTGTGCACCAGTAAAACATATACCTATGTCTTGAATTTGAAAAAAAATAAAAATCATATTTTATTTTTCAATAAAGAAGGGTTCGGTGAATGTGCATATGAAACTGGTGGGGTTCAGTACCTCCAACAAGGTTAAGAACCACTGGATTAGAGCAAATAAATAAATAAACCAAATAAATCATATAATAAAAATTTTACCATTGACCGTAAGCTGAGCTAATCAAGCATTTGATAGTTTATTACCTATTATTGATGAATATGTAGCAGAAACCTGGGATATGCCCCTCAAGACTGGCTGAAAATGGACAAATATCTCATGAACGTTCTGTTGGTGGCCAGCAAAAAGACTATTACAAAGAAATTGATACAACCAGAGTGCCCAACAATGAATACGTGGAGAGATGTAGTGTTTGACATTTATAAGATGGAACAACTTACAGCCCATATCAACCATAAAATGGAGATCTTCACTAACCAGTGGACAAAATGGCGCAGTTATATCACAGCCAAATGGCCAAATTGTTCTATGTATTTGTACTAAATGTATAATATATGTGTATCTGAAAATTACTCCCCTGTCACTGTCAGCATTGTATATAGTTTTTGTTGATATTATTTATTTCAATCAATCAATCAAATATTTATAAGGCGCTTTTCATACAAAATTGTAACACAAAGCGCCTTACAGTGGTCAAGGATTAGAAGATTGACCTTTATTGATCTCGCACAGGAGAAGTTGTTTCTATATTTGACCCGGGGACCATCCCCATGATTTTGTTTTGTTATTTATGCTTTGGTCAGGCCCTAAGCTGGAGGATTTTACCTATGGCGCATGTTTATCTTTTTATTTATTTATTTATTTATTTATTTATTTATTTATTTATTTATTTATTTATTTATTTATTTAACCTTTTTTTTTTCTATTTTGAAAAACAATTTAAAAAAAATTTAAATAAAAAAAAAAAAAAAAAAAAAAAGAATATGTAGCAGAAAATCAGAAAAGTGAAGGTTTATTTTTCAAGAATTTTAAAGCCAAAATGTCCTCCAATTCTGGAATGACCCAGGACTTACTTTTAATGATACATTTCAGCAGCATTTTCTCTTTAAAAGCCTCAGCAGTAACATAAGCCCCATCACCTCACCGTCATGTGTCAGCGCTGAACCGGAGCGGCGTGTCACCGTGCGCATGCGCAGTACTCACGGGAGCGGCTCTTATCTACGCACCAACACCGCGTCTCCAGCATTCCCCAGCTACGTACAGGGCTTTAAACGAAGACACAGTGAGTATTTCGGACATATTTACTCGTAATTCGTCATTTCACCGTGTGCGTGATTCGTTTCACGGGTTTCTTGCTTTGAGACGGTGTCAGGAGCCGCTGCTCGTCGGAGGCCGTGGGGGAGCCTTGGATGAGCGGGGGGTTTCTACGTTGCGGTTATGACCAGAAGCTACCGGCAAATCTGCACGTTATTGTTCTCCCTGGAAAAAAGCCGCACAGACCCACATCCGTTTGGTTCATTAGCGCATTTTACGCACTCAAATATTGCACATTTGGAAAAGGAATAGCCACACGTTGCTGGTGCTACTCCCATTTTGCTGTTGATTCAAAACCAATTGATTTTGTGGCTAAAAGAACAGACGCGCCCACCTCTGGAAACACGACAGGCGCTTCTCAGAGTGCGATCCCGGGCCAGATATGGGCACTCACGTTGAATTTGTATTTATTTTATTTTGTTTATTTAACCGTTATTTATCCAGGTAAACTCTTTGAGAACCACTTCTCATTTACAAACATGACCTGGCCAAGAGGCTGCAGGAATAAATAAAAACATACGATACAAATGTACACAGACATACACATAACACCATTAAACAAACATTTACATTAAAAAGATACACAGTAAAAAAGAAAGAAAGGATAAAGTGCTTAAATAAGTGTATGTAAATATGGTTTAAAATGTCAGCATGAACAAGACTCAACTAACGTGTTTTGGAGATTCTGCTTAAAGGTCCAGTGTGTAGGATTCGTGGCGCATAGGTGGATTGTGGTGTATTAATGACGAGACGGTTGCACGCATTTAACACCGTTTACTGTGGTTTTCATAACTCACATAACACACGCACATGTCGTCATGCTAGCTCGATGTCTACTACTATATTGGCATCTCTACGCATGCGCGACACACATTAATATGAACTACATGGTTCTATTGGATCAGTATACCACATCACCTCCCCCTTTACTTTAAAGTTCTTTAACATAAAACATGGTATATCATTACTATACGTTACGAGGGGGGGGGGGGCATTTTTTCCTGAGGAGGGGGGGGGGGGGGGGGGGCAGCAGTAGTCGAGTTATAAAATGAAACCAGGGGGGATGGTGGAAGGGCAGGGCAGAATTAGAAGGTACTTATTATCATTCAATAATGCACAGGATAATATGTTATCACACACAGTCTTGGTTTAGTCCTGGTTTAGTCCTGGTTTAGACCTGTTTTAGTCCTGGCTTAGTCTTGGTTTAGACCTGATTTAGTTTTGGTTTAGTCCCGGTTTAGTCCTGGTTTAGACCCGGTTTAGATCTGGTTTAGTCTTGGCTTAGTCCTGGTTTAGACCTGGTTTAGTCCTAGTTTAGACCTGGTTTAGTCCTGGTTTAGTGCTGGTTTAGACCCGGTTTAGATCTGGTTTAGTTCTGGTTTAGTCCTGATTTAGTCCTGGTTTAGTCCCGGTTTAGTCCTGGTTTAGACCCGGTTTAGATCTGGTTTAGTCTTGGCTTAGTCCTGGTTTAGACCTGGTTTAGTCCTAGTTTAGACCTGGTTTAGTCCTGGTTTAGACTCGTTTTAGATCTGGTTTAGTCCTGGTTTAGTTCTGGTTTAGTCCTGGTCTAGTCCTGGTTTAGTTCTGGTTTAGTCCTGGTTTAGTCCTGGTTTAGACCTGGTTTAGTCCTGGTTTAGTCCTGGTTTAGTGCTGGTTTAGACCCGGTTTAGATCTGGTTTAGTTCTGGTTTAGTCCTGGTTTAGTTCTGGTTTAGTCCTGGTCTAGTCCTGGTTTAGTTCTGGTTTAGTGCTGGTTTAGACCCGGTTTAGATCTGGTTTAGTGCTGGTTTAGACCCGGTTTAGATCTGGTTTAGTTCTGGTTTAGTCCTGGTTTAGTTCTGGTTTAGTCCTGGTCTAGTCCTGGTTTAGTTCTGGTTTAGTTCTGGTTTAGTTCTGGTTTAGTCCTGGTTTAGTTCTGGTTTAGTCCTGGTCTAGTCCTGGTTTAGTTCTGGTTTAGTCCTGGTTTAGACCTGGTTTAGTCTTGGTTTAGTCCTGGTTTAGTCCTGGTTTAGTCCTGGTTTAGTCTTGGTTTAGTCCTGGTTTAGTTCTGGTTTAGTCCTGGTTTAGTCCCAGTTATATCCTGGTTTAGACCCGGTTTAGACCTGGTTTAGTCCTGGTTTAGTTCTGGTTTAGTCCTGGTTTAGTTCTGCTTTAGTCCTGGCTAGGTCCTGGTTTAGTCCTGGTCTAGTCCTGGTTTAGTTCTGGTTTAGTCCTGGTTTAGACCTGGTTTAGTCTTGGTTTAGTTCTGGTTTAGTCCTGGTTTAGTTCTGGTTTAGTCCTGGTCTAGTCCTGGTCTAGTCCTGGTTTAGTTCTGGTTTAGTCCTGGTGCGAGTGAACAATTTTTCCCGAGGGGGGCGCCACGTCGAATTGCGTGTTGAGAGCCCTGTTTGTCTAAAGAGCAAAGTTATTACCTGATGGTTCTCAGTTTGTTTTATCATCACCGCACTCTGTCAGTGCGCGCTGAGAGGGGCGGGGAGGAGGGACCGGGGGGGGGGGGAGCGGGACATTTTTAACGGATTCATATAAGAGTCTGGTTAATGCACCGGGCCCGCGGCAAACCGCGGCTCACCATGGGCAGTTCGGCTCTGGGCCGCGCGTATTCCGCGCGTAAGCCGTCGGGGGGGGGGGGGGCACGTTACGCACAGACGGAGACACCGGGACTGAGGCTCAGGACGTGCCCGGGGGACGGCGCGTCTGCTCCGGCCTCGCTCGGACCGTGCGCCCGGAGCAGGGGGAGGTTTTTTTTCCGCTGAAAACGCGCGAAGCCTGCATAAACTAAGCCACACAGACTGATTTTCTGGGCACAAAAAGAAAAGGAAAGAAAGAAATCAGCGTGAGAAATGCCATGTGTGGCGTGTGAGCGTGTGAACACGTCGAATTGCGTGTGTCACACTCTCGTGAGACTTGAGAGCCCTGATTACAACACTCAGTTCAGGTAACGTTGAGGCACTCTTGGGGTACGCTGGGAGCGCCTCAGGGTCACCGCAACAGGATCAGGCGGCTCGGCTGGCTCTGGCAGTTCAGTTGCTGGAGTTGCTGTGAAACTGCTCTCCACTGGCCCGTTCTCCTCAGCTACATCCTCAGGTTGCGGATCTGGAAGGTCTGCAGAACGCCGGGGTCTCAGCTGGTCTCCGTGGCGTCTGTATTCTCGATCAGTTGCTTCTCCTCGCACTTTGTATGATACAGGTCCTAACTGCTGTGTGACTACTCCGGGGATCCACCTTGGGGTTTCTCCAGCAGTGTTTCTTAGATAGACCTGTTCATCCACATCGAACTGTCTGTCCAACGCCCGTCTGTCATGTCCATCCTTCTGCAGATACTGCTTCCTCCTCACCGTTTCTTGGATGCTTGGTTTCAGAAAATCCAATCTTGTTCTGACATGCCTTTTCAAAAACACATCAGCAGGTGTCTCGCCTGTTGTGCTGTTGGGAGTGGTGCGGTACCGTAGGAGAAAGTGAGAGATTTTGTCTTCAATGTCCAAATCTTCTCTTGCCAACTTTTTCATGCCAGTCTTGAACGTGGAGACATATCTCTCGGCTAGCCCGTTTGTGGCTGGGTGCCTCGGGGCACCGGTTGTGTGGAGGATTCCATTTCTCTTTGTGAACTGCTGGAACTCATCAGACATAAAGGTTGTTGCATTGTCTGTGACAACCTGTTCAGGGACTCCATATGATGCAAAAAGTCTCTTTAGTCTGGTAATGGTTGCAGATGAGGTTATTTGTGTCATTTTATACACTTCCAGCCATTTTGAGAACGCATCAACTACAATCATGAACATGTGGCCCATGAATGGCCCGGCAAAGTCAATGTGAAGTCTCTTCCAAACAGTTCCTGGGAATTCCCAAGGGTGGAGAGGTACTTGGCGTGGCATGCTTTGCTCTAGCTGGCACGTCTCACACTGTTTGCAGACTTTTTCAATGTCCATATCAATATGTGGCCACCAGACGTGTTGTCTTGCGATTGCCTTCATTTTCACTATACCAGGGTGCCCACTGTGGATTTCTTTAAGCACTGCAGCTCTGAGCTTAGTTGGTGCAATCACTCTTGTGCCCCACAGCACACACCCTTGCTCCACAGAGAGTTCATCAAGCTTTTTGTAGTATCCTTTCAGTTCTTCAGGAATTTCTTTTGGCCATCCTTCCATGATGAATTTGTGCAGCTTTGACAGTGCTGTGTCAGTCCTAGTTGCCCTGGCAATCTGTTTTGCAGTCAACGGCACGCCCTCTAGGTGTTCACATATCAGTGCATCGATATAGGCGGAGATGGTCTCTGTTCCCGCATCCTTAGTCTCTGACAGCGGTACACGAGACAACCCATCAGCATTGCCATGCTTCTCGGACTGGCGGTAAACAATGTGATAGTTGTATGCTGACAGTATGATGGCCCACCTCTGGATCCGCGCTGCTGCCATTGTGGGAAGGCCTTTGTGTTCCCCAAACAGAGTCAGTAATGGCCTATGGTCTGTGACCAGGTTGAATTGACGTCCCCAGAGGTACTGGTGAAACTTCTTAACGCCATACACAAGGCTTAAGGCCTCCTTCTCAATTTGGGAATATTTCCTCTCTGCTGGAGAGAGCGTTCGAGAAGCGTAAGCTATTGGGTGCTCTTCTCCATCTGGTGTTGTGTGTTGGATTACTGCTCCAATGCCATAGGCTGAAGCGTCACATGCAAGGGTCAACGGCAGGCTCTGATCGTAGTGCACTAACACTTTGTCACTTGTCAGGAGTTCTTTACATTTGTTGAATGCATCTTGCTCTGCTTTCTTCCATTTCCATGTGACTTGATCTTTCAGCAGTCTATAAAGTGGCGCTAACACAGTACTTTGCTGTGGCACAAAACGGCCATAGTAGTTCACTAGGCCTAGGAAAGCCCTGAGCTCTTTGACATTTTCAGGTGCAGGTGCATCGTGTATTGCTCTCACCTTGTCTTCAGATGGGTACACCCCTCTTTCATCCAGGACATGGCCCAGGTATTCAATTTGGGTCTTTCCAAACTCACACTTTGACTTTTTTACTCTCAGTCCATTCTCTTGCAAGCGTTGCAGGACTCTGTCAAGGTTCTTCAGATGTTCTGCCTCATTCCTGCCCATGACCAGCAAGTCGAGATAAACGACCACGTTGAGGTCCTTCATCAGACTCTCCATCACTCTCTGAAAAATGCTAACAGCAGAGTTGATGCCAAAGCAAAGACGATTATACACAAACAAGCCTTTGTGAGTGTTGATTGTTGTGTATTTCTTTGAATCTTCGTCAAGGAGCACTTGTTGGTAAGCTGAGGCTAGATCTATTTTTGAAAACAACTTTCCACCACTCAGTGTCACCAGCACTTCTTCAATACGCGGTAGTGGATATATGTCAGTGTTGGTAGCCTTGTTCACTGTCACCTTGTAGTCGCCGCACAAACGAATCGTGCTATCCCGCTTGACCACAGGAACGACAGGAGCGGCCCACTCGCTGTGCTTCACTGGACTGATGATGTTTTCTTTTTCCAGCCTTTCCAGCTCTTCTTCCACTCATGCCTTCATTGCAAATGGTAAGGGGCGGCTTTTATGGAATTTGGGTGTGGCATCTGGTTTGACAGAAATTGTTGCTTTAATTTCCTTTAAGGTTCCTAGCTCCTCTTTGAAGACTTGGCTGTATTTTTCTAGCACCTCAGGAATTGACTTGGGTGGAGAGGGCTGCTTTGTATTTTTAGAGACCATTTTAATTGTTCCCCAGTCCAACTTGATGCTTTCAAGCCAGTTCCTACCACAAAGTGCAGGTCCATTACCTTTCACTACAATTAATGGTAAGTTAGCAGTCTGCCCTCCATAAGCAACTTCTGCCATGAATTGTCCTCTTACTGGTATGTTCCGGCCAGTGTAGGTCTTCAGCGTGACACTGCTGCCCTCTAGTGTCACATCCGCGAACGACTCTTTGTACATCGCCTCTGACATTATGCCAACGGCAGCTCCGGTGTCTATTTCCATCTTGATGTTTATCTGGTTTATGGCAAAGTTCGCTTTGAATGCCTGTTTGTTTCCTTTACACAGAACACTTCCTCCCCTTCTTCTGCTTGCACATAACTCGTGACTCTTTGCTGATTTTTGTTTTGCTTCCCTCTCTTCTCCCTCGCGGCAGGCTGGCTACCTCTGCATGCTCTCTGGATATGACCAACTTTGTCACATTTATTACATTTTGCCGTTTTAAAGTAGCAGTCACTTGCGCTGTGATTATTTCCTTTGCATCTATAGCACACCGTCTGCGCTGACTGAGACTGTTGTTTCTCATTTACCTTGTGAACAGAAGACGCAGAAGGCTCGTTGTGCCGTAGCTGTTGTGTGTCTCGGCGGGCTGCCTCCATGTTGAGAGCGATCTCCTGGGCTCTTGCAAACGTGAGACCATCCGTCGATAGCAACTTGTGTTGGCACGCTTCGTCGTGAATTCCACTAACAAAACCGTCTCGCAGAGCCTCATTCAGTTTATCCCCGAAATCACATCTTGAAGCTAGCTGTTTCAGTTCAGCAGCAAATTGAGCAATCGTTGCGCCGTTCTTCTGAACACACCGTCGGAATCTGAACCGCTCGGCTATGACCAGTGGTTTCGGTTCATAGTAATCTGTCAGAATTTCCACGATTTCATCAAAAGTTTTATCTTTAGGTTTGTCTGGCTGCACTAAATTTCGTAGCAGACCATATGTAGACGCACCAACAGAGCTTAGCAGGGTAGCTACCTGTTTTTCTTCCTCGACACCGTATGCTTCAAAAAAAAGTTCCATTCGCTCGACGTAGGATGTCCACTGCTCAGTTTCGGGCTTGAATTCGTCCGGTCTGGCAAAGTTATTAGCCATCTTCACTGCTCACTACAGTTTTAATTTACCTCGTCGCCAATTATGTGGTGTATTAATGACGAGACGGTTGCATGCATTTAACACCGTTTACTGTGGTTTTCATAACTCACATAACACACGCACATGTCGTCATGCTAGCTCGATGTCTACTACTATATTGGCATCTCTACGCATGCGCGACACACATTAATATGAACTACATGATCAAAGGAGAAGTTCAATTTGTCAACTGGACAAAGTTTGTTTGGTTGAAAACGTTTCGCCGCTCATCCGAGAGGCTTCTTCAGCTCTGGCCCTCATGCTGGTTCGACCCTGTTTATATCTAGCTGCAAGGGAGGAGCTAGCTTACCTGAACAAAGCTGACCTATCCCCGCTACTCTCTTTTAATTATAGATGAATTATAGATGGCCATCTATAATTCGATTCTCAAACAAAGAATCATTAGGACAGACAAGCCATTGCAGAGGGGTGGAGAGGGTCGTTGTCTTGAATAGGGAATTGGACGCCAGAGAAATTTGAAATACAAAGAGACAGATTAGCTGATGGTTTCAGTGTAGTGAGCGGGCTAATAGATATGCTAATACAAGACGCCAGAGGAATTCGTAAAACAAAAGAGAGTAGCGGGGATAGGTCAGCTTTGTTCAGGTAAGCTAGCTCCTCCCTTGCAGCTAGATATAAACAGGGTCGAACAAACTTTGTCCAGTTGACAAATTGAACTTCTCCTTTGATCATGGATTCTACCTGGACGACTGAGGGACTTTTCACGTATGAACTACATGGTTCTATTGGATCAGTATACCACATGGATGGTGCTATTGCACTTCCTGTTTTAGCTACGGCAGACCTCGAGGGTCACCCGGGTGCGCCGTAACACGGACAGCTCGCGTACCCGCGCACGAACCGCGCGCCGCTACTGTATAAATAAAACGCGGTCCCGTTCACTGTTTTTTTTTTTTTTTCTTTTTGTGTGAGAGCACACATTCCCGATCGTGTACCATGACAATCTACACATCAAATGAAACCTTACAGTCTCCTCTTTTTGACTATGCAATTCATTTCCCGGCACAACAATCACTCCCCGAGCACATGGGGCTTTTTATATGGAAAAGCACAAAAGGAGGTTTTTAAGATGCGTGAAAAGTCCCTCAGTCGTCCAGGTAGAATCCATGATAAAAGGAGAAATTCAGTTTGTCAACTGGACAAAGTTTGTTTGGTTGAAAACGTTTCGCCCATCTGATGTACGGTGTAGGAGAAGTGTTTCAAATTCCATTCTACTAGAACCAGAACTGAAGAAGCCTCTCGGATGAGCGGCGAAACGTTTTCAACCAAACAAACTTTGTCCAGTTGACAAATTGAATTTCTCCTTTTATCACAAAACGAGGTTTGTTACTTAGCTTACCTTTGAAGGCTCTGGACAGGTCAAACTCAGTATTTCACCATAAGCTTGGTCTCAATCTGTCCGTAAGGATCCAGCGAATAAAATCCAGTAAAACAATTTAGTCCAAAACACGTGTTAGATCCATTACGACGTGTGATCCGGCAACATGCTTGTCGTTGTTTATCTAAACGTGTACTATCTCGTGTGAAAACAACCAGCCCTTGCCGAAGGCGAAGGCGGAGCCCAAATGTCCTTCTGTGGCTCTCGTAATCAAAATGGCTGCCTCTACATGGGGAAGATCCCCCTTTTATGCAGGTATATCTAAGTCCAACAGAATACTTTGATTTCATGATGGAAGTGAAAAGGCTTGGAAAACACTGTATTTTTGAATGGGTGTCTTCACTTTCGGTAATTAACGGGTAAAAATCTTACACACTGTCCCTTTAAAGGTGGAGATTGGAATCAGAGTTGTGAGTTTCAGGGTGTTTTGTAGTGAGTTCCAGTCATGTGCTGCTGCAAAACGGAAGGCATCGCGTCTGAAGGTAGTAGAAGTAGGAGGTAGCCTATATTGAATCTGATGAAGTCACTGGATCTTGTTTGATAAGTGTTATGAGCAGCATGAAGAAGGGATGACAGGGAGTGAGGTGTCTTGCCCAGGATTGTCTTGTATATGAAGAGAAACCAGTGATGGAGCCGCCGGGTGTGGAGAGAGGGCCAGCCCACCAGTTTATACAGGTCACAGTGATGAGTGTGAAAGGATGCATTAGTGGCAAAGCGGATGGCTGAATGGTAAAGTGTGTCAGTTTGCAGCGTAAGCACCTCTAGTTCATTTAATCAATCTAGTTCATTAACTCAAATCCAGATTTGTAATACAATTCATACAGTTACATTACCGTACCATAATGTGTATATATATTTACATCCATATTTGTATTTTCTTGCTTCTTTGTCTTTGTTAAACTTAGTATTTCTTGTTTTTTTTTTACAGATGGCGGCGGTGAACATTATGACCACGTCTGTCTCTGTGAATAACATGAGCCGTCATGACATGCTGGCCTGGGTCAACGACTCTCTGCAGGTCAACTACTCCAAGATTGAACAGCTCTGCTCAGGTACAGCCATGTTTATTTAAAGCTTTTTGGACCTGTATCTTGGTCTGGTTTGATCTCCATGAAGACAGAAAGATTTAATGCTAATCCAAAAACTTCAATTTTGTCTTCTTGTGTATATTAACTTCAACAAGGTGAATACACCTTGCACTGTATTGTCTTTCCTCAGAGCCGAATTCTTCCCCGGTTCTGGAGCTGACGAAAGTAGTTCTGGTAAGTTAGTGGGGACATTTAATAAAGCTTGTTTTTCTTCTCAAAACAATATTTGTCCAAAAAGTGATATATTTGCGTCACAAAACCGTTATCCACGAAAAAGTCAGAAGTCGTAATCGCTTGGTGCTATTTTCTGTCGATTCGTATCACTGCGCGCCTATTGGTATTATTAGCCTGTTCACTTGTAAGTGACGATGTTTACAAGTGAACAGGCTAATAATAATAATAATAGGCGCGTAGTGATACAAATTGACAGAAAATAGCACCAAGCGATTACGACTTCTGTTTTGTGACTCAAATATATCACTTTTTGGACAAATATTGTTTTGAGAAGAAAAACAAGCTTTATTAAATGCCCCGCTAACTTGCCAGAAATACTTTCGTCAGCTCCAGAACCGGGGCAGAACTCGGCTCACAGGACACTGTCAGGGGTAAGTCGGTGTTAATGCACGACACTGCTGAAGAGGATGCCATACAGATTCACATAAAAAAAAACGAACTATCCCTTTAAGGTTTAATGCCATACTGTGAAACATTCCAGTCAAAGCAATAATACCTCCATGGAGACAAGAATTTGACAAACCAGAAAAGTTACACAATGCATCTTTAAGTGAAGGTCTGGAGATGGGTCCCTCTAGGGCTGGGCGATATGGAGCAAAACTACTGTAAAAACAAATATGCCATTCCACAAGGTATTTTTTTTAATGAAGTGCAAAGAGGTAGACAGTTCATGTAGGAACAAAGTGCTTCTGTGACATTTGAAGGTCCCATGACATGGTACTTCTTGATGCTTTTATATGGCGCCTTAATGGTTCCCTAATACTGTAAATGAATCCTTCTTCAAAGTCAAGACTCAGTGCATGAGATATGACTTTGACTGTCTTCATGAGGCTAAATATGTCTCTGAAATGCTTTATTCTGGCCGTTGTTGCTTGAATGCAAATGAGGAGGACAGAGACAGGCCAGTGCAGCGGGTGGGGGTGTGGCCAAATACACCACTGTTTCTTGGATTAGCCTTTAAGCGCAGAGGAAGATGTGAGATGCTTTCCATAAAAAAACACATTTCCATAGAAAATAAAATTAAACCACTGCTGTTTCAGAGGTTCGGAGGCTCGGATAAAGGACATCCGAGCCTGGAAACACTCTCACGTGTCTCCAGGCAAATAAAAAAACGCATCTCGCATTTCATAGCTCCTTCGCGGTCCAAATTCTCTGGGCGTGATTTCCAGAGACGGTGGGTAGACATCCAGACGGGGGTGGAAACCTTTCCGCGAGTGTGACGTCAGAAAGTTCCCTTGTTCAGAATCGCCCGTTTGGGCTGTCTTTTTTTCAAACGTGGAAAAGGATTGCAAATGCTCAATTTACACATTTCGCAACTTTTAGCCGTGGGGGGGCTAAACAGGGTAGGGGAGCTCATATTAACGTTCAAAAACCTCAGAACGTGAAAATTTCATGCCATGGGACCTTTAATATATATATATACAGTATATATATATATACACACAATTATTATTATTATTATTATTAACTGTAAAATAAAGGAAGAATAATACATATTGCCTCATTTTTGTTAATTTGTTGATAACCATGAGCTCCTTTAGCAGAGGAAACTCGGGAGGTTCCTTATTTTAATAGATCCATGTTCCTTATTTTAATAGATCCATGTTCCTAACCAGTGGTCAAGAGCTCTGCGGTATCCCACAGGCCACTGCGCAGATCAAACCAAACTAGGGATGCAAATTATCGATTAATTCATTAATTGATAGTTGATTGACCTTATTGATCGATTAACAATTAACTGATAAGCGGCGTTTTTCACCTGAATTTTAGTGTTTCAATAGGGTCTTTAAGAATATAAGCCATAGTATACATAACACTGAGTCAAAAATATATCATAGTATTATTATATTGCCTGGAAGAATCCATGACTCATCGCTGTACCAGCGAGTGAGTCTGGTAACGTTTGATCCACAGAATGCGCTGCAGTTGCGCGTAGACAGACAGCTAAGTGAACCAATCAGAGATTGCGCCATCTTGATTCAAAACTGAGGCGGAACTTCCGCTGCCTAAGAGTGACTTTGCGGGCAAAGGCGGGTGCACTGACGTCACCATCTTTGAACGAATCAGAATCGCGGAGTCGGTTTGGAACCGGAGGAGCGAGAGTGGATGGAGAGTGTCCAAATGGTATCGCGGTGTATAGGAAATACAGAGAGATATCATTTGGCTGGCCAGGTAAATTATTATATTGTATATTCCTCAATTAATTATTCCTTAGTAAAAAGCAGACGAATGTATTGATGCTGAATAACAAAATACAGTAATCCCTCGCTCTATCGCGGTTTGCGGATTTTTTTATTTTTATTTTTTTAATAGTGTAACATTTTTTTATAGTGTAACATTGTATTCTGTCCTGATTGGCTAAGAGACTAGACCAGGACTAAACGTGGACTGGACCAGGTCTAGACCAGAACTAAACCAGGTCCGGACCAGGTCTGGACCTGGACTGAACCAGGATTGGGCCGCTGCGTGCCGCTGCGTGCCGCTGCTGGTTTCGTGCGGCTGGTTTGTGGCTCGGGGCCCGGGCCGCGGGCCAGCCGCGCGGGAATCGGGGCCCGGGCCGCGGGCCAGCCGCGCGAAGCTCGGGGCCCGGGCCGCGGGCCGGCCGAGCGGGACTAGTCTCCCGGCTGGCCTGGGAACGCCTTGGGGTCCCCCCAGAGGAGCTGGAGGAAGTGTCTGGGGTGAAGGAAGTCTGGGAGTCCCTGCTTGGACTGTTGCCCCCGTGACCCGGCCCGGATAAGCGGAAGAAAATGGATGGCAATAAAAGCAGAGGGCCCAAACTTGAAAACGTTCTTGAAGACATGGACACCTGCATCTTATAGACCAGAGGTCTTCAACAGGGGGGTCGCGACCCCTAGGGGGGTCACGGAGGTACTGCAGGGGGGTCGCGAAATCTTTTGATTTCACTTTAAAATAATATAATTTTATATTTTATAGTGTAAAATACAGTATTAACCTGTGTATTATTTCCTTGTATTGGATGTACCATAACAGAGTAGCAATGTTTATACATGACACTAAGCTCAATTTAATATAAAACACAATTCTATGCCGTATATATAATAGGGGGTCCCTGGCCCAGTTCGCCATCTGTTTGGGGGTCCCTGGCCTGAAAAACGTTGAAGACCCCTGTTATAGACAGTTGCGGCCTATA
The DNA here is from genome assembly GCA_036785185.1 of Paratrypauchen microcephalus. Classification (NCBI taxonomy): domain Eukaryota; kingdom Metazoa; phylum Chordata; class Actinopteri; order Gobiiformes; family Gobiidae; genus Paratrypauchen; species Paratrypauchen microcephalus. Next base: position 586,645 of record JAVJIX010000108.1, read on the forward strand.
TATTTACAATGCACCGCAGCGGCACGTTGCGGTGCATTCCTGGGCGCCGCGGTTCGATCTCGCCTCGCGCGTACACCCGGGGCTGCTGAGCAGTGCCGTTGGTGCCTGCGGCCGGCTGTGAGTCGAGCGCAGCGCGGTGCGCGGTTGCCTTGTTTCGTGACCACACGGTTAATTACAATTAATGCATTTTGTTCGACTAACGTCTTAATCGAAAATTAATCGTTGACATCCCTAAACCGAACGTTTCCAAATACTATTGTACAAGTTTTACAGTGCAGCAGATAAATTAAAAGCTTCTACATAAATAAACTTTACATTACTAAACTTTACAACATGTAAACCATAACTCCTATAGAGCCACATTAGCCTGTCTGAGATGATAATGTGTTTAATGCCATTTTGTGCACATTTACGTTTTATAGAAACGGAACTTGAACACCCCATGGCTCATTTGCATAAACTATAAAAGCCGAAAAAAGAAAAACAGTTCTGTTCTTGTGCCGCTGATGCGGTCAGCTCCTGTCACGACATGATCCCAGACACCGACATGATCCCAGACACCGACATGATCCCAGACACCGACATGATCCCAGACAGGACAGCGGCTCGTTCTGCAGGAGACATGGGCAGTAGAGCGTGAAGTGACGGAGTGCAAGAGCGAGACAGAGAGATGATGAGATGATGCGCCACTGAAAATACTAGTTTGATTTTGTTTTGAACAGTTATCTTGCGCTTCATACACACACCCGCCTCATGGAAAACACACAAAGAAATGCATATGATGCAGCTTTTAAGCTAAAGGCAATCAGTCTGGCTGCCGAAGAAGGAAATAGAGCTGCTGCACGTGAGTATGGCATCAATGAGTCGATGATGAGATGTTGGCTACGGCAGCGTGACAAACTGACTCAATGTAAAAAGATGACAAATGCTTTCACAGGCAATAAAAGGTGAGGTGTTCCAGGCATGTCCCACTGGGAGGAGGCCACGGGGAAGACCCTGGACACACTGGAGGGACTATGTCTCCCGGCTGGCCTGGGAACGCCTTGGGGTCCCCCCAGAGGAGCTGGAGGAAGTGTCTGGGGTGAAGGAAGTCTGGGAGTCCCTGCTTGGACTGTTGCCCCCGTGACCCGGCCCGGATAAGCGGAAGAAAAGGGATGGCAATAAAAGCAGAGGGCCCAAACTTGAAAACGTTCTTGAAGACATGGACACCTGCATCTTATAGACCAGAGGTCTTCAACAGGGGGGTCGCGACCCCTAGGGGGGGTCACGGAGGTACTGCAGGGGGGTCGCGAAATCTTTTGATTTCACTTTAAAATAATATAATTTTATATTTTATAGTGTAAAATACAGTATTAACCTGTGTATTATTTCCTTGTATTGGATGTACCATAACAGAGTAGCAATGTTTATACATGACACTAAGCTCAATTTAATATAAAACACAATTCTATGCCGTATATATAATAGGGGGTCCCTGGCCCAGTTCGCCATCTGTTTGGCGGTCCCTGGCCTGAAAAACGTTGAAGACCCCTGTTATAGACAGTTGCGGCCTATATATTTACAAAAATAAAATTCTTTGAAAATTTAGTTGATGCGGCTTATAGTCAGGTGCGCTCAATTGTCCGGAAATTACGCTACTTGGTTTTGTGTTTTGTTTTATTCACACGTGTTTGAGTAACCCTTTATTAGTCTGTCTACATCTAGTTTTCAAGTGAACAGATCCTTTTACCTTTAGTTCAACAGAGATTGGCAATTCAAGGGCTGAAATGATCCAAATGATTGTAGAGAAGGAGTATGAAGTTTAAAAACACAGTGGAGCCATTTACCACTGACCATGACATCACAAGGTGGAATAGATTTTCTGTTTGAGAAAAGAACTCAGCCTAAATCTGCAGGGTTTATGTGTTAAACATGTGTGAATGAAACAAAACACAACTCCAGGTCTGTTTGTGATAAAGAAACTACATTAGAACCTCAGAAAATAGCGTAGTATGGGCCCTTTAACCTTATTGTATCCACAAACTCACTTTGATGTTCAGCAGTTATGCATTCACTGTGTCACTGTGTAGCTTGTTTGTAATTTGAAACCATCTGTTCCCTCTTTCTCAGCATCTGCAGATTCAGACATACACAAATGTAATCTATAATACACAATATAATGTAGTTAGCCCTTTTCTGTTGCTAATGCATGTGTTTATGTTTGCGTTTGTTTGTTTGTGTGTGTTTGTGTTTCAGGGGCAGCGTACTGTCAGTTCATGGATTACCTTTTTCCTGGATGTCTCCTTCTGAAGAAAGTCAAATTTCAGGCCAAGCTGGAGCACGAGTTTATCCAGAACTTCAAAATTCTGCAGAAGGCCTTCCAGCGCATGTCTGTGGAGAAGGTCAGAACTACATCATACTATGGACTTTAATACAGACTCATATCAGGCTAATAGAGTCTAACACAGCCTCCTCTAGATCACTGATCATTGGGAGCTCTCGTGGCTCAGAGGTGTGGACTCCAGTCACTAGTTTGATGGTCCTTCCTCAGAAAAGGTACATAGCACACCTTTAAAGATCCCATGACATGGTACTTCTTGATGCTTTTATATGGCGCCTTAATGGTTCCCTAATACTGTAAATGAATCCTTCTTCAAAATCAAGACTCAGTGTATGAGAAAGCCTCATGAAGACAGTCCTATTCATAAATATGTCTCTAAAATCCTTTATTCTGGGCGTTGTTGCTTGAATGCAAATGAGGAGGACAGAGACAGGCCAGTGCAGTGCAGGTGGGGGTGTGGCAAAATACGCCGCTGGTTCCTGGATTAGCGGTGCGCTGTGCGCTGGCCCCACGTCCGTGTTTTAAGGGCAGAGGAAGATATGAGACACTTTCCATTAAAAAAACACATTTCCACAGAAAATAAAATTAAACCACTGCTGTTTCAGAGGTTCGGAAACACTCACGTGTCTTCAGGCAAATAAAAAAACGCATCTCTCATTGCGTAGCTCGTTCGCAGTCCAAACTCTTTGGGCGTAATTTCCAGAGACGGTGGGTAGACATCCAGACGGGGGGTGGAAACCTTTCCCTGAGTGTGATGTCAGAAAGTTCCCTTGTTCAGAATCGCCCGTTTGGGCTGTCTTTTTTTTCAAATGCGGAAAAGGATCGCAAATGCTCAGTTTACACATTTCGCAACTTTGGGGGGGGGCTAAACAGGGTAGGGGCTAAACAGGGTAGGGGAGCTCACATTAACGTTGAGCAAAAACCTCAGAAAATGAAAATTTCATGCCATGGGACCTTTAAGAAAATACTGGCGCTGTTATGTATTATATTTATTGATAATTATTGTGTAAATTTGATGAGCTTAGACCCTCTTTTACTGTATGGTTGCTGGGTAACAGAAGTAGAATTAATAATAATTATATATTTTATTTATATAGTACTTATCAGGACACTCAAAGATGCTTTACAACAGTGGTCCCCAACCTTTTTTGCGCCACAGACCGGTTAATGTCACCCAAAATTTTCACGGACCGGTGGGGGGGTGTGCACGCAGATATTGGCGGATAAATACCACAAAATAAAATTATACGAACAACACAAGAACTGTGGCATGTTATAGATATAATAATAATAATGGTGAATCCACTGTGTACTTGTATATAACTTTAATAAAAGCGTCCTCATGACATGCACCAACAACATAACAAGAGTCACAACATCCTCTCTGCCCCGACGCTCTCTGGTCGCTATGGTAATGCTTAAACATGCCTTCAGAATAAGAGAAAGTACATGAAAAATTCAACTCACCATAACGCTGAATCAATGAGAGCCCTGAGCTTGTTTCTCTGCTACGAGATCTATCTCGGCAAGTGTGTTGCTTATGTCTAGTCTACTCCGTAACTTTTATCCAGAATACCAGTTGATGTCTTGAACATACTTTTAAGGCCGCCTCATTGGAGAGCTGGTCGCTGCATGTTATACAGAGCGGGCGTGGTGCGTGGGAATCACCTGTTGTGATAAATCCATATTTTAACTAGGTCTCCTGGTGTTGTCTGTTAAATCCAGCTTTCTTTTTCTTAGTGGTCATCGGCTCTCCTGTCTCCTCTCTGGGCCTTTTCCCCTTTGCAAAGAAATTTTCCGAAGACGTCTGTTTTTTCCTCATTTTGTTGGCATGTGGGTTTAATATTAGCGTACGTTCACACTGCAGCCTGGAGTGACCCAAATCTGATTTTTCCTGTATCTGATCTTCTAATGACAGTTTGAACGACACAGATCCGATTTTTTCAAATGCGATCCAGGCCACTTGTGATCTTAAAACTGATACATATCTGATCTTTTTGGCATGTGACTTTAGTCTGAACAGCCAGGTCGCATTCATCCGACCTGGGCGTTTCCTCCAGCGAGAGTGGTACAAGTAGGGGCTCACAAATGTAGCTACACACATTCTCGTCATGCGAAAATAGTATATAAACTCCGTATCAGTGAAGCGGCGAAGCACAGAGCAATCCCACCGCTCTTGTCTGCGACTCCGCACAAACACGTTAATTTCTACGGACGTAGCTGCCACTGTCCCACAAAACACTGTCCTTGTCATTCTCCGTCTCCTCTTTTAAACAAATAAGCTGTACATGTTCTGGCTCCGAGCAACTTTAGGCTACTTCCGTAAAACATTGAGCACGCTCGCTGTCGTGTCCTCCAAGGCGCACGTGGGACACTTTTGGGGCGTTTAAAATTCACACTGGAGATCACATACAAGTCACATTTTAAAAAATGCAAAAAAAAATCGGATTTCACAAAAAAATTAAGCCCTGCAGTCTGAACGTAGCATCGTGCACATGGAAGTCCACATGCTCTTTTCGGAACAAGGACGGACCACTCAAAATGAAGGGTTGGGGGAATGAGCCACCGCGGCCCGGTACCAAATGGCCCACGGACCGGCCGGTGGTTGGGGACCACTGCTTTACAGAACACGCATTAAAGCATTCAAAAGAGCAAGAAGCAAATGAATGAAAAGTGAATCATATTGACAAAAGTGAAACATTAAAAGCTGTTCTACATCGATGGGTCTTGAGAGTTTTCTTGAAGCTCAGTGCAGTCACAGAGTTATTGAGGTAGTGAGTTCCAGAGGGTGGAAGACAGCAATGGAGAAGGCTCTGTCTCCCCAGGTTCAGGGCTGGTCCTACAGGGGAGGGACAGGAGGTTATCACAGTTACCAAAATAATTGCGATTAAGGATTACATCAGGAGAATTATTTGAAGGTTGCCGACAGTATAAAAATGTACATGTAAAACAGCAATGGCATTATAATGAAGCTGTGAGGCCCTGATGGCTCACTGCTCAGTTAGGGAGAGAAATGCTCTCACAAGTACACGCTCAGGTCTGGTTTGCTCAAGAGGAACTTCATCACAATGGCCATACCACCTTGCTGCATTGGCTGGCTGAGTAGTAAAAATGTGTGTTTTACTTATTACTTACTAATTTTGTATTTGTTTATTTATTTGTATTATTTGTGAGTGTTTGCACGTTTCTCCTCCAGGCACTTTGTTACCCCATTAAATATATTCCATAAATCCATGAAGATTAATAATTATAGTTGTAATATGATGAATAAGTTCCATGTTTAAACAACTGTTGATTGTTCATCCACTCCAAGTGTGGAGTGAATGAACAATGAACTGTAAAGCGCTTTAGGTGTAATGAAAGGCGATATATAAATGCTAATTATTATTATTATTATTATTATTATTATTATTATTATTCATTAACTGTTATAGTGTGGTACTTTGTTACAAGTGATAAACAACAGTAAGGACGGTACAAGATCTCTTACCACAAGATCTTGCGAGACAAAATTACCACATAAGAAAAATGAATTTACATTTGGCTTGGACAGAAAAAGAGTCAGAGCTGGTGAGTTATGCAATTTGAGAAGCTGTAGTTCCAAAAAGCAGTACTGTAATGATCACTGAAGAATTACGTAAAATAAACAAAGCCAACATTGTGAAATGTTTGCACTACTTTATTAGAAATTAATGTCAAAATGTGAGCTTGTCTCATTCTCATCGAACCAATCTCTTGTCTTATCTCATGAAAATTGTGTTTTGTTCCACCTGTAAACAACAGTGATCTAGAGTTTGAAAACATCTTGGATAGGCATCTTTTTTTCTGCACATTCTGGTGATAAAATGGCGATTATTTTTGTTAGGGATTGATTCATTGTCCCATCCTTAGTGGTGAATAATTAGGATGCTCTGAATGCATAAGGTAAGTGAGAAGTAACTTTGGACCACTGAAAATTGAAAATTAACTAGATCTGTTTTTCACATTTTTAAAACAGTAAAAATCAGATTTAAGTCTAATTCAGTGAAACTTGTTATTTACCTTGTTCTAACCTGTGAAAACCTGTTGTAACCTGCTGTCTCTGCTGTTCACAGATCATTCCAGTGGAGCGGTTGGTAAAGGGGAGGTTCCAGGATAACTTTGAGTTCGTGCAGTGGTTTAAAACGTTTTTCGACGCCAACTACACCGGGCAGGAGTACAACCCAGTAGCAGCCAAACAGGCCCAGGACATGACCCCACCCCCAAACCCAGGTGATCACTACATCCACAGAGCAAAGAGACCCACAGGTAACACCCCCCTCCCCCTTTCCCCCTACTAAAGCTAGGCCTGTCATGATAACAGATTGTTTTCACTAGGGTTGTCAAATATATCGAAAATCAAATACTAAAACTAGATGTTCATTTGAGCTGGTATGGATACAAAAAAAGTTCCATTCACAGAGTAGAAATTAATCTTAATTAATCCTGAATCGCTTTAGAACCATTTTGAGCTGTATCAGAACAAGTCTAAGGCTACGTTTATACGGCGACGATCAAAACAGAAGACTCAAAAGTGGCGTCTCGTCTTCAATTTTTTTATCCGCGTTTAGACGAGCGTTCTCAACAGGAAATGTTTGTTTATACCAAGATGCAAAAGTGCACGCAAAAGCCAGCGAAGGGAGGCGCTGTAAATAACTGGACTGAAAAAAAACAAAAAAAACAACAAAAAAAAACATCACAACCGCGTCAAGTTACATTTCTAACCACGACTGTACCGGAAAAGAGAAAGGTAAAACTTCAAAATAAAATGTTCTAGTTGCGTTTTAAATGAGTTGTTAAGTTCCGCTCCAAACATTTCAGTGACTTGTATTTTTGTCTACATGTTTTTGAATATTGTACTGAAAATAGTGACATTACAGGAGGATTAGAGTGAATTAGAAAATATAAAATCACATCGGGTTTTACATTTGAAGTGCCTCATGCGGAAGTCGCTTGTCTTGGCGTCTGTGTGGCTGTGAGAGTGTGAGAAAGACTTGTACGGGAAGAAGAGGAAAGACCGTAGACGTGTGTGGGTGCGAAATGACTCTTGTATTGCTGCATCTATGTGACGTAAACGCGTACGCGACGTGAGCAGATCTGACCAGTTTTGCGTCTTGGGCAGTTTACACGGAAACGCTACAGCGGAGCGTATTTAACTTTTCCACTCTGGAGGGTGGTCTCAGATTTTTGCGTTTTTAGGCCCCAAAAACGCCGTCACCGTGTAAACGAAAGGCACTTCCGATACAGTATTTTGTCGTTTTTACCCGTAAGCGTTCTCATGTAAACAGGCCATAAGAGCACATGGTATAATCCCATGGACCACTATGGAACCTACTGGACCACTGAGGATTACACAGATATAAGTACACATGGGAATAGAAAAGAAAGTACTACATATACATATATACATATATCATCATGGTATCGAGTATTGAGTATCAAGCATATTCCTTAGCATTGAAATTGACAAAATTAGCTGAAACAAATAAAGAGCAGAATAAACAGTTTGTAAGTTACTGATTCAAACTTTATTCAGCTCAAATATAATTGTAGTACAGATAATTAGGCATAAGATCAAAGAACAAGTACCCACGATAACTATTGACCTCCCCCACAAAATTATTGTTCCATTCCAGGGCCGAAACAAGTTAACTGATTAATTACAACTAATTGATTATTGAGATAATCGTCAAATAATTGTTTCTTGACTATTACAGACTCTAAAACATGCCAAGTGCCAAAAGAACAGATTTTATGTCTTTCACAATCTAAACAACTAATCAATTAATCAAAAGAATAATTGATAAACAAAATAATAGTTACATTTAGCTCTTATAGAACAGACAGAAGTAGATGTAGTTGTTATCATGACAGGCCTATCTCCGACCTCTGGGCACGGCCTGCACGGCTTTGTATGGCTCTAGAGCGCCCCCGCAGGACAACGGTGTGAGCGGCATGACACTGTGGAAATACGATTGGGGATAGTCTCCTCTAAAGGTCCTGTATTGTGCTGAAGTGGCTCTTTGAAGCTTTTAGGGCGGCATCATTTTGGAAAAGGATTATGGTCAGGATGAGTCAGTGTTGTGTCAGAAAAACAATAAGCTGTACATTATAGTCTCTGTCATAGACTGTTTAAAGAAGAATTAACGTTTTTTTACAATCTGAGCCTTATTTCGGTAATAAAACAAGTTGTTTTACTCACCCATAGCACTTTGGTGTCATATGGAGCACTTCCAGAGATGTTTTAGATTAGCGATAGCCGTAGCGCGAGGTCTCCAAATAACACAAACTTTAGCACTTTTCAAATCATAGAAGCTCGATGTCTTAGTCTATGCTTTAGTTTGAATCAAAAGTGGCCTGTAATCCAAGATTTATCCATAGTTACTAGTAGATGAGGACGCCAGTGCGCATGTGCGGAGTCACAGTTTATTTCGCTCTCAGCTCCCGGGACCCAAACATGAAACGCAAAGCTGTAAATTATGGATAAATCTCGTATTACAGGCCACTTTTGACTCAAACGAAAGTGTTGGACTAAGACATCGAGCTTCTATGATTTGAAAAGTGCTAAAGTTTGTGTTATTTGGAGAACTCGCGCTACGGCTATCGCTAATCTAAAACATCTCTGGAAGTGCTCCTTATGACACCAAAGTGCTATGGGTGAGTAAAACAACTTGTTTTATTACCGAAATAAGGCTCAGATTGTAAAAAAACGTTAATTCTCCTTTAATGAAGTGGACTAAGGGAGTGTGATGTCACCCACAGCTCCAGTCAAATGAAACTCACTCGGCTAGCAGTTATAGGAGCGAATTTGGAGACAGGTATTAGGAACAGAAAGTGATTTGACAAAATGGCAAAATAAAAACACTAGGATCATGCAGAGTGGGTTAATACCAACATTTTAAGACCAAAACAAGAAGGGTGACACTTTTTCAATGTAAAGTTAATTAGAGCCAGAGGTGATGGAACTGGAAGCGTGCCCATGCTCACCTCACATCCTAGTTGGAATGAGTTGGCTAGCAGGTTAGCTAGGTCCATTTATACAGTCTATTGTTTAATGTCATGGCTTTAAAGTAGCAATAAAATGAGGAAAGAGCTGAAATCTGCCAAAATGCAGGTCAGTTTGAGTCAGTTTATTAATCCAGATATTGATATTACACTTGATGCTTTCAAATCAGCGTTCAAGATTGAGTTTGTGCTTTTGTTTACATTAGCACAGTGTACACGTTAGCAACACTAGCATAACACAGTATGACAGTGCATTTCTAATGTGAAGCAGGAGCAGGGGTAGAGTACACTGCAGCTAAAGGCCCAAAAAAAACCCCACAAGTACAATCAATATTTTAATGGTCAGATATCAAAATGGGGGGTGGGGACACATCTTAGAACTATCTTAGAACTAACCCAGGACTAAACCAAAACTACACCAAGAATAAACTAGCTTGTGATCTGCAAATTGACCAGATTCACAAAGTTAAATGGAATCAAGTATAATAGAGGACCTTTAAGTGTAGTTTTGTGTAAATTCAAAGTGATTCTGTTCACACCATCAGCATACATGTGTCTCGGTGGAGCACATGGAGACTGGGGCAGGTGCAAAGGTGGCGGGGCATCTGATTGAACCAGAGGTGTGGACTTGGACTTGAGTCAGACCTGAGTCACTATTTTAAAGACTTGAGACTTGATCAAATGGATTAAAGTGCATATGACAGGTTTTCATGTTTTTCTAAATATTATTTTGTTTGATTTAGGGCAGGGGTCGGCAACCTTTACCACTCAAAGAGCCATTTGGACCCGTTTCACAAAACTCTTTTGAAATTTAAAATGAAATAACACTGCATATAACGTGTTTTTTTTTGTTTGTTTTTTTTGCCTTTGCGCCATAGAATTATATTTTGAAAATGAACTAAAATAAAATACATTTAATTAAATACAGTGGTCCCTCGCTATATTGCGGTTCACCTTTTGTGGCCTTGCTGTTTTGCGGATTTTGTTATTCCAATTTTTTTTTAAGAGTGTATCAACGTGCATTGTGTTCTGCATCCTGATTGGCTAAGGGACTGTAGACCTTTGCCGATTCGTCAGTCATTCTCCTCTGTGTCTCCTGTACAGTACAGAATGCCAGGACGAAGAGGCTCGGTCAGAGGAACTGTGAAATACACGCAATATGTTCATTCTATAATACTGTGCTTTTTTTGTTGAAAATCTACAAAAGTTTGAATGTTTAAATAAGAGAGAAATGTGAGAAAATGTTAAAGGCAAATTAACGTTTTTTTAAAATCTGAGCCTTCTTTCGGCAATAAAACAAGTCGTTTGACTCACCCATAGCAGTTTGCTGTCATTTGGAGCTGTTTGGTGAAAGTTATGTTGTAGCGTATCCGTTAACATGTGTATTCGGGGCATTACTTTGTGGTCTCCAAATAACACAAACTTTAGCACTTTTCAAATCATAGAAGCCCGATGTCTTAATGTAAGATTTCGTTTGAAGCAAAAGTGGCCTGTAATCCGAGATTTAGCCATAGTTTCGAGTAGAGGAGGACGCCAGTGCGCATGCGCGGACTGTGCTATCAGCTCCCGGGACCCAAACATGAAACGCAAAGCTGAAAACTATGGATAAATCTCGGATTACAGGCCACTTTTGCTTCAAACGAAATCTTACATTAAGACATCGGGCTTCTATGATTTGAAAAGTGCTAAAGTTTGTGTTATTTGGACACCGCAAAGTAATGCCCTGAATACTCATGTTAACGGATACGCTACAACATAACTTTCACCAAACAGCTCCAAATGACAGCAAACTGCTATGGGTGAGTCAAACGACTTGTTTTATTGCCGAAAGAAGGCTCAGATTGTAAAAAAAACGTTAATTTGCCTTTAATTCCAGTGTGAGAAAAGTGTAGAATGTGTGTGGTGAGGCGTTTACAGCCTTAAAACATGTAGAATAATTGTAAAATATAAACCTGAGGACTTCACGGATTTCGCCTATCGCGGGTTATTTTTAGAACGTAACCACGGCGATAAATGAGGGACCGCTGTACTGAGCCGCATCAGAGGGAGCAAAGAGCTGCGGCTTGCTGACCCCTGGTTTAGGGTTACAAAAGTAGTGAATATCAGATACTAATTGAACTAAAACTAGTATCAAAACTAGATACTCATTTGAGCAGGTATTGATACTTAAAGGGATATGCCACCCCCAGGTCAAACTTGGGCATCTCCCCACAGTCCAGAGACTAAAATAAGTGATGGAAAGCGTTTTTCTGGTCACCCAGCCATTGTCCGAGTCTGTCAGCACTGACCGCCGCGGTATCTGCAGCTACTCCGCGTTAGACTGGAGGCTAACGTCGCCAGAGAAAGATTTCAGCCAAAAGGAATTAATTTGCTCAATGCTTTTCCCAATTACTTTCTGTGTAGTGCACATTCATATCGAGTGCAAATAAATGTGCAAATCACTTGACTTGGTCATTTTGGGTGGGAACTATTTTTCAGTGCGGAAAAACACAGCCGAAGCACACACCACGCTGACAGGGGAATCCCAGTTACGCACCAGGAAGGCAGTTCCCCTGTTACGCAGCGTGGTGTGTGCTACGGCTGTAGTTAATTAATTAATTCCTTTTGGCCGAAATCTTTCTCTGGCGACGTTAGACTCCAGTCTAACGCGGAGTAGCTGCAGATACCGCGGCGGTCAGTGCTGACAGACCAGGACAATGGCTGGGTGACCAGAAAAACGCTTTCCATCACTTATTTTAGTCTCCCTTTAAAAAAAGACAAAAATGAACCTTTCCTGAATCCCTTGAGAATGAACTTGACCTGTATTAGAACAAGTATAAGAGCACATAGACTAGTATACGCCCATGGACCACTATGGAACCTACTGGACCACTGACCATTTAGTTCCTGGTTAGAAATCATGACATCACGCTGGGGAATTCCATAATTTACTTAGCAAAACTCCTTTAATGTACACAGAAATTATTATTTGACAAATACAAATATAAGAAAATTGTGTCAAAACTTTTGGACAAAATTTTGTTATCAATGTGGAACTCTATAGAACTCTCTACTTCCTGTAATTTTCAGCATATTGGCCGCGTCTCATTTCTCTTTCCTCACTTGCTTCTTCTTGATTCCTCTCCTCGATCCTCCATTGTTCAGCTTCAAAATCAAATGTGTCATATTAAATGGTGTCCCAAAGAAAACCACGGAAGGAAGGAGTCGACCTGAATGAGGTTTCAGGAGCAGGTGTCAGAGAAAAGAATCAAACTTTAGTGGTCCAATGAAGTTTACTCCCCGTGTCCTCCCTGTGTCACCTCTGTTAGCGGGACTTCCTCACCTGTTTCCTGCAGAATCGAGGAGAGGAATTAAGGAGAAGGAAGTGAGGAGAGAGAAATGAGACGCTTTGCTAGTTTTCAGATGACATCATATTCTATAGGCCAATATGATTTAATGCAGATGGGCGGCAGCTAAAATTAATGTTATTCAACTGCACATTTTTGTTCTATACAGCATGGTCTTAGGTTTGGTGAATAATGGAAAGGATTAGGTTCCATATTTGGGAGTTTCTTTATTTACCTTCCCGATATTTCATGGCAAAGTACAGTGTAATTAATCTGGAAACCTGAAAACCACAACCGAAAACCACCAATTTCTTAACTTTTCTTCACAAATTGCCTCTTGATTTGTGTAAAACTATAATTCATATTTACAACAGGTATTATCCAACCAAGATCAAAACATCATAAACATTTTAACTTGAGACCAAATACTTGAGACCTGTGAAACTCCGACTTGGTCCCACCTCTGAGCACTGCTGTTATGCTGCTGTATTCAAACAGACTCTAGACTCTCACTTTTTAAGCAAGTTAAATTTCACTTTTGGCAATGCATGATGGTAATTTTTTTCTATGTGAGTGTGTGCGGAAGTCTATCATATTGTAGAGACTAAAATTTGTACACACACTCACATCATGGGGGCTCATTTTTTGATGTTATAATGCAGTTTAAAATAATAATATCCATTGGGAACAAGCTGGTGGCAGATACCCCAAGTTACGCAATGCAGCTTTAAGACACCTCAAAATTAAGAAATGCACGATTGCTTTGCGTAGTCTATTCTATTGAAATTAGTATGAGAAAACAAAATGACTTGATCTCTTTTAATACCTTCAGGACAGAGACCCCCGCCCACAGTGAAAAACATGCTCACGCCTCAGAGGGTCCATTATAACTCCACCAGGAACTCCACATCACGGAATGGCCTGGACGCGGAAGTCAAGCTAAAGGAAGAGGTGGGTGGGGCCTAAGCTAAATGGCCCATATTGGGCTATTTTCTGATCTATGTTCTAATGTAGTTTTCTCATCACAAACAGACGAACTAAGCCCTGATGAAGTCATGGTCCACACATGTTTGCTTTGGCCATTTCATTAAAAGGCCTTTTAACTATACTTTTCCTTGTGTGTAGAATCCATGACAAAAGGAGAAATTCAGTTTGTCAACTGGACAAAAGTTTATTTAGTCGAGTACGTTTCACAGTTCATCCAAGCTGCTTCTTCAGTTCTGGTCAGACATTGCCTATATCTGCCAGAAAGAAGGAGCTAACTACAATGAAATTACTTTGAAACTATCACACCTGTTTTCAGTTTCTGTTAGTTAGGTAGGCCTATTAGATCTGCAGTGGGAGTGTAGTGTGGGTCTTGTTAGCAAAGCCATTCAGAGCCATAATGGGTGTTTTCACACCTCTGGACCTGACCTGGCTGCCCTATTGTCTTCTTTGTTTGTTTTGATTTAGGTTTGAGGATAGAGTTACAAATGGGAGACAAATTATGTCTGAAACCTCCATTTCTGTTTAAGGAAGGATTTTCCTTGTTCCTTGTTCCTCCATTTCTGTTTAAGGAAGGATTTTCCTTGTTAGTTTGTCGCATTAATGCGACAGCTTTCGACTGCTTCAGCTCGTTCGAGCCGGGCTACTAACAACCCGTCAGATTCAAACACCAACCTGTCACATGTTTCCTCGTTCCCTCAAGTTTGCAAATTCCTCACACCGCGACGGATCTTACGAGGACCCCATTCATGGATCTGCAGCCGGAGGATCTTCCATCGCACGTCCTCTCCGCGGTAAGAACCGCTGGCCGGCGTTCAGCCCACGGCTCAGCGAACGCTCCAGGCGCGTGTTCACACAGCAGAACTCCGCCTCCAAGGAGCACCGTGCATCCACTGTCAATATCTCTGTTGCTGGCGGTATCTACAGGATATCCACATTGTCCCTCTAGTCGCGTCCCCCTCCTCGCGTATGTGTTTGTGCACCCCGGCTCCGGCAACCACGGCTTTCGGCACGGCGCAGCCCAGCCTCCAGCGACCACGGCATTCAGTACTGCTCGGCACACGCTGTGCCCCTTCAGGCTGACACATCAAGACAGGACCTTCCACTGTTTAGATCAAGAATGTAACCCGGCGCTCTGGAACGAGACAAACAAGCTTCCGGGTTCCCGCCATGTTTCCCGCAAGCAGTTGCAAACGTCGTCACTCCCACCTCTCATCCACTACAGTCTCATAGCTCCCCCTGCTGGATGCTAAGTAACATCACCACCAGTGGCTGGTAATATTTTCTGTCTACTGTGCAGTCTCATTTAAATTTCCTCGTATCCATCTCAGCCATGCTTTCAGCAGGCCATCTCCCCCTGTGCCTGCGCACTTTGTGCCTTGCAGGCTGCACAATCCCCCGTGCACATGCATCTTCTCCCCATCCCTTCGTTTCTCTTTTTTCAGTCATCATGAGCTAGATGGCTTCTCACCACCGCCAATGTTTTTTCCCTCATGTTGTTGCAGCCTACACAAGTCACCACGCCCACTCACACTATTCTCGTTCGCACTCCGAAATGTCATACCAATGCATTTGTTCGCTTAACCCGTCTCTGCATCGGCACACTGTCATCTCGTATTCAACCTCTCCTACCAACTCACATCTGCCCATTCTAACTCATGCAACTCATGCTAGCTCACGCTATTCCATCACATGCTAGCTAAGCAGTCTCTACACCCACTCTCTGCAGCACCCATCGACTCGCGTCGCTCACTCTATTCCAGCTCATGCTGCTTATCCAATTTTGATGTATGCTAGCTGTCTTTACACCCGCTCGCCATCAATTCATATTCCGGCCCTTGCTGTCTCACGCTATTATAGCTCGGGCGGCTCACGTCATCCATTACAAGCTAGCTTAAGCCGTTGTAACCACGTGTCACACTTTCAGCCCCTCCCAGCTCTGCCATCACCCTGGGCTACACCATCTCGGCTCACCACCTCTTTTCCGATCGAGAATCCTACCATCGATGTCAGCTCACGATTTCTCCACCGTTCTATCCTATACGCATCCTCAGCGATGCTCTCGCCATCTCGTCCTCACCTCCCCCTGCTCATGCTACATCATTGCAGTCCTTTGTCATTCTCTGCTCTTATACTCTCTCCAAATTCACCCACTCTCATCCGGCCAGCGTTCGACCCGTAGCTGCCCTGCGAACACCCCCAGTATGCACCCTCAGATCCTCAGCCATCCGACAGATTCCAAGCCAATTAACGGCTCGCCGACTCTCACGACAGTTTGCTAGCTCGCCCGCTCGCCCAGCTCCCATGATGGCTCGCCTAGCTCCCACGATGGCTCGTCCAGCTCCCACGACGGCACGACGGGTTTCCTTCCTTCTGCCTCCCTCCTGACCTTCGACGGGTCCCCCTCTTTCCGCCTCTCTCTCTCCCTCTCTCTCCTGACCCATGACGGGCCCTCCCCCCATCCCTCCAACCCTCATCTATCCAGCCCTTGTTTCATAATTCAACATTCGAGCCGTGCTTCCTTCAACTACAGGTTCCCATGCTTGCCATCCGCACCCATGCTGAAGCACACATCAGCGTTATCATGGTCACTTCCGTCAACCATCCGCGCCAGCGCATGCAACTCCACTCCAGCGAAGGTCCATCTCCTCTGTTAAGAGAGAAGACCCTCCACGTCACGGTTTCTCTACATCACTCCTGACGCATTCTTCCCCATGGCACCTTCATGAAGCAGCTCCAGTTTCTCCAGTGTTTAATCTCCGGCAGTAGTTGGCTTCCGCATAGCTTCCAGAGCCATCGAATCTCACAATAAGCCTTCAGCTTCATCGGAACTCTACCCTACCGTTCCACCATTCTTTGGGGGTCTGACTAAATAAAATGTATTATTATTATTAATCCAGGCATTCCCATTCATTCCAACAATAATAGATCAGTCAACTCCACCTTCAATGTAATACCATTCCTCCAGCAATTGCAATCCTGCCACCCACTTTAATCTCCTCGAACAATCCACCTTTCAAGACACTCCAACTCCAGTTTCAGCGATCTCCTTCAACTACGCGTTCCATCTTAATGTCTATTTGCCAACCAGAAAGCCTTACTTACCATCTCACGTCACACACTATCTTCTCGTAGTTCTACACAAACTCCTAAACAATTCATTCAGCATCGTTTCGACCCAGTTTGACTCCCGACTAGCAACCTCGTGCACCAAGAGACAACTCCTTACGCTTCTCAGTCACCTTAACTACGCCATCCGCATCATTCCTCAGGTGCTTGCAGGACCAATGTGAGCTTACGGAAACATTTCCTGGATTCCTGGAATGGCATCTCCTTTAATGACGAATTCTTGTTTTCTCCCGAAGACATCCATCAAAGCGTTCCTCAATTTTCACCAGCTTCCCCTCTGCTCCTCTGATGTCACCACCATCTGCAATTTCATCTCTTTCTCGCGCCACTCCAGGAACATCTGCATCTCCACCATCCAGGCTTACCTCTCAGGAATAAACCTCATATACAAGCTGACTTCCAGCGAGGACTGCCAGTCTCTCACATTCCCATGTTTCCGCGTTGATTTAAGGAGTGCTAACAGCCGAACCTCGTTTTCCTCAACGCCTACCACTTCCTTCAGACCTCCTCTACCATTGCATTCACACTCTGCGCTTCGGCTACCTCTCACCTTCCACGGACCTCACCCTCAAATGCAGGTTCCTCCTGGCCTTCTTCGACTTTCTCTGCTGTTCGGAATTTGCTCCGACATCAAGCATCTTTGATCTGTCCGTTCACCCTAGGCTTTCACATCTCACCATACATTCTCATGACTTGCTCTTCTTTACTCTCCGCAGGAGTGAAACGGATCAGTTGGGAAACGCCTTCCATATCCACCTCTCCATATGAACCTTTCGTTAAATACCTCACTTTTCGACGCGCCTCCAGTTCCTCCTATGACGATCCGCTCTTCATTACCGAAACGGGCAAGATGGCTTCCAGATTCTGGTTCAATAAACATTTCAAAGAAATCTTACACTCTTCCGGCATAGCTCCTCATCTGTTCTCCATTCTTTCCTTATTGGCGCCGCTACATCCGCTGCCAGGACAGGCATACCTGACCGAAAAATTCAAACTTTCGGTCGTTGGGCCTCCAGCGCCTACCTCGCTTACATTCGCCACAATCTCCTTGAGGCCCATTCCAGTTTATGCTCCTTTTAAATCTTTTGGGGGTCCCATTCCCATTTTCAATCAACGATTGAGATGGAGCCCCCACCCTGAGTCTCAACCCAGCCATCTCCGCCTTATTCATCCAGACATCCACCGTCATTCATTAATAAATATCTTCATTGCATCACATTGTTGGCGTGGTCCTTACTAGTGAAACCTTTTTATTTTCATGGAGACTAAACCAGGCCAAGTTACAGGTCAGAGTCACAGTTAGAATACCTGTTTTTCTAGGTATTTTTAAGCTATAAAACAATCTGTAATTTAATAAATGTAAAGTAGAGCGTTTTAGTGTCACACTATGGAGCATTCCAGGCAGACCAATGACACATCCATAGATCTTTTTAAAGGTTGTGTTTTTCTTCAGTTGTCAGACCTGAAGAACAACTTCGAGGGTCTGGAGAGAGAGAGGGACTTTTACTTTGGGAAGCTGCGGGACATTGAGGTCATCTGTCAGGAAAACTCCAGTGAACCCATCATGCAGCAGATCCTAGACGTCCTGTACGCCACTGAGGTAAGAGGCAGGGCAGGTGGAGGAGTCACAGAGGAGAGGCATGTCTGTACTCTCCGCACAAGTGCAGAATGCCTCATGTGTTTTCAGACCCAGCGCCGGTCCTGATTCAACAAATCCCAAATGTGGCACGGGGTTTTGTATTTTTTCTTGAGTTTTCAGAAGATCTTAAATCTTTTTTGGCAGTGTATTGAAAATGTGTGCATTGTGTCACCATGGTAGCCTCTGAACATTTCACCATAGAAATATATGTACACACCCAGTGTGATGTTGTGAGAGCAGTTTGGGTCAGATACACACAGATATGTGAAAGTTCTGAGAGGTTTTGCCACACTCCTTTTAGTCGACTAAACATGTCTTTACCAACTAACCGACCAAGAATTTTTTAGCCAACTGTGGCGCTTCTGAATTTTGCCATTTCTTGACTCTGTGATTCTCTGTTCTCTCTCTCTCTCTCTGTCTCTCGCTCTCTGTCTGTCTCTCTCTCTCTCTCTCTCTGTCTCTCTCTCTCTCTGTCTCTCTCTCTCTCTCTCTCTCTCTCTCTGTCTCTCTCTCTCTCTCTCTCTCTCTCTCTCTCTCTCTCTCTCTCTCTCACTCCAGGAGGGCTTTGCTCCGCCAGAAGAAGAAGTGAATCCTGAAGAGGAATATTGAGGCATCCGTCTGCCGTTTTCATCACTGTTTTTCTTTTTTTTTTTTTACTCTGCACGACGTCAACACAAAAAAATCACTTTTATTGGCCCTCACCATTGACTTTAGTCAATGAAGAGTGCTATTGTTCTTCCTCGGTTTCTTGCTTATTATTATTACTCTTTTTCTGCCACAACGATCGCGATTTTAACCCCCTGAACATCGACAAAAAGTCGGTGGGGCGCGGGCCACCATAGCCGCTAACGGCTTTAATTCTGTCTCTCTCTCCTCCTTCACTGTATCTAACAACGTGCACAGATCAAGCAGAACCGATGACAACCACAATATAAAACTAAACCAGGATTAAACAAGGTCTAACCTGAGACTAAACCAGGTCTAATGCAGGACTAAACCAAGTCTAACCCAGGACTACAAATTCTGCATTAGTATCTTTTTTTGTCAGTGGTTCTAATGTTAATGCTTGATCATTTCATTCAGTAACAACTAAAGCAAACCTGGATTTAATTTAAACTTATTCCAGTATAAGTTTGTAAATACTACTGATATTTTTGATTTCTCACTATTTTTGCAATTATTTATATTTTAACAAACCTTTAAAATCTCTTGTATGTGCCATTTGGACAAAACACAGAGCTACTAACTGAAACAGGACCTTCTTTTTATTTAAGTAATTATAATTAAGTACATTTTACCTTTAACTAGTCTAACAACTACTGAAAACTAAAAGGTACATGGCAACTTAGGTCTGTTGAACTGCAAAACTCATGCTAACATGCTAATTTATCTTTTGCAGTGGTCAAAAATGAGCATAGCGTGAAAATTAACTTAAAACTTTTACATGTATTTGTTGCAGTTTGGATGGAGGATGTGATTTTAGTTTGCCTTATTTCTTACTACATTTTTGGAGATTTTTGTAAGAATCGAATGTTATGTTTCAGAATGTTAAAACATTGACTGTGAATGAATGATTATTTTAAGTCTATCTGTATTTTTTTTCAGATTGTGTTGCACATTTTATGCAGTTAACCCAGGCTTTTTAAACTATTTTATTTAAAGGTAACTACAAGCCGCATTCATAGAGATGTTGCTGCTTTGTGTGAATTGTTTCACAGTACGGCATTAAAGGGCCCATATTATACTAATTTGGGGTTTTTTTATGTTTCTTTGCTTATCAAAATTGTACCCTGAGATGTGTTTTGTTTCATTCACACAAATCCTGCAGATTTACGTTCTTCTCTCTATGGAAAAACCCTCTGTTCCACCTTGTGATGTCATGTGGTGATACAGGAAGTGCTCCCGTGTATTTTTATACTCCACACACCTTCACTAGAATAATTTGGATAATTTCAGACCTGGAATTGCCAATCTTTATTGAACTAAAGGTAAAAGGAGCTGTTCACTTGAAAACTACCACTTCATGACATCACAAGGTGGAACAGAGCATTTTGAGCTTCGGCGATGTAGACAGACTTATAGTAAAGGGTTACTCAAACGTGTGAATGAAACAAAACACAACTCTAAGTATGTTTTTGAAGAGGGAACAACATTAGAAAAATACATTTAAAATAATTCTTACTCTGAGTGGGCTTGCCGATCCACAGACTTGACTTATAAATTGCTGTGGAATATTCCATACTTTAGCAAACATTTTGGACTTATTGTCACTAATTGCCTTTATTTAATCTATGACTTTGTATATGATTTTGATAAAAAAGTAAAAGTAAAATGGATAATGCTGGAATGGTTAGGGAAAGGTTTTGGGGTAGTTGCCATGTTAGCAGAAGTAACTTTAAAGAAGGGGTATTATGCTAAATCTTGTTTTTTTTAAATCATATTATACAGTTCTTTTTTAACACCAAGCGTTTGTTTTCATACCTGACAGTTTTGACTCCTCACTAGTGGTCTTCCTCAGAGCGGTCATTGCTGTGGCGCAGAGGTGTGGACTCGAGACAATTCGTGACTCGAGTCAGACTCGAGTCACGAATTTGATAACTTTAGACTCGACTCGACAAAATGTACAAACACTTGCAACTCGACTTGGACTTCAATATCAATAACTCGTGACTTCACTTGGACTTAGGCCTTTTGACTTGTGATGACTTGCTACGTCCAATGAAAAAAAAAACTCTAAAAGTATGTTGATAAGGACCGCACTCGTACTTGTGAATCTGCGAAAATGTATGCAAAGAGCATGTGTGCACGACTTGCACAACATCCAATCACAGTAGATCTACGTTGCTTTCATTCGACCGCATCCAAGGCAAATTGCACAACAAAAAGGTAAAATGAATACAGATCTTGCAGACATTATATGATTTGTAGAAATTTTATTTCTTTGTAAAGGGGACTCGAAATGACTCGAAACTAAAATGCTAGGACTTTGGACTCGACTTGAGACTTGTGAGCTTTGACTTCGGACTTGACTCGGCACTTGGATACTCTTGACTCGGGACTTCACTCGGACTTGAGTGCAAAAGACTTTGTCCCACCTCTGCTGTGGCGTGTCCGGTCAGTTGATTTATACAGGTTTTGGTGCCGTCTTCCTACCAGTGGAGGCAGGATAAACGTCTCCAGTCCATAATGTCGGAAACGTCATTGGAACAGAGGAAAACAAACACCGTCGCTGGATTAAAAGAGGCAATCGAAATACTGAAACGTGCCTACGAGTCTATAACCCGGGTCGAGGGGCCTTTTTTACTCTCTCACACCTGAGATACTGAGGAAGTCGGACTGCAGATGGCGCTGTCATCCTGCCTCCACCAGCAGGAAGACGGCTCCAAAACCTGTTCAAATCAGCTGACCAGACACATCACAGCAACATCACGTGACCGCTCTGAGGAAGACCACCAGTGAGCAGTCAAAACTATATGAACGCAAACGCTTGGTCTGAACAAAGAACCTAATAACATAAATTATTGGGAGACCAAATGAACTTTGTTGGAGCTTTCTATCATGTCATCAAAAACATTCCTGAAGAGGTTTTAGATGCCCTCCATCCTAGAGCAAGTGCTCGATTGCTCTGACTCAGGAAAGATCACTAGATTTATCGATCTCTCCTGAGCCCTATTCAAACCCTCCTTACTATTGTGTGTCTGATTCTGTACAAGGCCCCACTCACAAACCCATTCTCCATAAATATACAAAAACATGATAAAACTGTACGCAACATCTTGATAACTCTGATGCGATGTGCAGTAGTTTCATTAATGTGATGCTCTGAAGGGGGAGTGGGACTGGAGAGACATGTTTTCGGTGAATATAGCATTTTCAAAACAATAAACGGTAACAAGGTGATCTAAACATGTTTTGTGTTAGCAGATACTACCCCAAAGAAGTTAAATACCTCCTCTTTAAGGTTAGGGTTTGGTTACGTGGCAACCAAAACTATGAGATCACTTCCTTCACTCCAGACCCGACTTTCTGCACTAACCAAACAAAAGTGTGTGGGTGCAAAATGGCGGCCAGTAGCATTTGAAAACTAGCATGGGGGAAATCATTGATGTCGAGGTTGTGTCTTGATCTTTTGACTTTAGTGGAAAATTTCAAAATGGTTGAACAGCACGAATACAGTGTGTCTATAGTAAAGGTGTATTCTGTAACTTTTCTGCCACCTGCTCGTCTCTATGGAGATGTTATCCTGGTTGCTTCACCTGGACCGTGAAATAGTAATGCATTAAACTCTTTATCTCCATGGAAACAAGCAGGTGACGCCACCATGAAGGGACAAGTTACTGTGGAGAGGCAAGCCTGCTCACAGTAACAACGTGTGTTTTTCAACGTATTTTTGGGTAACAAATTGTGAAACATTAATCCATCCATCCATTCATGGAGACGAGCTAGTGGCAGATATAAGTGACCAGTGTAGCTTCAACAAAAAATAAAGGTTGTTCCAAAAGTATAACTGCTAAATTGTTATTGAAGGCACTTATTTTTTACTATCATTTCTACATAGCAGTTTCAGGACAGATTCCATTGCACATTTTATGCAGTTCAGCGCAGGCTTTTTAAACTATTTTATTTAAAGGTTATCTATGTCATAGAGATGTGGCTGTTTTGCCTGAAATGTTCCACAGTGTGGTATTAGAGGACCCATATTACGCTAATCTGTGATCTACGTTCTAATGTTTCCTCATCACAAACAGACCCGGGATTTGCTTTGGCTCGTTCACACATGTTTCAGACACAAACCCTGCATATTTAGGCATTTTCTTACAGAAAACACCTTGTGATGTCATGTGGTAATACAGGAAGTGCTCCACTGTGTTTTTAAAGTGCACCCAGCTTCACTAGAATAATCTGCTGACGAAGCCTCTCGGATGAGCGGCGAAACGTTTTCGACCAAACAAACTTTGTCCAGTTGACAAATTGAATTTCTCCTTTTATCACAAATCTTTACTGATCTAAAGGTAAAAGGATCTAAAGGTGATGTCATGAAGTGGTAGTTTCCAAGTTAACATCTTAACTTGGAAACTACCACTTCATGACATCACAAGGTGGAACAGAGCATTTTGAGCTTTGGAGATGTAGACAGAGTTCTAATAAAGGGTTACTCAAACGTGTGACTGAAACAAAACAGAACTCCAGGTCTGTGTGATGAGGGAACATTATAATATCTGTAAAAGATGTTCTGGAAGAACTGAAGAAGCAGCTCGGATGAGCCGTGAAACGTATTCAACCAAATAAACTTTTGTCCAGTTGACAAATTGAATTTCTCCTTTTGCCATGGATTCTACTCACATCGCTAAAAGATCACAGTGTCATGTAATATGAGACCTTTAAACCTATAGGTGTTTTTATTGGTGAAAAATGAATTTAAAAACATGAATTCTTACTGTGAGTGGGCTCGTCATTCCACAGACTTGACTTGTAACTTGGCCTGGCACCAAAATCTTATCTAAAATTTCTCTTTTACATTTTAATATAGTCACAACCTCCTCAAACAATAATTTCAAAGTTATTATTTAATACACTGAAGATGTGGATTTTTCCTCTAAAGTCATTATAATTTTGTGTTTTTATTTAAATGTTGTAATAAAACTTGTCGCATACTAACGCTCCCTCATCAGCGTTGACTTCTGTGTGAAACCTGACTGACGAAGGCCTGTACAGACTCCACAGACAGTGTTCATACAGTTGAATTAAGAAACTCATTCAATGTCGTTGTGCACTTTTGTTTATTTGCTGTGAATCTTTGGACATTTATGCAACAATCTTCAAGACGTGGAGCCTTTGGGTTTTGAATAATTAAACCAGTAGGAAAGAAAAACGTGTCTCCTTATTTTTTTTAATATACATAATAATATAATAATGCATAACACTTGTATAATGCTTTTCAAGATACTCAAAGATGCTTTACATAGAGACAAAGGCAAACAAAAGAAAGTTAATGAAAGGTGGTTATAAAAAGATGGGTTTTATGTGACTTTACTATATTTATGCAAACAGACCTGGAGTTGTGTTTTGTTTCATTCACATGTTTGAGTAACCCTTTATTATTAGTCTGTCTACATCTCCAAAGCTCAAAATGCTCTGTTCCACCTTATGATGTCATGTAGTGGTAGTTTTCAAGTTAGCAGCTCCTTTTTCCTTTAGTTCTACTCACTCACAAGTACTTCTCAAATTTAGCAGACCGTGTAAACTACTGATGATATTAATAAAGCGACATAAAAGGGTTTGTAATTGGTTTATGAGTGAATGTAACTCTACAAAACATAAGGAATTAATACAATGTGGCTCCTTCTTTTATTGTATTCATGTTGCTCTGTATAAGATTTGTATCCTTATAAACATAAGGATACAAATGTTATACAGAGCAATGAAATAACATGAATTAACACTCATAATAAAATAATAACATAAGTATAATGGTATAATTTTGTATATGGTGTATAGTATATCCTCCTGAGACCCGCCCATTCATTTGTGTCCTTTATAGTGGACATCTTTTAAGTTTTGAGATAGACTCTAGTTTGTGGCTGCACTATGATTTAAAATAATAATAATAATAATAATAATAATAATAATAATAATAATAATAATAATAATAATAATAATAATAATAATAATAAATGAATAAAATAAAAAATATATAAATTAAATACGTAAATAAGTAAATAATACATAAAAATAAAACATAAAAAATAATAAATAAAAATAAATTAATAAATAAATTAAGAATAATAATAATAAATAAAAATATATACATAAAATACATAAATAAGTAAATAAATAAATAAATAAATAAATAAAAAACAAAACAAAAAAAGAAATTAAAAGGGAGTCTAAAAACATTTTGAGGCGACTGTAGAACCGACCGAAAAAATGTTTTTGGTTGTTAACTTCACATGGATTTAACACTATTACAGTTACGACATTATGAAAAAAAATAATAAAATAAAATTAACAAAATGTAAATGCTAAGGTGTTTATTTACCTCCAAATAGAAAATTTAAATAATAATAATAATAATAATAATAATAATAATAATAATAATAATAATAATAATAATAATAATAATAATAATAATAATAATAATAATAATAATAATAATAATAATAATTTAGATACACTTTTATTCTTCGGGTCCCAGGAGGATATTTTATCTTGTCTTCTGAATGTAAGGAAGAAGTCAGGTAAAATCGGCTAAAACCTGCTAAAAAATATTTGTAATTACAACATACGAACAAAAGTAAGATAAAATCCCCAAAATCTACATTACCGGTTTGAATCTATATTTAGGTATTTGATGACGCTGACTCACAGAGTGGGGGATTAGCTCAAATGGTAGAGCGCTCGCTTAGCATGCGAGAGGTAGCGGGATCGATGCCCGCATCCTCCAAACTTATTCTAGTTTTAACAAATTTAGACATTACTGTTTGTTTTGTATAAGTTTCATTTTTCATTAAAACCATGGATATATAGGATAGTTTTGTAAAACAGTCATAAACCATTCTATAATTAGAACTCGAAACTGGTAACTTCTACAAATCGTTTCTAGGTAATGAAAAAAGTATCTAAAGTACAACAATATCACGCTTTCTTAACAAACATGTGATGTGTGGGGTTATTGAGGGGTATTTATTATTTCACTGGGTTTGCACGTTACTATTTCGCACTTTACAACTACGTATGTGGATGCTCCAAACATACTTTCGTTGTTCTTTCTTGTGCAATGACAATAAATACTTGAAATCTGAAATCTGATGTGTGCGAAGTATGCTAATGCTAAACTAAACATATGACGACGTATTGTAAACTGTGGAGGAAAGGGATTGGTCATTTGTCGCTTATAACAGAGCCTTTTTCTAGACAGTTTTTGCACGACTACAAGGAAAAAAACGACGATAAAAGCAAAATGTCCCAAATTCCAAGAGATTTCCACGATTCCACGCGTGACTTTTCGCCTTCACGTAGTTAACACGAGGGAAAGAAATCCACATGCACTCAGCGTTGTTTAAGAAAGATCATGTCACCGTCTCTCCACCAGAGGGCAACCTTCTTCTTCTTCTTAAAGGTCTCATGGCATGAAATTTTCACTTTCTGAGGTTTTTAAACGTTAATGTGAGCTCCCTTACCCTGTTTACCCCCCCCCCCCCCCATGGTTAAAAGTTGTGAAATGTCTAAACTGAGCATTTGCGATCCTTTTCTGCGTTACAAAAAATCGGAGCTCAAACGGGTGATTTTGAACAAGGCACCTTATTGACGTCAGATCGAAAAAAGAAATGCAAATGTAGTTCCACCCCCGTCTGTCTGAACTCAGCGTCTCTGTAAATCACGCCCAGAGAGTTTGGACTGCGAATGCGCTAGGCAATGCGAAATGCGTTTTTTTATTTGCCTGGAGGCACGTCCGAGTGTTTCTAGGCTCGGAAGTCCTTTATCTGAGCCTCTGGACCTTTGAACAGCAGTGGTTTAATTTTATTTTCTGTGGAAATGTGTTTATTTTTCAATGGAACGCTTCAAATCTCTCCCCCCGTGCAAAAACAAGGAAATGGATCAGCTGAGGGCTCAGAGCGAGAGCGGAGAGTTTGGCCACGCCCCCACCCTCTACTATAGGCCAGCTCTTTTCTCCTCATTTGCATTCAAGCAACAACGCCCAGAATAAAGAGTTTGAGAGAGATATTTATGACTCTTTCTCATCTTATCTCTGTTTCTCATGCACTGAGTGTTGATTTTGAAGAAGGATTCATTTACAGTATTAGGGAACCATTAAGGAGCCATATAAAAGCATCAAGAAGTACCATGTCATGGGACCTTTAATAGTCACTTGGGCTTATTTTATTATTATTTTTTGCTTAACCAATAGAATTTCTTCCGCCCTTTTAGTTTAGTTGTGTGCATATATTGTTGTCCATCGATCCATTTTCTTCCCATTTCATGGCCGGGTCGCGGGGGCAACAGTCTAAGCAGGGACTCCCAGACTTCTTTCACCCCGGACACTTCCTCCAGCTCCTCCATTGAGACTCCAAGGTGTTTCCAGAACAGCCGGGAGACATAGTCCCTCCAGCGTGTCCTAGGTCTTCCCCAAGGCCTCCTCCTGGTGGGACATGCCCGGAACACCTCCCGAGGGAGGCATCCAGGAGGCATCCGGAACAGATGCCCGAGCCACATCAGCTGCTCCTCTCGACGCAGAGGAGAAGGGGCTCTACTCCGGGCTGCTCCTGTGTGACTGAGCTCGTCACCCTATCTCTAAGGGTGCGCCAAGCACTCATTTCAGCCACTTGTATCTGTGATCTTGTCCTTTCAGTCATTACCCAGAGCTCATGACATAGGTGAGGGTACGAACTCAGATTGACGGTAAATTGAGAGCTTCGCCTTTTGGCTCAGCTCCCTCTTCACCACAACGGTCCGGTACAGTGACCACATCACTGCCGCTGCCACACTGATCCGCCTGTCAATCTCACAATCCATCCTCCCCTCACTCGTGAACAAGACCCCAAGACACTTGAACACTTGAGGCAAGGACACCCCACCCACCCGGAGAGGGCAAGACACCTTTTTCCGGTCGAGAACCATGACCTCGGATTTGGAGGAGCTGATCCTCATCCCAGCCGCTTCACACTCGGCTGCAAACTGCCCCAGTGCACATTGGAGATCCCGGTTCGATGAAGCCATCAGGACAACATCATCTGCAAACAGCAGAGATGAGATCCTGTGGTCCCCAAACCGGATCCCCTCTGGCCCCTGACTGCGCCTAAAAATTCTGTCCATAAATATAATGAACAGAACCGGTGACAAAGGGCAGCCCTGGCGGAGTCCAACATGCACCGGAAACAGATCCGACTTACTACCGGCAATGCGAACA
Source organism: Paratrypauchen microcephalus (assembly GCA_036785185.1). Lineage (NCBI taxonomy): Eukaryota > Metazoa > Chordata > Actinopteri > Gobiiformes > Gobiidae > Paratrypauchen > Paratrypauchen microcephalus. The sequence continues at coordinate 614,973 of JAVJIX010000108.1, forward strand.
CAGCTCCTGCTCCGGTCATACAGGGACCGGATAGCTCTTAGCAAAGAGCCCCAGACCCCATACTCCCAGAGCACCCTCCACAGGACCCCACGAGGGGCCCGGTCGAATGCCTTCTCCAGATCTACGAATCACATATGGACTCGCTGGGCAAATTCCCATGAACCCTCAAGCACCTGATGGAGAGTATAGAGCTGGTCCAGTGTTCCGCAGCTGGGACGAAAACCACACTGCTCCTCCTGAATTCGAGGTTCGACCATTGGATTCTCCACTCCAGTACCGTGGAATAGACCTTACCAGGGAGGCTGAGGAGTGTGATTCCCCCGGAACACACCCTCCAGTCCCCCTTCTTAAACAGAGGGACCACCACCCCGGTCTGCCAGTCCAGAGGTACTGTCCCCGATCGCCACGCGATGTTGCAGAGACGTGTAAGCCAAGACAGCCCCACAACATCCAGAGACTTAAGATACTCAGGACGGATCTCATCCACCCCCGGAGCCTTGCCACCGAAGAGCTCTCCACCCGCACTGTAATCAGTGTTGGTGAAGTACTTCTTCCCCCTCCTGAGGACCCGGACCGGTTTGAAGAATTTTCAGAATTTTCTTTGAATAGTTGAATAGTATTTTACAATAGTCCTCCTCCATGGCCTCTCCGAACTCTCTGAACTCGAACTTCCAACCCTGAGTTTTTGCTTCTGCGACCGCCCGGGCTGCTTGGCCTGTCGCATAGACAGAGGCCGAGAACAAAGCCCACTCGGACTCCGTGTTCCCAGCCTCCCCCAGATTCTGGGAGAAGCTCTCCTGGCGGTGTGAGTTGAAAGTCCCCCTGATCGAGGGCTCTGCCGGACGTTCCCAACAGACCTTCACTATACGCTCGGTGGGATGTTTTCTGTGTTTACAGGTCAGATCTGTGGAGAGGTGACCCCACTCACAGTCAGAATGCTTGTTTTTCTAGGTATTGTTGAGCCACCCGTAATTGAATACATGTAAAGTAGAACTGTTTAATGTCATACTGTGGAACATTCCAGAGCAGTGACCTCTCCATAAAAACAAGCAGGTGACAGACCCCCAACACATAACAAAAAAGAGTTACGTGTGGCAAGTTACATCTCTTACAGTTCCAAAAAGCAGGACTAGAACAGCAAGTAAAATATGAAATCATCATCGGAAAATGAACAGTGAAATTTATATATTACTAGAATTATGTTAAAATCTCGTCTCGTCTTGCGTCTCGTCCCCTCACTCATCATCTGTAGTGGATGCTAATAGTTTTTGACCTAGTTTAGATCTAACGAGCTCTGGTTTTGCGTGTAATGTCAGTTTTGTGGTAACTGTAGCTCAGAAAATCCTCTCTTTGTTGGTCTATATTCTCCTGGTTTTCTGAGTAAACTCTGGTAAACTCTGGTTGAACCCTGGATCTGTCTCTTGCTTCTTTTTGTTCTTCTTCTGCTGCTGCTTCTGTCTCTTTATGGACTTTCTTTCAGATAGTTTTATCAAATGAGGAAAAGCTTTGAGTTTGTAGCTCTGTATGGGCCTGTGAGTGTGGCGTTATTTTGGGGGGTACAGTTTTTAGTAATTGAGAGATTGAAATTTGGAGAAAAAAAATGAAAAGACTGATTAGAGAATTTTCAAAAGGACCGACCTTTTTTGGTCTAGCATTGCAGAGGTGTATGTTCTTTTACATTTAGGATCTCATTGTGGTTCAGTTTCGAGCTCATCTTGGAGATTAAAGCTCCTGTATGACACAAAATGCACTTGTAAGCTTTAAGTCATGTTCTAATGTTGTTAGCTCCTGGACAGACCTGCAGTTGTGTTTTGTTTCATTCACACATGTTTATTATTAGTCTGTCTACATCTCCAAAGATCAAAATGCTCTGTTCCACCTTGTGATGTCTGACTGAGTAGTGCAGCGATAACAATCTCCTTCTGAATGTTGAAAAGACCAAAGAGATCGTCATAGACTTCCGGAAAGGCTCCACCTGGCACCCCCCACTGTCCATCCAATGTCCAATGTCCATGTAGAGAGGGTGAGGAGCATCAAATTCCTGGGGGTGCACATCAGTGAGGACCTCTCCTGGACAGAGAACACTGCACCACAGGCTCAGAAGCACCTCTACTTCCTCCGCAAACTGAGGAGAGCTGGAACCCCCCCACCCATCATGACCACCTTCTACCGAGGCGCCACTGAGAGCGTCCTGACCAGCTGCATCACTGTGTGGTACGGGAGCTGAACAGAACAGGAAAGCCCTGCAGCTCATAGTGAATGCAGCTGGGAGGATCACTGGTGTCTCTCTCCCCTCCCTCCTGGACATTTTTAACACCCGGCTCACCCGCAGAACGTCCAGCATTGTGGGTGACCCGAGCCACCCCGCACACAGCCTCTTCAGCCTCCTGCCCTCGGGGAGAAGGTACCGGAGTCTCCGGGCCCACTCCACCAGACTGTCAAACAGCTTCATCCACCAGACTGTCAAACAGCTTCATCCACCAGACTGTCAAACAGCTTCATCCACCAGACTGTCAAACAGCTTCATCCACCAGACTGTCAAACAGCTTCATCCACCAGACTGTCAAACAGCTTCATCCACCAGACTGTCAGGAAGCTGAACTCAGAATCTACCCCCCTCCCCATAAGAGACATATCACTCTAGACTTTAATACGGCTGCTAAGGACTACTGTTGCACATTTATTTTATCTTTATGCACATCTGATTGCACATTTTTTACTGTACATTTTCATCGCTGCATCTTCCACTGCGCATTTTGGACATCTGTAAATAGGTATTTACTGCTTTAGATTTTAGGTTTTGTCTTAAAAGTTTTTGTTTTGTCTTTTTATTGTATTTTGTGCACTACTTGGCCAGAGAGAAATGAAATTTCGATTCACTGTATGTCGAACACATTACGGCAGAATTGACAATAAAGCTGACTTTGATCTCGTCTTTGATGAAGCGGTAGTTGGTTTGGTATGCAGCGCACAAAAACACACTAACCAAGACAGAAGTTATAGGAAAGATGCCAAGGTTATAGCATGAATGCTCATTTACACCTGTAGTCCCTGAGCAGGGTGGAGGCTCACCTACAAACCATAACCCTAAACCCTAAACCATAACCCTAAACCCTAAACTTTCACCATAATACTATTCTAAAAATAACATACACCAGACACACAAGCACACACACACACGTATACACACACACACGTATGTACACACACACACACACACACACACGTATACACACACACACACGTACACACACACACAGGCATACACACGTATACACACACACACGTATACACATACACACGTATACACACACACACACAAGTACACACACACACATGTATACACACACACACACACACACACGTACGTACACACACACACGTACACACACACACACGTACACACACACACACGTATACACACACACACACACACGTATGTACACACACACACGTATACACACACACACACACGTACACACACACACACGTATACACACACACACGTACACGTATGTACACACACACGTACACACACACACGTATACACACACACACGTACACACACACACACACACACGTACACACAGACACGTACACACACGTACACACACACACACACACACGTATACACACACACACACGTACACACACACACGCACACACACGTATACACACACACGTACACGCACACACGTATACACACACACACACACACGTATACACACACACACGTACACACACACACGTATACACACACACACGTACACACACGCACACACACACACGTATACACACACACGTACACGCACACACACACACGTATACAGTGAACCCTCGCTGTATCGCGGTTCACTCTTCGCGGCCTCGCTGTTTCGCGGATATTTTTTGTAACATTCTGTCCTGCGCCCTGATTAGCTAAGAGACTAGACCAGGACTAAACCAGGTCTAAAGCAGGTCTAAACCAGGACTAAACCAGGTCTAAACACAGGACGTAAACCAGGTCTAGACCAGGGATGGTAGGGACAGAGTCTCTGATTTCCTTCACGAGAGCGCCTGGGTGACAGGAGGTGTGGCCTTTGTTTACTTGCACGAGCCATGGAAGAGAGTGCGAGCCGGACCATGGAAGAGCCAAGAATCAACATGGACGGGCCACACTCGCGCGCACAGAGGGAGACAGTGGCTCTTCCCCGTACACGCAGAACTGTGGAGTATTGGCGACGCATTGATAGCGGTCTGATTTTGGAGCCGGGGTGAAATGCAACCAACTCTTGTGAGCGCAGGTTGGTCTTACCTGGTCTTGTGGTGAGGACTGGTGCTCAGAGGCGTCTGTTAGCGGTTTGGCACTGTTAGCATTGGCTTGAGTCTTGCCCAAAATGATATCCAGGTCGCTTTCCACTCGACTTTCGCACATGGCATGGATATGTGGTACCAAAACAAACACACGTGTCCGCGCGCACGTGTCCGCGCACACGTGTCCGCGAGCACGTGTCCGCGTGTCACGTGCCCCCCCCACTATTAATATATTTTAATGAAAATCTACAAAAGTTTGAGTGTTTAAACAAGAGAAAAATGTGAGAAAATGTTAATACCAGTCTCAGAAAGGTGTATAATGTGTCTGGTGAAGCGTTTTCAGCCTTAAAACATGTAGAATAATTGTAAAATATAAAATTGTCCTACTTCGCGGATTTCACTTATTGCGGGCTATTTCTGGAACCGAACCCCCGCGATAAACGAGGGACCACTGTACACGCACACACGTACACACACGTATACACACACAGACACACACACAGACACACACACGTATACACACACACGTACACACACACACACGTACACGCACACACGTATACACACACACACACACACACGTACACATACACACACTCAGTTCAGTCGAGATTGGAGATTCCAGGGCTGAAATGATACAAATTATTCTATTGAAGGTGTGAGAAGTTTAAAAACACAGTGGAGCACTTCCACATGACATCACAAGGTGAAACAGAGTGTTTTTTGTGTGAGAGAAGAACTCAGCCTAAATCTGCAGGTTTTGTGTGTTAAACATGTGTGAATGAAACAAAATACAACCCCAGGTCTGTTTGTGATGAGCAAACGACATTAGAAGATCAGAAAATCTCCTAATATGGACCCTTTAAGATGCTCCCATCTGTTTAGACCTAAAACATTGATGAAGCAGTTGATCTTGACAGCTCCTGTACCATGAACCCGCTGAAACCATCAGTATGAGCGAAGGTCGTGTGGCTAACAAGATTTCACATCAGCTCCAGTTGTTGAGCAGCATCGCCTCAGAATCCGTCTCCTTCTATTCCTCCCGGATACAACACGTGATTGGCTATCAGCGTGAGCGGATCGACCAATCAGAGGCGAGCTCAGGTAGGTCTGGTAGTAAGCATTTACTCCAGGGACAAAAAAAAAAAGAGACACGGCACAAGGATCAAAATGTGGACTTGTTCTTTTCGCTTTATTTACATGCTCAGACACCCAAATGGATTTTTACAACTGCGATAGTAAAGAATGGACATGTTTCTATTCGTATGGCAGTGATTTTATGAAACCGAAATGTGTTTTATTTGTAAATTAGGAGTTTTTTTGCAGGTTAATTTAGTTTCAGATAATGTTTCAAATCTGGGTAGCATAGCAATAAAAACATTTGGGATAAAAAATATTAAATAGGACATAAACAGTAAGGAGTGGACTAAGAGATGACATTTTTATAATTCACTATGATAAAATGTTGTCTTTAAAGGTGCACTGTGTAACTTTTCTACTCATTAAACCTTTCTATCTTCATGAGAAACTAAACCAGACCAAGTTACAGGTCAGATCTGTGGAGAGGCGACCCCGCTCACAGTCAGAATGTCTGTTTTTCGAGGTATTTTTGAGCTCTAAAACCACCTGTAATTGAATAAATGTAAAAAGTAGAGCTGTTTAATGTCACACTGTGGAACATTCCAGTAGTGACAAACCCCCAACCAAAAAGTTAGGGTTACACAATGCACCTTTAATTGGATATATTGTGATTCCTTTAAATGTAGTTTCTGTCCATAGGTTCCAGAATGATGAAGTGTTGAGCGTCGCCATAGAGATTAACAATTTAATCCAAATGTAACAGTATAAATTTTAAAGGTCCAGTGTTATGCAGAACTTACTCTTGCAATCTTTGTAAGATGTATATACGGTTGTAATGTGTCACCCTTACTGCAATATATGAGGAAAACTTACAATAACCTGGCGCGTAGTACTTTTTTTGCACTATTTTTTATTTTGTTTATTTATTTTTTCTCTTATACTGTGTTGTAAATATCGTACATAAATGTCTGCACTGAAGTGAGATGCTTCAGTCTCATTGTGAGTTTGTACGATGTAAATTGTGCATATGAATAGTGACGATAAAAGGCATTCTGTTCTATTAATAGAACAGAATGCCTAACGGTTTTTTAAACAATCTGAGCCTTCTTTCGGCAATAAAACAAGTAGTTTTACTCACCCATAGCAGTTTAGTGTCAATTGGAGCAGTATCGCAGAACTTATGTTGAGCCGTTCTGTTCTTCTATGATCCCGTATCCGTTAGCGTGAGCACTCGGGGCACTGATTTGCGGTGTCCAAATAACACAAACTTTAGCACTTTTCAAATCACAGAAGATCGCTGTGTCAGGGTAGACTTTAAGTGGATTCCAAAACGGCCTGAAACCCGATATCGCAACAGAAAAGTAAAGTTCAGAGCGGTGTTAGCTTCTTTCGGACTAGCGGTGTTTACAAAACAGCTGAGTTCACGCATGCGCACTGTCCTCTCTGATGACGTCATCAAATGAAACTATAGCTGGATATCGGGTTTCAGGCCGTTTTGGAATCCACTAAAAGTCTACCCTGACACAGCGATCTTCTGTGATTTGAAAAGTGCTAAAGTTTGTGTTATTTGGACACCGCAAAGTAGTGCCCCGAGCACTCACGCTAACGGATACGGGATCATTGGTAGAACAGAACGGCTCAACATAAGTTCTGCGATACTGCTCCAATTGACACCAAACTGCTATGGGTGAGTAAAACTACTTGTTTTATTGCCGAAAGAAGGCTCAGATTGTAAAAAAACGTTACTTTTCCTTTAAAGTCCTGTTATAATGTTTCCTCTTCAAAAACAGACCTGGTTGTTTTGCTGTGTTTTGTTTCATTTCATTCACACATGTTTGAGGAACTCTTTATTATTAGTCTGTCTACATCTCCAAAGCTCAAAATGCTCTGTTCCACCTTGTGATGTCACAGCCTCCTGGGACCTGAAGAAAAAAAGTGTATCTATATTATTATATTATTTAAATGTTCTATTTGGAGGTAAATGAACACCTTAGCATTTCCATTTTGTTCATTTTATTTGTATTCATAATGTTGTAACTTGTCCTCTGTAATGGACGTCGGGGACATTTTGGTGTTAAATCCACGTGAAGTTAACAACCTAACAAAACCTTTTTTTTTTTTTTTTTTAATGACCAACATTTCTGACAAACTTTTACAGCCGCCTCAAAACGTTCTTAGGCTCTCTTTTAATTTCTTATTTATTTATTTTTATATATTATGTATTATTTATTTTTTCCTGTATAATTTATTTATTTATAATTTATTACATTTTTAGATTTATTTATTTTTTAAATCATAGTGCAGCCACAATCTAGAGTCTCAAAACAATTAAAAGATCGACTGGTTAACTCGATGTCCACTATAAAATAAAGATGTATTTTTCATGTTAACAGCTCCTTTTACCTTTAGGTCAGTAGAGATGAGCAATTCTAAAGTTGAAATTATCCAGATCAGGGGTCTTCAACGTTTTTCAGGCCAGGGACCCCCAAACAGATGGCGAACTGGGCCAGGGACCCCCAACTATATATACGGCATAGAATTGTGTTTTATATTAAATTGAGCTTAGTGTCATGTATAAACATTGCTACTCTGTTATGGTACATCTAGTACAAGGAAATAATACACAGGTTAATACTGTATTTTACACTATAAAATTATATTATTTTAAAGTGAAATCAATTCGCGACCCCCCTGTTGAAGACCTCTGATCCAGATGATTATAGTGAAGGTTTAAAATCAAAGTGGAGCACTTCCTGTATTACCACATGACGTCACAAGTTGGAACAGAGTGTTTTCAGTTTGAAAGGAGAACTCAGCATAAATCTGCAGGGTTTGTGTGTTAAACATGTGTGAATGAAACAAAACACAGCTCCAGGTCTGTTTGTGATGAGGAAACATTAGAACAGAGATCAGAAAACAGCGCCACATGGGCCTTTTACATAATGTAAAGGTGTACAGTACTGCGTATCTTTTCTGCTGAAGGATACACCTGCTTGTTTCCATGGAGATGTACTTCGACTTGAGTACAGTTATTTTAAAGTAAGTTATGTACAATTTTTGGCAACTCTCCCACCTCTGGTCATCTCTTCATCCACTATAAAGAGTCTATGCCTTTCTTATATATTTAGCACTTTTTCAATTTCAAATTCAAACAAACAAAAACTACAATCGATTTTAAACAAAGTGTGTTTTTTCCTTTTCTCAACCACAAACAATTTCACCAAAAACATCTTATTTACCAGTGATAAAAACATGTAAACTGATGAACTATTCAGGCTACTTTTATATATATTTACAGTACTGTGCAAAAGGTTGCTTTAAAACCAGATATAACGGTTTAACGAACCGAGCCCAAGTGTCTTGCCAAAAGGTACAGCAACAGTATGCAGTTGCAGAGTGGTTAGTAGTGAAGGTCTATTATAAGATAAGATCATCCTTTATTTGTCCCACAATGGGGAAATTGCAGTACATGGGGAAATAACTCAACTTTAACCATCATCACTTTTTCCTTCCAATTAAACTGCTGCTGTTACATTGCGAGATAGGTCCAAAGGTGGAGTTTGCCGTGTAACTGTCAGGTTACACATTTGTTGACCTGGTTTATGGTTCAAATCTCTCTAATTACCGGACCTATCCACACGAAACAAAAACTGGCACAAACGTCAATGTGTTTTTTTGTTTACAACCTATTTAAACTACATAGACCATGATCCTTTGCTAACTGTTCCACTCCGGCCAACACAAAGAAATGTAATGCTAGATTTAGTGGTGTTAAAAATGGACATTTGGACGATTAAAAGAGAAATGTTGAGTTGTAATGATTTGCAGCTGATGTCATCAACATTCCCTAACTAGAGGCACTGCTCTGTCTGAAGCTCTGTTACTCAGGTTAGATTTTAAGTTTTGTTTTAACATAATTTGGCCATAAAGAGCTGGTTTAGTCGAGCTGAGGCGAGTCTCTCTCTCACACACATATTTTTTGCACAGTACTGTCATTTCAGCTCTTAATATTTTACACAGGGCGTCCATTTTCAAAGCAGACAGAGTTTGGCAAATATTTAACACTAAAACAAAATGGCTCCTCCTTGGACATGATGGAAACGTCTTTGAGCACCTGCTTCAGTGCTGATAACCAACAGAGGAGGCCCTTGGTCAGTTATCTGTTTTATAGCACCAAGTTCACCTTAAAAGGGACCAGAGAAGGATTCTGTAGAAGTGGGTTCAGACTCACACACGAGATCAGGACTTTAGCGGGAACTTCTACTGGACTGCAATTAAACCAGGACTAGAACAGGTACTAACCCAGGACCAAACCAGGACTAAACCAGGGCTTAACCAGGACTAGAACAGGGCCTGACCAAGTCTACAACAGGACTTAACCAAGGCTAAACCAGGACCAAACCAGGGCTAAACCAGAAGTGAACCAGGACTGAACAAGGATTAATCTAGGACCAAACCAGGACTAACCCAGGACTAAACCAGGACCAAACCAGGACTAACCCAAGGCTACCCAGAACTAAACCAAGGCTAACCCAGGACTAAAACAGGACTAACCCAGAAGTAAACCAAAACTAGCCGAGGACTAAACCAGGACTAAACCAGGACAAAACCAGAAGTGAACCAGGACTGAACAAGGATTAATCTAGGACCAAACCAGGACTAACCCAGGACTAAATCAGGACAAAAAACAGGACTAACCAAAGATCAAACCAGGACTAAACCAGGACCAAACCAGGACTAACCCAAGGCTACCCAGAACTAAACCAAGGCTAAACCAAGGCTAACCCAGGACTAAAACAGGACTAACCCAGAAGTAAACCAAAACTAGCCGAGGACTAAACCAGGACTAAACTGGGACTAAACCAGGACTAAACTGGGATTAAACCAAAACTAATCCAGAGCTAAACTATATGAGCCAATTGCAAAGGAAAAGATATTTATGGGGACTGTAAAATATGTCTTAATAAACCTTATTTCTTGAAGATATAAACTAAATCAACTTGAATTGTTGCTGTAGCAATAACAAACCATTCCAAACACCACTGTTCTACTCATGAGGTCCTCAAAATGGCCTCCGTGAAACAGGAAAAGGTCATGTCCTGCGATTCCATTAAAATCTTGTTAACCCAATTTCACAAAACGCTTCTCTATCCCTTTAAATTAACGTCTTAATATAGTGCAGATCATTTTTAGTACCTCTTATGAAAATCCAAAGCTAAAAACACACATAACATTGTTCTTAACTCTGTCCTAAACTAAGTAATACCTCTACTATTGTAGATACTGGAAGATGAAGGAAACACCATTATTTACCAGAACCTTTCAAAATAAAACAACCACTCAAAGTAAAGGCTTATACATAGGAAACTTCACAAAGTCGATCTTAAAACAGACAGATATCAGGTGTTTTGAATGGGGAAGAAGGAGAAAGCTATTAAAGAACACAGAATACTTTTGTTTAGGCTACACTTATTTTTTTCGTAAAGGAAATTTAAAAAAAGCTTGTCAAGTATGCTCCAATGTATGCAACATTCTCTGCAGCGATTTGTAAACACGCCTTTGACTGCGAGAGCCAAGAGCTGGTTTGGCAAAAAATATGGTTTTCTTGGTATTTGGGAGCTGTTTAAATAAGAAAGCATTTGGGAAACTAGTCGATGAGTTTGAATAATTTAAAAGTGCATTGTGCAACTTTTCTAGTGGAGGGTCTGCTTACATTTGTCTCCATTTGTCAGTGCTTTGCCTGGAATGTTCCATAGTATGACATTAAACACTGTATCTAGTATTTGTTCGTTACGGTACTGTTGCTCAAAAATACAGTAATTCTCTCTGTGAAAAGGGGTGACTCTCCACAGACCTGACCTGTAATGTAACCTATATTTGTCTGAGATAGATAGGTTTAAAGGAGAATTAACTTTTTTTTTTTTTAACAATCTGAGCCTTCGGGAATAAAAACAAGTTGTTTTACTCACCCATAGCAGTTTGGTGTCATATGGAGCACTTCCAGAGATGTTTTAGATTTGCGATCTCCATAATGTGAGTTCTCGGGGCATATGTTTGCGGTCTCCAAATAACACAAACTTTAGCACTTTTCAAATCATAGAAGCTCAACGTGTTAGTCTACACTTTTGTTTGAGTCAAAAGTGGCCTGTAATCCGAGATTTAGCCATAGTTTCGAGTAGATGAGGAGGACAGTGCGCATGTGCGGAGTCACTCTCAGCTCTCGGGACCTAAACATGAAATGCAAAGCTGTAAATTATGGATAAATCTCGGATTACAGGCCACTTTTGACTCAAACGAAAGTGTAGACTAAGACATCGAGCTTCTATGATTTGAAAAGTGCTAAAGTTTGTGTTATTTGGAGACCGCTCGCGTTACATAGATCGCAAATCTAAAACATCTCTGGAAGTGCTCCAAATGATTCCAAAGTGCTATGGGTAACGAAATAAGGCTCAGATTGTAAAAAACGTTAATTCTCCTTTAATCTCTACTGTGGAACATTCTAGACAAAGCAATAATATCTCCATGGAGACGAGCAGGTGATCAGGTAATCTTTTCTGTAACTTTTCTGGTGGAGAGTCCGCTTACAGTTGTCTCCGTGACAATGTTATCGCTTTGGAATGATTCACGGAATGGTATTAAACCTAACTATCTCCATGGAAACAAGCAGGCGATGCCACCAGACCAAGATAAAGTCCGATCTTAGAGCAATGCCATTTTCACGGAGGAAAATTACACAATGCATCTTTAAAAAACTGATATATCGTAGAAGCAGCTCTAGACATCAAAATAAGTCTGCTGTTTTATTGCATGCTAGGAAGTGCAGTTAGCATGCTAGCGGTTATTACTTTTTATTTTTTATACTTACTTTGTTGCTTTTTTGCTGCTTATTTACAATTTATATTACCATTTATATGTTTTACTCTTTGTTATTATAATATATTGTCATGTGGGAGCTCCTGTGTCCCCTGTGGATCAATAAAGTTTAAGTTAGCTTTACCGTGATAGCAAAACTCTGCTCTGGTCTCTGTACGGTGTGAAAAGTGCTTACAAACTCATTGTGGTGAGTAATTAAGATGCTCTGAATGCATGAGGTAAGAACTTTAGATCACTGCAAACTGTGTAAAATGAGCTAATTCTGTTTTTGTTTTTAAGACAGTAAAAATCAGTGTTATTTTATGTCAAAACTCAGATACGTGGGCAGGATTGAAGCTACAGACGGACACTAATCTCATAAACAAAAGATGTTATTAAACCAAGTGCATTCTCATGTAGACAGCCCCCTGGTGGTCATGTGATGGTGAAAATGTGGTTTTATTATCTGTTGTAGTGTTAATGACTGTGGATCCCTGAGACGGAGAGCAGTTTTCATGTAACTTAATGTCGACAACAAAAAGGCATTGATCTTTGAAAAGGTTTGTTAGCTAAAGTACAGTACCATACAGAATAATGCCAATCAACAATACAACATTAATACAAGTTTCACATGTATTTTTTCCATCCTGTTTCAGTGCGGTCACCTGGCCGGCCACGCCCACTCAGCTCACCAGCCACGTACGTTAAAGTGATTTTGTAGATTAAATAATAGTCATTAGATTCAAATGACTGGCATATGCAAAACTTTTTTGGATTTTTTTTTTTTTTTTGATTCCAAAGGATTAAATCAGGGCTAAACCAAAACTAAACCAGGACTACACCAGGAGTAAACCAGGACCAAACCAGGACTAAACCAGGACCAAACCAGGACTAAACCAGGACCAAACCAGGACTAAACCAGGACCAAACCAGGACTACACCAGGAGTAAACCAGGACCAAACCAGGACTACACCAGGAGTAAACCAGGACTAAACCAGGACTAAACCAGGAGTAAACCAGGACTAAACCAGGACTAAACCAGGAGTAAACCAGGACTAAACCAGGACCAAACCAGGACTACACCAGGAGTAAACCAGGACCAAACCAGGACTAAACCAGGACTAAACCAGGGCTAAACCAAAACTAAACCAGGACTACACCAGGAGTAAACCAGGACCAAATCAGGACTAAACCAGGACTAAACCAGGACCAAACCAGGACCAAACCAGGACTAAACCAGGACTAAACCAGGGCTAAACCAAACCTAAACCAGGACTACACCAGGAGTAAACCAGGACCAAACCAGGACTACACCAGGAGTAAACCAGGACCAAACCAGGACTAAACCAAAACTAAACCAGGACTACACCAGAACTAAACCAGGACTAAACCAGCACTAAACCAGGACCAAACCAGGACTACACCAGGAGTAAACCAGGATCAAACCAGGACTAAACCAGGACTAGAACAGGGCCTGACCAAAGATATATATTTTTTGTTTTAAATTGCTAATTGCTGTGGTAATAGTCCTATATTTTGTAGATTAAATAACAGCATTTATTAAAAATGTTTTGAAATTGTGAATTGCCACAGTAACGGTCCTATATTTTAGATAAAATATTAGTAATTCTTAAAAGATATTGACCTTCAAATTACTGCCATATGCAAAATGTTGAGGGCTTTTTTCAATTGCAAAGATTTATAAACATTTTTTCTTTTAAATTGATAATTGCTACGGTAACGGCCCAGATTTTTCTATCATTCTGACACAGACTGGAGCGTATACCTAATTTTCCATGTATTTGAGCAAAAATTGTCAGCTGTGTACTGCCTGCATCTAAATATAAAGAGTTTCTTCTCCAATATTCAGGAAGTGTGTGTTAGCATGCTTGTTGCTGTTAACTTTACAGTTCTAGCCTCTGAAAGTTGTGGTGAATAATTAGGATTTAGGATTATCTGAATGCATAAGCCAAATGCTGATCCTTGCACTTCTGATTAGATGATAAACCACATTTTGCATATCTTATCTTATCTTATTTATACATATATATATATATGTGTAATGACAATAAAGTTGAATCTAAAATGGGGAATAACTCTGGACCACTGCAAACTGTTTTTAAGACAGTAAAAATCAGGTACAGCAACCCACGTTCTCTGTATTGACTGATTGACTTTTTGCAACTTTTTAAGAACTTTTTTCCCATTTAAAAGATATAATATAATAGATTGTATTTAATTGTTAATTGCTATGGCAACTGTCGTATCATTCATTCATTCATCATCGTTCTGAAATCTTTAGAATTGAGGTGAACTGATTGAGGGCAGGCCAGGCCACAACAACGTCTCAATTTCTTTTCCTATTTTACATGAACACCACTCAAAATATTATTAGTATTTTTCTGAACATGCTTCTTCAGCTTGGCACCCAGCTCTGAGGCGACGTTTGTTTTGATCCAGACAAACTCCCGGCCTTCCCGTTTGGGGCGGAGTCAAAGCTCAAATCCAGACAGTCGGCGTCCATAAGCTCATTCTGAATTATTGAGTCCATATCGCACTCGTTGAAAACATCCAGCTCCAAATCACCTCCAAACCTATCCTGGGAGATTAGGTGCATAGGGGCGGCCATTTTGCTAGGTGATTTTAGCCGTTGTTTGGGGTCAGTTTCACCTCGTAATCCCAAATTTTCATGGGTTGACAAGCCAGCTTGCCACCCCACAGGCACAGAAGAGCTCTGCGTTTGCCCCCCGTGGTTCAAGTGATCTTTACGAAGCAGCATGGCATTCCGGCGGGAATTCTGCAACGCTACCGCGTTGCTAGCTTGCGACATCAGCGGATCAGATTGGGTCAGCAAGACGTTGCCGGGGGAGTCCAACGATGCTAGCATCTCCTGCAAGCCTTCGCCAAAATGAGAAGAAAACGTGGCTTGCTTGTTCTCTTGGATGGTTTGCATTGGAGACTGACGCAAACTGGTAATTGAAGTTGGACTGAATAAATTACCAGGGCCATAGCTGCCGGACGGACTACCACAAGTAAAAGTAAAAACCTGCCCATTGGGACTGCTATCTTCTTCTCCGGGTGGCGGCTGTTGTGCAGCAGTCAGACTAATATTATCCAAAAGATCGTCCATGATATTATCAGACAATCCATCATTCAAATTCATCATACCAAGATCAGAAAGCCCAGTTGTGCCAGTAGAGGGTGACATGCTGCTAGGGCTGGAGTATAGCATTGGAGATAAAGGATCGTCATCTGGGACTTCATCCAGCTCGAGATTAGCCAAAATCGGTGACAATCTTCCACTAAGGGTGCTCGCGTTGGAGTTGGTTCTTGAGCGAAAATCAGTCCAAGCATCCAGTTCATCGCTGCTTCTTGACGTAGGGCTGCCCGTCCACTTCGACAAACTGGAGGAGCTTTCAGAACTTCCATCTTGAGCGGCTTGGAGGGACGCCTTCTTCTTGGTGGCACGACCTCTGGCTCCTTTGATGTATTTGCTGTTGTCCATGGAAACCGCACGGCGACGGGGAGCTTTCCCGCCTTTGCCTCCTTCGGGATTCACCATCCACCAGGAGCTCTTCCCCGTGCCCTCGTTCTGGACTTTGACGAAGCGACTGTGCAGGGACAAGTTGTGACGGATTGAATTCTGAAAAAAAAAAAAGAAAGACAAATATAAATGTATAAATATATTAAATTAAATGCATTTATAGATTTCAAATTCTAGAGTAATAATGCCATACATTGTATTACATTATAATTTGCCATAAAATATTCAAATGTTGAGTCTGATCATTTCTTTTAGTGACTAGACCCCAGAACTGCAGCAAAAACCTGCATTTAAACAATATTAATTTCACCTGACCCCATCTGTATTAAATATTACAGACCTATAGAATGCAGTGATGTCATCTGAAACACAAAAACATCACAACATTCCCTCTTTTAAAATTGAGCAGGAGGACTGTTCAGATTTATAATTTTTAATATATTGGTAATTACAAGACCCAGGGGAGTCAAGAGGGGGCCATGTGAGGTGTCTTGCCCTGTGCCCCTAAATTTCTGTCAACGGGCCTGGCTGGATGAATACACATAAAACAAAAACTGGAATAACAGCATAAATTGTGAAAAACTGAATTATTGACAAACAGAGAAAACAGAAAAAAATCTTTCAGCATTCAGTATTCATCTGTGGGAGCTGAAATCGCACCACCAACCTTTGGATCAGTGGCTCTCCCTACTGAACTACTGCCACTCAATATATTTATCTATATGGGGCTAGTTAGTGCTTCATTACACGCAATACTCCACAATAGTTTGTTTCATATTCTCGATTAGAATGAATGCAGTTAATGGTACGGTTATGGTACCACTGTGAAAAAAAAATACTAAGGCTGCAGTCAATGAAAATCTTCAGCTACCCAGCTAGTTATAAATGTTGTTGTCCCTAAAATAAATCCTTATAATATAAATAAAATGATCAGTCGTCTAATACACATTTTGGTCAAATATTGGACACTATTGTCTGTTTAATCGACGAAATGAATAAATGTGTAACTGGCGGACTTCTGCCTTTTGTTGTGAAACTTGTGGTGGGTTTAGGAGATGGGACACAGCAGGAACTTTTTATTATCCTTTATTATCCCTGTATGCCAAGCAAAATACAATTATAAATGTGAATAAAGGCAAAAGGACACTTAAATCACAGGATTACAACAGATGACC
Organism: Paratrypauchen microcephalus; assembly: GCA_036785185.1. Taxonomy (NCBI): domain Eukaryota; kingdom Metazoa; phylum Chordata; class Actinopteri; order Gobiiformes; family Gobiidae; genus Paratrypauchen; species Paratrypauchen microcephalus. The sequence goes on from JAVJIX010000108.1 coordinate 631,918, forward strand.
CAATAATGGATTCACATAGGGAAGAGGCAGCCTTCAGACCTCAAAATTATACTAAGGGCACGGCAAAGGTCACATGAAGAAGAACCATAAACACAGAAGAAGTTACCTGGCCAGCCAAATGATATCTCTCTGTATTTGCTATACAGCGAGATACCATTTGGACACCCTCGCTCCACCCTCGCTCCCCCGGTTAACAACGGACTCCGCGATTCTGATTCGTTCAAAGATGGTGACGTCAGTGCACCCGCCTTTGCCCGCAACGTCCCTTCCATTCAGCTGTAAAATTGGTCTTAAATGACCTAAAACACATCGATTCCTTAAAACCACAGCAGCTGACAGCTCTAGAGGCCTTTTCTTTTCAAAAAAGATGTTTTTGCATTGCTTCCTACCGGCTTGGTTCACGTCGCTGTCCGTTAACTGTTCTCTGATTGGTTCACTTAGCTGTCTGTCTACGCGCAACGGCAGCGCATTCTGGACCAAGCGTTACCAGACTCGCCGCTGGTACAGCGATGAGTCATGGATTCTTCCAGGCAACAGAAGAAGAGCCTGCACAGTAAAACAAATGCCAGGTATGAACCAAACTAATTGTTTTGTGTAATTATATTGTATAAATTATCTGGTTTATGCGTGACTAACAGTCCTAAAAATCCCCTTATTTTAGACTTATACTTATTAGACCAGGGGTCGGCAACCCGCAGCTCCGGAGCCACATGCGGCTCTTTGATCCCTCTGATGCGGCTCAGTACAGTGGTCCCTCGTTTATCGCCATGGTTACATTCTAAAAATAACCCGCGAAATCCGGGAAGTCCTCAGGTTTATATTTTACAATTATTCTATATGTTTTAAGGCTGTAAACGCCTCACCACACACATTCTACACTTTTCTCACACTGGAATTAACATTTTCTCACATTTCTTTCTCATTTAAACATTCAAACTTTCGTAGATTTTCAACAAAAAAGCACAGTATTATAGAATGAAACCAAAGATCAAAACCTGTTTTCAGGCCCTAAACATATTGCGTGTATTTCACAGTTCCTCTGACCGAGCCTCTTCGTCCTGGCGTTCTGTACTGTACAGGAGACACGGAGGAGAATGACTGACGAATTGGCAAAGGTCTACAGTCCGTTAGCCAATCAGGACGCAGAACACAATGCACGTTGATACACTCTAAAAAAAAATTGGAATAACAAAATCTGCAAAACAGCAAGGCCACAAAAGGTGAACCACAATATAGCGAGGGACCACTGTATTTAATTAAATGTATTTTATTTTAGTTCATTTTCAAAATATAATTCTATGGCGCAAAGCCGTTATATGCAGTTATTTCATTTTAAATTTCAAAAGGGTTTTGTGGCTCCCAGTGTTTTCTTTACTGTGTGAAACGGGTCCAAATGGCTCTGAGTGGTAAAGGTTGCCGGCCCCTGTATTAGAATAAAATAATAAATATTTGGTGTTTCTTTAATATTATTATTTAATATTATAACTAAATTCTATAACTATATCAGAACTACCATAAGATTGTATAACCTTATGGTAGTTCTGATATAGTTATAGAATTTAGTTCCATTTCGTATCTGGGAATCTACTTTTTGACATTCCTAATCCAAACTAACTGTGCCTGGAAATCTAAATCTCCAGAATATTTCGTAGACCTTTCCATGATCCCAACAGATTTCAACTGAGCCAGAAGATTCACTGTCCTCTGATTATGAAACTAAACCAGGAATAAATCAGGTCTAAACCCAGTCTAAACTAGGGCTAAACCAGCTACAAACTAGATCTAAATCAGACCAGGACTAAACCAGGTCAAAAAAAAAAAAAAGTCCAGGACTAAATCAGTTAAAAAAAAATAATCATTTCAAAGTAACCAGGACTTGACCAGGGGCCTCATCTATAAAGAACTTGCTAAACATGAGCATACTCCAGTCCACAACGCAATCTGTGCACGTGAAGCCACGTCAGGTCACTCCACACTTCCACTTCACCATAAAAGGAGCAAAGTGACTCGTGAATGAGATTTCCCTAAACATGAGCCGATAATCAGTGGGTTTGACCAAGACACGCGGGAAGAGGAAGGGGGACACTCCACACAGCACCACACACTCACGTCAACGGCTTAAACAAGATTTTACAAATAAATACAACACTAAAAGTGACAATGACAACTCATCTCTTAATTTAATAATATTTCATATTTAAACAGTGCATGTGTGCAGATAAAGCCTAATTGTTTTCCCACTATTTCAAGAGTTTTATCGTTATGTTTTTAAGTATGCCTATGATATGTGCGTGGGGATGGCCCTGTTTATGCACATATGTGACTGAACACGTGGAAACAGGCCGCATGTCGGCATTAGTGAAACCCAGATAATCGAGTTTTTAGTAATTTTTTTCAAAATTTGTGATTTTCGCTTTTTTGCAGAATATGCTAGTTGAGATCATGAAGAAGCCACTCCATGTTTCAGAAAACAGCATTAGTGACGTTAAAAACATAAATTTTTCATTTTAAATTGGCTTGTTTTTCGGAAAGAAAGGAGGCGGGCATAAATCATAATTTCCAACGCACACACTCCCGCCAATCACGTTGCGAGTAGTGCTGATGTGTTTCCCCTGTTCGCCTATCAGCTGTGAGGAGCTCGTGAATATGTACGGGGCACTGCGAGACAATAAGGACATGAAAATGGACTTTTAACTTCTACTTGGACACGTGACACGTTCGGGAGACGTTCGGGACAGGTTCATTTCTCCGGAGTTCGTGTACAGAGTGCGGTCGACGAATTTAGCTCCGAAAGTCCGTGGATATACACGATACGCACATACACGTGGAGACACGCGAATTATCAAACAACACGGCAACACAGGGTGAGTCATATTATTATCATACTATTTCTGCATCAAATGGAGATATTAAGTGAAAGCAGCGGCTTGTGTCAACATTAGCCTGTGTGTACGTGTGTGTACATGTGTGTAGAGGACTAAACCAGGACTAAAACAGGACTAAGGTGTGTGTGTGTCCAGAGTGTGTGTGTGTGTGTGTGTGTGTGTGCGTGGTGTCCTATACTATTTTGTATTGTATTAAATTGACAATACAGGTGATTTTTAACTTAACATATCCCGTGTATTATTGAATGATTATATGGACTTTTTGTTATAAAAGCATTTCCATTTTAACAAAGTACCTTCTAATTCTGACCTGCCCTGAAACTCCACACCACACTAATGTCAGTGATGGGGGAGAGCTTAGCTTAATGTCATGCAAATGCGTTTTTTCTCAGCTCGTCGATTTCAGAATGTGCTGCTTTCAAATGGCCACAAATTCTTCAAATGTTCTCAGATTTCTGTGTGTAAGGCATCGAATCTTGAAGTACCTTAAAATACCTTCTAATTTTGACCTGCCTGAACATTAGTGATGATCTGCAGGGGGAGGGCTTAGCTTAATGTCATGCAAATGAGGCAAGAAGGCCTAGAGTGAGGAAACTTTACGAGCTGTTTTCACCCCTTAGCAAAATCACCATGTGCGTGCATTCAAATGGCCACAACTTCTTCAAATGATGTCAGATTTTCATGTGTAAGACATCATTGGAAAGCTTAGAATCTACACTTCCAGAATCTGAATAACTCAAAATGCCCCCGGGACGACTTGTGTCTGGTTTTGCTGCAGTCGTTCACATATACTAGTAGACAGGTGGACGTGGTGATCTGAACGGTCAAAGGAGGGGGCTATGAGCGCATGTGAGATTCAGATGCCCTCCCTGAGAGAGCGAAAGGAGCGAGGGAGGGGTAAGTGGATCAGCGGCCAGGGAACGAGCGATTCAGCAGGTAGAACACAGATTTAGCATCTAACGCATCAGACACATATCAGGCGCTGTTATTCTGCCAATAAAAGTCCACATGGAACATCCACACTCTGCTCACCTGTGTGAGTGCCCGGCTCTGGGTCAGGACGGGCACAGGGAGAACCCTTAAGAGCAAGCTCTCATTTGCAAGAGCTCAAAAATGCAGGGAATATGTTGGGTTCGGGTCAGGTTCGGTCAGTAGGATTCATACCGTGTGCAGACTCGGACGACTCTGGTGCTTGGTGCGTAAAGACAGAAGTATTGAAGCTGCGTTTAGTCCCAGTGCTTCATTAAACCAATGACCTGTGCTTGGTCTGAAGAAGAAATTTCTCTCAGGTCCGCTCATTATTTCATCTTCTTTGTGTTGGTCACAGCCACAGCCTGTGGTCTATAGACGTCTATGCTCACACTCAGACTGCGGGAGACCCAGCGCTGCTAAAGAAAAAGCTAGACTTATTTGGTCAATCCAGGCTTGTAAAATCCCCAGTTTTGTTCCACCAAAGTGACTAACCAGAGCTGGAAACAAACCTGGTTAGGACCAGACTAACTCTTATTTTAGCTTTGTCTCCAAGAACATCTAAAGAAACCGTTTAGTCAAAACTTTCAGCATGTGCAGTGACACACCTGTGTTAGAACACCTGTCTCTGTTTTATAGTTGCAAATGATCAAATGATCTTGCACATGTGTCTGTTGTGACGGGCAGTGCAGACGCTGGTTTGGACTCTGAGGAGGACAGTGGGTTCTGTCTGTTCGCTCCTTCATCACGTCTGTCTCTCTTCATTCTCTTGTCTCTCGCTCCCTGTCAAACTGCAAACACACTGATGCGGATTTTATCGTGTCTTGTTCTTCTTGACTCGGGCTTATTTCTGTCAGGGAACGAGTTGAGGCTTAAACTGGAAATGGAGCTCGTTTCAGCTCAGGATTTCAGGATAAGCCCGTCTTGTTAAGTGACTTTGAGGGAACACCCCCCTGGAGTTTTGTTTCATTCACAAACCCTGTACATTTACGCTCAGTTCTTCTCTCCAACAGAAAACACTCTGTTCCCCTTTGTGATGTCATGTGGTAATACAGGAAGTGCTCCACACACGTTCTCTAGAATCATGTGGATAATTTCAGCCTTGGAATTCCCAATCTCCACTAAACAGAAGGTAAAATTATCTGTTAACTTGAAAACTACCGCTTCATAACATTATAACGTGTCTTAAAGCTCACAAGTCAGTCAGTTTTGTGTAATATCGGACCTTTATGAGAGCATCCTTTGTCCTCACCTACTGGACAAAGATCACTGAACCACCTCGAAGCATAAACCAATGGACAGACCTCACCAGATCATCAATACATCTAATGGGTCGATAAGAGACGGTAAACCCAATGAAGCGCTCCACTGAAGACCACTGCATCATCGACTTTGGTCAATTGACTGAGAGTCCACATCAAACTCAGACTAAAGCCTCTGCTCGGAGACAATTTAAGGATCAGGAGAACAAGCAAACGGTGTCACCAGTCACAGCAGCAGAACAGGAAATACCAAAAGACATGAGGTGTACATAGAGTTTACTGACTGGGCCAACCCCTCTCTCGCTCTCTGGTCCCGTTTGATCTCTGGGATTCGCTGGTGATCATACTGTTAATACTCCCTATTAAAGTGTAAGGGAAATGTTGCATTCTGGTCTGTGAAAGCTTTTACAAACTCATTGTGGTTGAGTAAGATGGTTTGAATGCATAAGTCAATAACTTTGGACCACTGCAAACTGTTTCAAATGTTTTCACATTTTTAAAACAGGAAAAAATCTGTAAATCTGTGCCTCTAAATAAAAAAGAGGAAATTGACATATTGTCATTAATTAATCTTTTAATTATTCTTAAAGGTACTCTACCTGATTTTTCTTAAGCTGTCTAAACTGTGACCGTGCTGCAAACTCCTGACTTCAGAGTGTTCACAGAGATACTGAGGACTGGGCCTGGGTTTCCTGGACTCTGGTCTGTGGTCTTTGGTCTGGACTCTGCTCTCTGGTCTGATCTATGTTCTCTGGTCTCTGGTCTGGACTCTGGTCTATGGCCTTTGATGTCTGGAGTCTGTTCGGGTCTCTGGTCTGGTGTCTGGTCTCCAGTCTCTAGTCTTTGGTCTCTGGTCTGAACGCTGGTCTATGATCTTTGGTCTAGTCTCTGGTCTTTTGTCTGGACACTGGTGTGGTCCCTGGTCTCCAATCTGGTCTCTCGTGTGGACTCTGGTTTGAACTCTGGTCTGGTCCCTGGTCTGGACTATGGTCACTGGACTCTGGTTCGGTCCCTGGCCTGGTCTCTGGTCTGATCTGGTCTCTTTCTTGGTCTTTGGTCTCTGGACTCTGGTGAATGGTCCAGTCTCTGGTATCTGGTCTGATCTCTGGTCTTAGCTCCAGTGTCTGGTCCAGTCTTGGTCTTGGTTGGGGTCTAGTATTTGAAAGGCTTGTACAGCTTTCTATCACGAATCGTCCCAAACCATTTCATTATGAACTCACCTCTGTAAATCAATACATGCCCACTACAACTGCACTGATAACTATGCAAAATAAGCAAAATAGAGATGGAGAATGTTCTGTAGTACAGTTTTAAAGGAGAATTAACATTTTTTACAATCTGAGCCTTATTTCGGTAATAAAACAAGTTGTTTTACTCACGCATAGCACTTTGGTGTCATATGGAGCACTTCCGGAGATGTTTTAGATTAGCGATAGCCATAGCGCGAGTTCTCGGGGCATACTGTATAATATATGCCCCGAGCATGTAATATATGCCCTGTGCGGGCTCCAAATAACACAAACTTTAGCACTTTTGAAATCATAGAAGCTCGATGTCTTAGCCTACGCTTTCGTTTGAGTCAAAAGTGGCCTGTAATCCGAGATTTATCCATAATTTACAAATTATTTGTTTGGGTCCCGGGAGCTGAGAGCGAAATAAGGTGTGACTCCGCATATGCGCACTGGCATCCTCATCTATGGTCACATGGTCATGGTCACATCTTTATATAGCGCTTTTCCACCTTCAAGGCACCCAAAGCGCTTTACAACAAGGAACCAATCACCCATTCACACACGCATTCACACACCAGTGTACGCAGACACCGGGGGCGAGGTGGGTTAAGTGTCTTGCCCAAGGACACAACGGCAGCATTCATCTGTGGGAGCAGGAATCGTACCAACCAACCTGTGGGTCAGTGGATCTGACCGCTCAACCACTGATGTTTCTTATGTCAAGGGATATGAACCGCCAACCTTTGGATCAGTGGACAAACGCTCTACCAACTGAGCTACTGCCGCCCCTACTCGAAACTATGGATAAATCTCGGATTACAGGCCACTTTTGACTCAAACGAAAGTGTAGACTAAGACATCGAGCTTCTATGATTTGAAAAGTGCTAAAGTTTGTGTTATTTGGAGACCGCACGAGGCAGATATTACATGCTCAGGGCATATATTATATGCCCCGAGAACTCGCGTTACGGATATCGCTAATCTAAAACATCTCTGGAAGTGCTCCATATGACACCAAAGTGCTATGGGTGAGTAAAACAACTTGTTTTATTACCGAAATAAGGCTCAGATTGTAAAAAACGTTAATTCTCCTTTAATGTTGTTGGAATAATACAAGTTACATAGTGCACATTTAACTACACACTTATATGCATATACTCTAACCACTCTAACCACCAAAAGAGCATCAGTCTCTTGCTGCGTCTTTGCTTCTCTATTTCTCTCATCTAAATCCTTTATAGTTTCTCAGATTTTCAATTGAACTGTTTTTTTTTTAATCCAGACTAATCCTGGGACTGGCGCAGGACTCGGAGCTGCAGACGTGAGCAGCGGGATACCAGCAAAATCAAAGGCACAAATACGCACTGCTTAGAATTATAAAGCTACTTTCAGATACATTCCCAGATGTGGAGCAGATAGAGGTGAGGCAGAAAATGCACTTAAATATGTCTACTGTTACTACACAATAATATTATGCAATTACAAGTGCAATCGTACATGTAATTACTGAAGTATGAGTAAAAAGTATTTGGGGAAACTACTGCTCCAGTAAGAGTAAGAGGACACAAACAAACCAAACATCTGATCTCTGGTGTCACTTGATAAGTAAAAAAAAAAAGTAAAGAGTGCAGTGACTGAGATATGTATGTGTATTTTGTATTTTTCTTGAGAGATGCAAATAGTTTTATAATGGGACGTTTTGTGATTTTACTGTTTTGTATCGATTGTGTCGCTGCACCTTGTCCAGGTCTCTTGAAAAAGAAATTCTGAATCTCAGTGGGACCTTCTGATTAAATAAAGGTAAAATTAAAATTTCAAAAATATTACGCTATTTCCTGATCGATGACTGCTTTTCCTTTAAGTCACATATTCAAAAATTGACTCACAGGCTGAAATTGAAGTTGCGCTTCTATTTTAGAATTAAATCTTGTTTGTCATTTGAGGCTCGTAAAAAACTTGTTAATGCTACTTTTCTGTCTGTTCTTGATTTTGGTGATGTCATTTATATGAATGCCTCTGTTGATTGTCTACATGCTCTTGACACTGTGTATCATGGTGCTACGTTTCATTACAAACATGAGGTCCCTGACCCATCATTGTGTCTTGTACGCCCGTGTGGGCTGGCCTTCCCTGACCTATCGTAGACTGAAGCACTGGTATGTTTTTATTTCTAAATGTCTTGTTGTGCTGGTGCCGTCCTATCTCCAGCAGCTCATAGAGGTGAGGAGCAGCAGCACTTCCAGTCTCCGCTCTCAGGAGCTGCTCCTGCTCTCTGTGCCCAGAGCTCACACACAACACACACACACACACACACACACACACACACACACACACACAGGAGCTGCTCCTGCTCTCTGTGCCCAGAGCTCACACACAACACACACACACACACACACACACACACACAGGAGCTGCTCCTGCTCTCTGTGCCCAGAGCTCACACACAACACACACACACACACACACACACAGACACACACACAGACACACACAGACACACACACACACAGGAGCTGCTCCTGCTCTCTGTGCCCAGAGCTCGCACACAACTTGGTAAAAAGGCTTTTCGTTTTGCTGCAGCTCATTCCTGGAATGAACTCCAGAGGGAGTTTAAACTGAAAGATCTGGTGTCATTGAACTCTTTTAAGTCACTTTTAACTGAACTTGAAACAAAATGATCAATTTGTAAATGTTTCACATAAGACTTGTTTTTATGATGTTTTTATGTGTGTGAAAATGTGAACATTTTGTGTTATTGTTTTGTCTCTGTGCTGATGCTGCCTCTTGGCCAGGACACTCTTGTAAAAGAGATTTTTAATCTCAGTGAGTTTTTTATCCTGGTTAAATAAAGGTAAATTTTAAATTAAAAAAAAAAATAATGTAGTTTACTCATCGCAAACAGACCTGCAGTTGTGTTTTGTTTCATTTTCACACATTTAAAACACAAACCTGCAGATTTAGGCTGAGTTCTTCTCTCAAACAGGAAAGCACTCTGTTCCATCTTGCGATGTCGTGTGGTAATACAGGAAGTTTTTAAACTCCACACACCTTCACTTGAATATCATCTGGATAGTTTCAGTCAATCTCAACTGAATAAATGTAAAACTACTGCTTCATGACATCACAAGGTGGAACAAGCATTTGGAGCTTTGAAGATGTACACAGACTAATAATAAAGTGTTACTCAAACATGTGTGAATGAAACAAAACACAACTCCAGGTCTGTTTTGAGGAGGAAATAACATTATAACATGGCTCAATGCTCACATGTATAACGTGTATAATGCAGGACCTTTAAGTAAGAGTATACAGTATACAGTAAGTTTTGAACCCAATCCCTAAAAAATAATCTAATTTTGTGGACTATTGTTTTGGAGATCTCTTTCAAAATGTGAAGTGATTCTCCAGTAAACTTAATACAGGCCCCTGCGCTCCATCTGAAATTATGACATCATCATGTTCTAGAACCTGAACACAGGTTTAATCTTCGCTTTGTTAGACTGTGCACGTTAATAAAACAGTAATTACAGTAAAAACACGTAAGGATATTCTTGTTAATGCAGTAAATTGGTCTGATAATGTTCTGCACTCAAAATCATCATGTTTGAGGACACGTTAGAAGGCATACATGTGTACTGCTCATACAGGGAACAATAACAGCTGCAGAGAGTAGCTAGAATACTATAGACTGTTTAAGAAATTAAGTGGTCATGGAAATTATTTTAAAACTATAATGGTAGTACAGCCTGTTTTGTGCTTGCATTATTTTGTAAAGCGATTTGCTGCTGTAGCTGTTTGTTTCAGTAACAACAATTTAATACACCTTTAAACTATGTAAGGATTATTTTGCACCATCTGATCCTTTCCACTGCATCTTTTGCTCCTCTGACCCTATCCTCTGCTCCATTTGACCATCTCCTCTCCATCTCCTGCTCCACTAACTTCATGTTTTCCTTCACTTCATCCACATCTCCACTTTGGTCTTCATCTAGACCTCCTCTTTTCTGTCACTCTGACCTCAGCGTTCTTTGATCCTCTGTCCCTCCTCTGCACAGTCCTGTGATGCAGGTGTGGGTTTGTTGTGACAGAATCAGCTGGTCTCTTCCTCCACAGACCTGAACGTGCAGTGGAATCTCTTTGTTGTCACATACGGGCTAATGTTATGGCGCGTAAAGTGCGGTGTGTTTCTTGATGCATCTATCTCTATCTCTATCTCTATCCTGTTACTGTGCGGATGTGAATGAGCCCCTGTGACGGGCACTGGTCCTCACCTTCCAGCCCGCGGAGCTGTTGCTGTCGCCTTTGTCCTTGAAATACGGCACGGAGCGCACCATCCAGTCGTAGATCTGGGACAGGGTCAGGCGCTTCTCCGGGGAGCTCTCGATGGCCTGGGTGATGAGGTCCGCGTACGAGTAGTTCCCCCAGGCGTTCCTCCGGGCGGAGGACTTCCTCAGCTGCTGCGATGCGGAGCCCGGGGCCGAAGCGGAGAACTGCACCGAGGAAGGAGAGCCATCCGCGGTGTCCTCCTTCAGGGCGCCCCGTGACTGCACCTCCACGGGCTGGGACACGCTGCCGGGCGCCTCGCGGGGGTTGGCTGCGGGTTTCTGGGTAGAGCCTTCATCCTCATCGTCCTCTTCCTCGGGGATGACGTCAGTGTCATTGGTGCCCGGTTTGATCGCTCCGGACTCGGGACGGGGCAGCGGCCAGGTGCAGGAGCGCGGCCGCTTCTGCGGCTCGAAGTCCGGGTCTATGTCCAGCGGCGGCCCCGGGGGCGGCTCGGAGCCGGAGGGCGCCTCAGCCATGTTCCCCGCGGTGATCCGTGTGCACAAACGCCTCTCAGCTCACGCGGGGCGCATTCCATCAATGTCCGAAGACCGAGGCACGCGCTCTCCGCCAAATCCAAATAGACCGTACTGCACGTGTCCGTGTGTCCGTCTGTCTCCAGCGCTGACCGTTAACAAACCCCCGTGTCCTCTGCCCCTCTCTCACCGCACACACCCTGCACAACGTGCATCGCTATTTCTCCCCTCGTGGACGGACTAATCTCCCGCGACGCTCCACAAAGCGCGGCCCCAAAACCACCTAAAACCCCACGATCCGCACACCCCACGCGCAGGCAGCTGCCATCTTCACCGTGATCTGAGCTCGAGCTCTTTATCATCCACGCATCTGCCCGTGAATGCACGCGCATCAATCCAAGCAGCACCAAGGCCTACTTCAGTCCGGGAGTCCGCAGACCCGCGCGCTCGGCTGTTACCGCGTCAGGATCCCGCACACGCGCTACTGCTTCCCCTGTGCCCCCGGTACGTCCCTCTCCGTGTGGCCAACCGCGCGTAAAGACATTTCATTCAATCTTCTGCCTCTCCTCCAGTGGACTGTGCCTCTGCCGCTGCTGCTGTGGTCGCTCCTGGCGCAAAGAACCATCCCTGACCGAAGCACTGCCCCCTGCTCCGCGCTGCGCACAATTTAAAGCGATAGCACCAGAATCCACGCAAAAACACTGCATACGTCTACTGTACGGGATACAGATGACATCACCCTCTCTGCCGTGGACATGGGGAAGGAAAGATACAGAACGGGCACTACAAGGAATAAGGATTAGGAATTTCAGTACAGAACAAACAAACAAAAGCTTATTTCTAACGCAGTCCGGGCGAGCAAACGGTGAACAGAAAACAGTGTTTGTAAAACAACCAAAGAACAAAGAGAGACAAACCAATCTGCCAAAACAGAACCAGACCCTCGCTATGGCACTGGTCCTGTCCTGCAATCTGCAGTCTCCCTCATCATTATGGAATTTGCCAGTAAAAAAGTCTTCTTATAGGCAAGGTGAATGAGGTGTCTTGCCCAAGGACACAGCAATATGTCAGTACTGAGTCCAGATGGGAAGTGATGGAGCAGAGGATGCAAAGAAGAGGGTCAGAGGAACAGAGGTGGTCACATTTGTGTTTAAACTTTGTGTTGCAAAAGGAGAAATTCAATTTGTCGACTGGACAAAAGTTTATTTGGTTGAATACATTTTGCAGCTCATCAAAGCTGCTTCTTTACTTTGTGAAGTCCTTAATTCCTCCTCACATCATCATTCTGAATATCTTCTAGTGCTAACTGCATTTTACATTTGTCACCTTCTGCCTTAGTGGCAAATGCAAATCAGGCAATTTTTCCAAGGAGCATCTGACACACAGGGATATAGAAGGATGGGAGGGCATCTGACACACAGGGATATAGAAGGATGGGAGGGCATCTGACACACAGGGATATATGAGGATGGGAGGGCATCTGACACACAGGGATATAGAAGGATGGGAGGGCATCTGACACACAGGGATATATGAGGATGGGAGGGCATCTGACACACAGGGATATATGAGGATGGGAGGGCATCTGACACACAGGGATATATGAGGATGGGAGGGCATCTGACATACAGGGATATATGAGGATGGGAGGGCATCTGACACAAAGAGATATGTGAAAAATGGGAGGGCATCTGACACGTAGCAGATGTAGTTGGTTTTAACATTGCTTCCCCTTTGTGTTATATTTAGCACTTAAAGATATAACTTTTCTTCTCACCTCCCACTCTGCTTCTGTTTTGTGTTTTTCAGATAATAAGTATTTTTTTTTAAGTTCAACAGTCGAGATAATTTAGTGCCTCTACAGAGATAAAAATGCACCTTCTCAAAGGAAAAGTGTTTAAAAATATATTTTTATGCAGTTTTTCATTAAGATTTTGTCTCAGAATGTAGAACTGTCCATCCACTTTGTTCTGCTTTATCTGGGGTCAGGTTGCAGGGTCAGTAGTTTGAGCAGGGAGGCCCAGACATCCCTCTCCATGAACACTTCCTCCAGCTCCTCCAGGGGGAACCCAAAGTGTTCCCAGGCCAGCTGAGAGTTTAGTCCCTCTCCATGCACACTTCCTCCAGCTCCTCCAGGGGGAACCCAAAGTGTTCCCAGGCCAGCTGAGAGTTTAGTCCCTCCTCCCTCCAGCGTGTCCTGGGTCTACCCCGGGGCCTCCTCCCGGTGGGACATGTCCGGAACACCTCCCGAGGGAGGGGTCCAGGAGGCTTCCGGAACAGATGCCCGAGCCACCTCAGCTGCTCCTCTTGATGTGGAGGAGCAGTGGCTCTACTCCGAGCTCACCCTATTTCTAAGGGTGCGCCCAGCCACTCTGCAGAGGAAACTCATTTGGACCGTTTGTATCCACGATCTCATCCTTTCGGTCATTACCCGAGCTCATGAACTTGTCGGTGAATTGGAGAATGAATTTTAACATAAAATATCTATTCCCAGCTACAATAACTATAGGCTCAATAGAACAGTGGATAGAAGGATAGATAAAATGATAGAATAATAGATTGATGGATAGATAGACAAAACAATATCAAATAAATAGAAGAACAATAACAAAGGACCAAAGGAAATAACAAATAAAAAGATAGAATGAATAGAGCGATACATAGAACAATACAAAAGAATGATAGAAGGATACATAGAAAGATAGAACCAAAACAAATCCAAATTCCAAAACAATTTCCCTTGTGGATCAATAAAGTTTGTCTAAGTCTAAGAACAATGGATAGAATGATATACTGAAAGAATGACAGAACAATAAAACCAATCAATCAAACTTTATTTTTAACGCACACACACACACACACACACACACACGCTAACATGCTAACATGCTAAAATACATAAAACTACACATTGCAAAAGGAGAAATTCAATTTGTTAACTGGACAAATTGAATTTCTCCTTTTGCAATGTGTAGTTTTATGTATTTTAGCATGGTAGCGTGTTACGTTTCGCAGCTCCTCCAAGCTGCTTCTTCAGTTCTGGTCAGACACTGGTGGACATTGCCTTATATCTCTGTTTGTACAAGAGTACAAGTTAAAAAGCACAGGGCCTAAAATAGAACCCTGGGGCACACCACATGTGATTTCATGGACCTTGGAGGAGCATGTGTCCACACTCACCATAAATGGATAGAACGACAGATAGAATGATAGACTTAAAGAACAGATACAATGACAGAACAATGGACAGAATGATAGAAAGTATGATAGAGCAATAGAATGATAGATAGAATGATGGAAACACTGATAGAGCGATACAAAGGAACGATAGAATGGTAGAACAATAGGTAGAACAATGGATAGAACGATAGATTGAAAGAACGACAGAACAATAGATAAAATGACAGAACAATGGACAGAATGATAGAAAGAACAGAGCAACAGAACAATAGAAAGAGATAGAACACATTCACAAATGAGCAATAAAAATAAATAAAACACATTTATGAGTATTTTGGCTTTAAGTTTTCTATATTTCAGTGATTTTGTACAGATTTATACATATATTTTATAATAAAGTGACACATTTAAAAAGCACCTTCATTTTTATCATCACAAAAAAACAGCAGCTTATGTTTCCCTAATTACATTTCCATACAGTCAGAATATTTGAAAACAGCTCTCAGCTAATAACTGCAGCATGTCCTTAGACTTCAACTTTACTCTTCGCAAACCTTTGACAGTTTTATCTGTAATCCCACCTCTAAAACAGGATTAGTTCCAATGAGATGAATTCACAATATAATCTTGATTTGAGTAGTGATGACTCGTTAAAGGTTCTATATTACACAAAATTGAGCTTGTGAGCTTTAAGTCATGTTGTTTCCTCCTCAAAAACAGACCTGGAGCTGTGTTTTATTTCATCCACACATTTGAGTAATACTTTATTATTAGTATGTCTACATCTTCTCAAAACGCTCTATTCCACCTTGTGATGTCATGAAGATATAGTTATTTTCAAGTTAACAGCTTCTTGTTGTGTGTAGAATCCCTCAGTCGTCGAATCCATGGCAAAAGGATAAGATAAGATACGACTTTATTGATCTCACGCAGGAGAAATGTACTTGTCACAGTAGCTCCAGGCAGGGACAGTTTGAACAAGAAGGAAAAAGTGCATGCAGCAAGAATGGCATAAAGATAAGTAATAATAATGATAAAATAAGTAATAATCGATTAAGTAATAATAATAAAACCGTAACAAGGGGAGTATTGAACGTTGGAAAAAAACAATATTGCACGTTAGGACCATACAGTGGAGTTATGCAGTCTGATAAAATAAGTAATAATAAGAAACAGTAACTAGGAGAGTATTGAAAACGATATTGCATACATTCAATTTGTCAACTGGACAAAAGTCTATTTGCTCGAATACATTTCGCAGCTCATCCAAGCTGCTTCTTCAGTTCAGTTGTGGAGTTTAAAAACACAATGGAGCACTTCCTTTATTGCCACATGACATCACAAGGTGGACTAAAGTGTTTTTTGTTTGAGAGAAGAAGTCTGAACGCTGCAGGGCTTGTGTGTTAAAGCCCCAGTGTGTAGGATTCGTGGCGCATAGGTGGATGGTGCTATTGCACTTTCTGTTTTAGCTACGGCAGACCTCGAGGGTCACCCGGGCGCGCCGTAACGCGGACAGCTCTCGTACCCGCGCACGAGCCGCGCGCCGCTACTGTATAAATAAAACGCGGTCCCGTTTTGTTTGTTTTTTTTCTCATGAAAACACACATTCCCGATCATGTACCATGACACTCTACACATCAAATGAAACCTTACAGTCTTCTCTTTTTGACTATGCAATTCATTTCCCTGCACAACAATCACTCCCCGAGCACATGGGGCTTTTATACGGAAAAGCACAAAACGAGGTTAGCTTACCTTAGAATGCTTTGCACAGGTCAAACTCTGTATTTCACCATAAACTTGCTCTCAATTTGTCCGTAAGGATCCAGCGAATAAAATCCAGTAAAACAATTTAGTCCAAAACACGTGTTAGATCCATTACGACGTCTGATCCGGCAGCATGCTTGTGTTGTTTACCCAAAACCACGAGCCTTGCCGAAGGCGAAGGCGGAGCCCAAATGTCCTTCTGCGGCTCTCGTATTCAAAATGGCTGCCTCTGCATGGGGAAGATCCCCCTTTTATGTGACTATATCTAAGTCCAAAAGAATACTTTGATTTCATGATAAAAGTGAAAAGGCTTGGAAAACAATGTATTTTTGAATGGGTATCTTCAATTTCAGTAATTAACGGGTAAAAATCTTACACACAGTCCCTTTAAACATGTGTGAATGAAACAAAACACAACTCCAGGTGTGTTTGTGACGAGGAAACTACATTAGAACAGATCAGAAAATAGCCTAATATCGTCCATTTAAGGTTTAATTCACTGGACTTGTTTCAAAATATTTCTCATTAGTTCCTCTTTTTTGTTTTGTTCTAACTTTATATATCATTATAAATTATCTAACTATCTAAAAACAAAACAAACAAATTACAAAACAAACAAATAACAACTCAAATTAGGATTCAGATTTTGAATTTTAAAGGTGCACTGAGTAACTTTTCTAGCGGAGGATCTGCCGGCCGCTTGTCTCCATGGTGACGTTATTCTGCACCTACAGAGTTCCTAAATGTGGCATTCAACTCTCCCCAGAGACAAGTTACAGGTCAGATCTGTGGATTAAGAATGTATTTTGGAGCAGGAAAAACACCTGCACAGATATATGAATCTATGTAATGTCATACTGCGGAACATTTGAGCAAAGCTGTGTCAGACCTCTACGAGAAAAGTTCCATAGTGCATCTTTAACTCCTTCCAGCTAATAGAGAGACAGAACGATAGAATGATAGAGTGATAGAAAGATAGAGAGAACAATATATAGTTAGAAGGGTAAACAGAACAATAGAACGACAGATCGACGGAAAGATAGAAAGATCAATAGATAGAAAGATAGTGATAGAAAGAGAACGATATAGAGCGATAGACTGATAGAACGATAGAACAAGAAAGATAGAAAGAAAGAGAACGGTGGATAGAATGAGAGAACGATACAGTGATGGACAGATCGACTGATAGGATAGAACAATAAAAAAGAAAGAATGATAGAGATAGAATGATAGAAAGAAAAAACAGTGGATAGAATGATAGGACAATAGATAGAATGATAGAAAAAGAGAGCAATCAAACGAATGATAGAACAATAGAAAGGAAGATACAATGCTAGATGGATAGAACAAGAGATAGAGCAGTAAATGGAGAGAGAGTCTATATGCTTTTTTCTTTTCTATGCATCTTAAAAATGTCATATAAAGTGCATTTTAAAGTCCAAAGTGTTAAAATGGTCATAATTAGGGCTGTCAGTTTAACACGTTAATTAGATTAATTAATTAAACTGCAAATTAACGCGTTATAAAAATTAATGCAATTAATTATGAGTGGCAATTCAGTTTTAAATTTGGCGTGCGGCGAGCAAAACGCTGCTCGGGCCTTTGAACGGCAAGTTCATTTATAAAAAGAACGAAGACGGGACTATCAACAAGAATGCGCTGATTTGGAGCTTTTGTCAAAAAGAATTTTCCGATCACCGAAGCTGCTCCAGGATGATGGATCATTTGAACGAGGTTTGGAATTGAAATCTAAGGTTTGTAAATGTTTTTAATTCTGAAACATTTTATTGCTTGTAATTGCTTACATTGTTTTTTGAAATGGTTTTGTAATTGTATAGATCTGTGCCGCGGTCTTGGCCAGGACTCCCTTGAAAAAGAGATTATTAATCTCAATGGGACTTTCCTGGTTAAATAAAGGTTAAAAAAAATAAATAAAAAAACGATAAACACGTCCGGACACGTTCTATTGTTACCGGTGACAGTGCGCACTTCACCAAACCACCAAACCACGCTCACAGAATTTGGGAAACAAATGAGCAAAGTGACCACATGAAAACTGAAAAACTCAGTCGCAAAGTGGGTTTGTTCGTTCGTTCGTTCGCTCACTCACTCACAATCTCTCAATCTCTCTCTCTCTCACACACTCTTAAAATGCGATTAATTAGATTAATTAATTACAAATCCTGTAATTAATTACATTAATGTTTTAATCGCCTGACAGCACTAGTCATAATAAATAGTTTTGTACAGCTTTTGCTTTGAGTCCTGTTGAATTCAGTTGAGGAGTGGTGTTTTTGGATGTGTTGATGGAAGCACTTGGGCTTGTAGCAGATTTACAGTTGAATATTGTTATAAATTGCAGTGTTTAATGTGTTAAAATACTGACGTGGTCCAAATGTCATGGTTTTAAACTGCGGTCTCCTTCAATCCAGTATTCCTCCGTCTGCATCTCTGTGAGTCGAGAAACCGTTCTCTGAAACGCAAACATCTCCTCCTCTCCGCTAAAGATGGACAAACTGCTGGCTTCATCCTGAAGAAGAGAAACATATAAATGAATATTACTGTACAGTGTAAAAGAACTGCCAGTGCTAACTGTAGGCACTCTTCTATATAAAGCTCTGTTACTTTAATCTGAGTTTTGTTTTAACACAATCTGACTATAAAGAACAGTTAAAGTGAGCAATTTTGTATGTTGATTGTGTTTTCAGACAGTCTAAAAGCTTATCAGGCAGTGTCCCCATGGTAACTGCTGAACACTCCTCCATAGACACACACGCAGAGCCCCTGCTAGAGTGATGACATTACAAAGTATCAACAGGGATTGTACAATTGTTCTGATGTCACATGAACACGACAAATACTTTGGAATGAAGTGGACTTAAAATGTGGTTCACCCTGAACAGGCCAGACATGAGTTTGCTGATTCACAACATGACAGCAAAAGACGAACTGTGTTGGAAATAAGTCAGAAGATATAATTTAAGCGGAGTTCTGACCCTCTTAAGTCCCAAATCGTCCATCAGAATGTGGCTCTCATCGTGGCTGTGGTCCCCGTCATGAACAAAGATCTCCTCCAGAGGAAAATCGGCCAAAATCACAACTCGAACCTGGAACAAGAGGCAAATCAGGTGTTATTTTAGACCAGGGGAGTCAAACATGCGGCCCGGGGGCCAAGACCTTTAATCTGGCCCTCGGCTGATTTTCTATTAAAATATTTGAATTATATTTGAATTTTCTATTAAAATATTGGTAATTTTCTGCACCTCTTTTCTGTGCAGTTTAGCAGAGCAGCTGTGCGTGGCCCCTCCCACCAGAGCAGCACAAACCAAGTCTTTTCAAACGCTGTTAAAGGACCATCGTTTTGACTGTTGACCGTGACACCCGCATTAGCAAAATGTCAGAAATCTAGGATTTTCCAAGAAAATTGACTAATTCCTGTTGACGGAGGTGAATGGGAAACCTGTACGCTCGGTGTCTTTGCAACAAGTGGCGGTGCTCAAGAAAAATAATCTTAAACGCCACTACGAGACACGGCATTTCGAACAATACAATAATTGAACGGAGAATTGAGAAGACAGAAGATAAACGATTTATTGCTGGGACTGAAGAAACAGCAGTCTGTAATAGATTTGTGTTTCTCTGCACAAATATTTGGACTTATCGCTATTTTTGGGGTATATATGCCATGAGTTTTCTGATCTGGCTCCTTTGGGATCAAAGTAGATCAAAATGAGTTTGACACCCCTGTTTTAGACCAATGATCACACAATTTTAACCTCTGCAACAAATGATTAAATTCAAGGGTGCTGGGTCTAAGTGAGGACTAAAACAGGTCTTGAATGGGAACCAGGACTGAACCAAAAATAAACATTAAGAAATTACAGAACCTTTACATTACTAAAACAAAAAA
This sequence comes from Paratrypauchen microcephalus, assembly GCA_036785185.1. Classification (NCBI taxonomy): domain Eukaryota; kingdom Metazoa; phylum Chordata; class Actinopteri; order Gobiiformes; family Gobiidae; genus Paratrypauchen; species Paratrypauchen microcephalus. The sequence goes on from JAVJIX010000108.1 coordinate 651,922, forward strand.
TCTACAAATGAGTAAAAAATATTTTAACTGAGCAGTTTTAACTTATTTAGATTAGGGATGCAAATTATCGGTTAATTCATTAAATGATAGTTGATTGACCTTATCGATCGATTAACGATTAACTGATAAGCGGCGTTTTTCACCTGAATTTGAGTGTTTCAATAGGGTCTTTAAGAATATAAGCTATAGTAACATAACACTGAGTCATAAATATATCATAGTATTATTATATTGTATATTCCTCAATTAATTATTCCTTAGTAAAAAGCAGACAAATGTATTGATGCTGAATAACAAAATACAGTAATCCCTCGCTCTATCCAATTTTTTTTTTTTATAGTGTAACATTTTTTTTATAGTGTAACATTGTGTTCTGTCCTGATTGGCTAAGAGACTAGACCAGGACTGAACGTGGACTGGACCTGGTCTGAACCAGGTCTGGACCTGGACTGCACCTGGACTGGACCGGGACTCAACCGGGTCTAGACCTGGACTAGACCAGGATTAAACCACCACGTGCTGCTGCTGGTTTCGCCGCGCCCCGAGCCCCGCGCGGCTGGCCTGCGGCTCGGCCCGCGGCGAAACCGGCAGCAGCGGCACGCATTCCAGGTTCGATCTCGCCTCGCGCGTACACCCGGGGCTGCTGAGCAGTGCCATTGGCGCCTGCGGTCGGCTGTGAGTTGAGCTTGGCGCAGCGCGGTCCGCGTGTCCGTGTGTCCGTGGTTAGCGGTTAATTACAATTAATGCATTTTGATCGACCAACGTCTTGATCGACCAACGTCTTAATCGACAATTAACCGTTAATCGATTAATTGTTGACATCCCTAATTTAGATGTATTTTGTTTACAGCCTTTATTTTTGGATTACTGAAGGAAATATCCGAGCTTTCTGTTTTGGCTTGTTGCAACATTATAATATGTAAGTCTCTCCATAATGTGAATTTATTCAACAATGTCCCAGGTGTTAATTGTTGGCGGACCCTCCTCATAACATATCATACAGTTACATGTGATGGCTTTTTTTTAAGCTGCCAAGAATGTTTATGAAATAGTGGTCTTTTTTTGGTATGCCATTTCCTGTTATATGATCCAAGTATAAAATTAAACTTGTTTTTGACTCACATTTGACAACCAGTTTTCCTCCAGTTCAATTTTAAACTACAGAGATTCGACAATGTTGTGACGTCACATGAATCAAGAGTTTACGCTGAATATGTTTAAAAAGAGTATATAGGACTTCCTATACCTTGTGGTCGTAGAAAGCGTCCACCAGAGTGATGAGGCGCCGGGCCTGAGTCTTTTTGTTTAACGTTAACAAAGGAATGTGACGAATGAAGACTGTGTCAAACAGACGGGACATCTCCAGGTAATCACTGGCTCCCAAAGGCTGGAAACAACAGAGAGTTTAGGGACGACAGTGAAGGCGACGCTCACCAGAGCACAGGGCACCACCCTGACTGCTGTGTTAGACCCCAAAGTCCTGCGGTCAGATACTCACTCTGTCACACAGCTCCTCAAACGTGCAGTCTACAATGGTCCCACAGGCTTTGTCCAGACGCACTTTCCTGTTGTGCACGTTCAGGATCCTTGGTCGAGTTACTGAAACATAATATTACACATGACTATGAAACTTTTATTTCATGGTTCTCCAACTTCTTGTCTCCATGGAGATGTTATTCCCTTGCCTGGAATGTTCACTAATATGGCAACATATCTACAGTATATCTATGTATAGAAGCTGTTCCACCAAGTTTCAGGTCAGATCTGTAGAGGCAAACTAGCTCACTGTAAGAACACAGGTTTTTCAAAGTAATGTTTAACAACAAAAACAGATGTACTTAAATACATGAAAGGTGATTAAAGATATACTGAGGAACATTCAAGGCAAATCATAAACCCTGGAGTCAATTGAGACAAGCCAGTGGCATTAGACTCACACAGCAAGATGGATTCTCTGATATTTGTCAGTCACAAACACACAAGAATCCATCTTGGAGTGCGCCCGCTGTACGGTTAACCGGGCGGATGGACCAATCACATCGCAGCACCGAGGTATGGGCAGAGCCAAAGGTAAAGCACCCAAACAAACCAAAACAAACATACGTACTTCAGCCTGTTTTAGCATCAATACAAACTATTCAGTTTGTGAAAAAAGCAGTTCTGTTCTTCAGTGACAGTTCTGAAGATGGCAACAAGGTAAATACACATTACTGCACTGTCTTTAAAAAAGAACCCAAGAAGTTAAAGGAGAATTAACGTTTTTTACAATCTGAGCCTTATTTCTGTAATAAAACAAGTTGTTTTACTCACCCATAGCACTTTGGTGTCATTTGGAGCATTTCCGGAGATGTTTTAGATTAGCGATATCTGTAACGTGAGTTCTCGGGGCACATGTTTGCGGTCTCCAAATAACACAAACTTTAGCACTTTTCAAATCATAGAAGCTCAATGTCTTAGTCTATGCTTTCGTTTGAGTCAAAAGTGGCCTGTAATCCGAGATTTATCCATAATTTACAGCTTTGCGTTTCATGTTTGGGTCCCGAGAGCTGAGAGCGAAATAAACTGTGACTCCGCACATGCGCACTGGCGTCCTCATCTACTTGAAACTATGGATAAATCTCAGATTACAGGCCACTTTTGACTCAAACAAAAGTGTAGACTAAGACATTGAGCTTCTATGATTTGAAAAGTGCTAAAGTTTGTGTTATTGTGTTACCTTTCATGTATTTGTGTTATTGTGTTATTGTGTTAGACTCAAACATATGCCCCGAGAACTCACATTACGGAGATCGCTAAACTAAAACATCTCTGGAAGTGCTCCATATGACACCAAAGTGCTATGGGTGAGTAAAACAACTTGTTTTATTACAGAAATAAGGCTCAGATTGTAAAAAACATTAATTCTCCTTTAAAGACACACAGAGCAGTCTGGCGTAAGCCAGGATAAAGTGGCCCCACCTCAGGAAAGTTACATAATATGTGTTTATTTAAATGGTAAATGGTCACATCTTTATATAGCGCTTTTCCACCTTCAAGGCACCCAAAGCGCTTTACAACAAGGAACCAATCACCCATTCACACACGCATTCACACACCAGTGTACGCAGACACTGGGGGCGAGGAGGGTTAAGTGTCTTGCCCAAGGACACAACGACAGCATTCATCTGTGGGAGCAGGAATCGTACCAACCAACCTGTGGGTCAGTGGATCTGACCGCTCAACCACTGATGTTTCTTATGTCAAGAGCGGGATTTGAACCGCCAACCTTTGGATCAGTGGACAAACGCTCTACCAACTAGTGTAAAAGTACACTATCAAATCTGATAGTGTAATGACTTAAACCCACTGAAGGGCCTTACTGTCGTTCTGTTTAAAGGCGAGCTCGTCAAACATCTTGTCTAGAGTAGCTTCAACGTCAGGTTCACTGGAGCTGTGAATGCGACAGAAACATTAAATCAACTCAAATGTTATGGTATGGTATGCATTTTATTTGTACAGAGGCAGCACAGTGTTATAGAAATGTTATAAATGATTCTCTTACAGGAAGTAGAGTTTCCCCGCTGACGGCCTGTTTCTTCTCCTGTAGTCGATCCCAGAGTCTAACTGAAGAGATTGGCAATATTTCTGCAAAAGGAAATATATGACTCAGAAAAAGACCTCAAAATCATGGGCAGGCTCACATAATACAAGAGAAGTTTGTACCTGTAAAACACCAATGAAAGGCACAAAATTGACCCTCTGAAGGCCGTTTTTATACAAATCTACAAGAAATACAACAAGATATGATGTAGTCAAGGCCTTATACACAAGGTCGAAAATCTATTGAACCAAAAGCCATCTGTGTATACACGTGTATCAACGAGCAATAAGCACTAAAACTGAGTAATGCATAAATAAAGGTACATTGTTATTTTATTTAACATAGTTATTCTATTTAACCAGGAAAGTCCCACTGATCTCTGGAATCTCCATCTATTGTACATTTTAGATACTATTACTACCACGCTGTACATGTTTTTAGTGGTTCTGTAAACCGGAGCACCCAAAGGAAACCTACACAGGGAGAAGATGCAAACTTCACACAGAAAACTCCGCCTGATACTGACCTTCTGGAGGACGATTTGAAGTTGCCACGACAACCACACCGCGGAGGAACAGGTTTTCAAAAAGCTGCTTCAGGATCATGGCGTCTGCGATATCTGTCACCTGGAGAACACGGAGGGCAGATGTGTAATGAAAGCGCACTAGGTAAGAGGAGTAACAGTAATAACAGGTGAGTTTGTCGTAATAATAATAAAAACAAACCTGAAACTCATCAAAGCAGAGCAGACAGGCCTCCTCACTGATCTCCTCAGCTACTGGAGCGATGGGGTCGTACGATTTGGCCATTTTTCCTGCTTTTCTTTTGGGCATACTCTGTTTTAACCTGTGGATCCCTGCCCAGAAACAACCAGTATTATTCGCTAAATTTACTAAACAAGTGTCTCTCAATAAGTATTTGATTTAAAGGTCCCATGGCATGAAATTTTCACTTTCTGAGGTTTTTGAACGTTACTGTGAGCTCCCCTACCTGTTTAGGCCACCCACCCCCCAGCCCAAACAGGCGATTCTGAACAAGGGAACTTTCTGACAATGCAATGCAAATGCAGTTCCACCCCTCGTCTGGATGTCTACCCACCGTCTCTGGAAATCACGCCCTGAGAATTTGGACCGCAAACGAGCTACGCAATGTGAGATGTGTTTTTTTATTTGCCTGGAGGCATGTGAGAGTGTTTCCAGGCTCGGATGTCCTTCATACGAGCCTCCGAACCTCTGAAACAGCAGTGGTTTCATTTTATTTGTGGAATTTTTTGTGGAAATGTGTTTTTTTTAGGGCTGTCAAACGATTAATTTTCTTGATCGCAACTAATCTCAGAAATTTCATAGTTAATCGCGATTAATCGTGATTTATTTTGCATGTTTAAAATTGATATCTTGCAGTAAGACCGTTCGAATCTAAAGTTAAACTCACAATGCAAAGTATTTCTCACCATTTTTTTTTTCAAAAAAGTGCAGAGAAAGGAAAAAGTAACAATGAACCAGTAATAGTGCTTACTTTGAGAAATTGTAAATAAATGATTGAAGCCCGCTCGAGCTGCCTACGGATGCGTAGAAGGAACAAAATACTAGCAAACTCAAAATAGCGCGTTTAACCGACAATGAGTTTAATTAATACAACCAAATGAGCTGCATATGGATGGTAGTATTGCGGAAAATGCTGGCAAACTCTGATCGCAATTAAAAAAATTGTTCGCGATCATAACTTACATTAATCTAATCGCGATTAACGCGTTAATATTCCCAGCCCTAGTTTTTTTTAATGCAACTCGTCTCATATCTTCCTCCGCGCTTACACACACGGAAGTGGGGCCGGTGGACATCGCACCGCTAAACGAGGAACCAGCGGCGCATTTGGCCACACCCCCACCCGCTGCACTGGCCTATCTCTGTCCTCCTCATTTGGATTCAAGCAACAACACCCAGAATAAAGTGTTTTAGAGACATATTTATGACTCTGACTGTGTTCATGGGGCTCTCTCATGCACTGAGTGTTGATTTTGAAGAAGGATTCATTTGCAGTATTAGGGAACCACTAAGGAGCCATATAAAAGCATCAAGAAGTACCATGTCATGGGATCTTTAAAGGTGCATTGTGTAACTTTTCTGGTGGAGAGTCTGTGCTTTTCTCCATGGAGATGTTATTGCTTTGTCTGGAATGTTTCACAGTATGGCATTAAATCTTTCTATCTTCACAGAGACCAAACCAGACCAAGTTACATGTCAGATCTGTGGAAAGGCGACCCCTGTTCACAGTCACAATGCCTGTTTTTTTTCTATCTTTGAGCTATAAAACCACCTGTAACTTAATAAATGTAAAGAAGAGCTGTTTAATGTCATACTGTGGGACATTCCAGGCAAAGCAATAACATATCCATAGAAACAAGCAGGTGATGGACCTTCCACCCAAAAAGTTATGCAATGCGCCTTTAAAGGAGAATTAACATTTTTTTACAATCTGAGCCTTATTTCGGTAATAAAACAAGTTGTTTTACTCACCCATAGCACTTTGGTGTCATATGGAGCACTTCCAGAGATGTTTTAGATTAGCGATATCCGTAATGTGAGTTCTCGGGGCACATGTTTGCAGTCTCCAAATAACACAAACTTTAGCACTTTTCAAATCATAGAAGCTCGATGTCTTAGTCTACGCTTTCGTTTGAGTCAAAAGTGGCCTGTAATCCGAGATTTATCCATAGTTTCGAGTAGATGAGGTGCGCATGCGTGCAGAGTCACAGCTTATTTTGCTCTCAGCTCCCGGGACCCAAACATGAAACGCAAAGCTGTAATCTATGGATAAGTCTCGGATTACAGGCCACTTTTGACTCAAACGAAAGTGTAGACTAAGACATTGAGCTTCTATGATTTGAAAAGTTCTAAAGTTTGTGTTATTTTGAGACCGCACGGGGCATATTACATGCTCTGGGAATATATTATATGCCCCGAGCTATGGCTAGAAGTCACGCTAGGCTAACGCAAATCTAAAACATTTCTGGAAGTGCTCCATATGACACCAAAGTGCTATGGGTGAGTAAAACAACTTGTTTTATTACCGAAATAAGGCTCAGATTGTAAAAAACTTTAATTCTATTTTAAGCATTTGTGATCAATGAATTTACTTCACTTGTGTCTATCTAATGTGTCTTGAAACTCTAAAAAGCATTCTGGGTGTAAAGCACCCAGAATAAAGGAACAACTGACAAATACAGTATAATGCAGCTGCAGTGCCTTGCTAGTGGAGTAAGGACTGAGGATTGAACTACAAACAAATTAGGGGGTAAGGCAACAGGATTAATAGCAATCAAATCGAAATTGTGAAATTTGAATGAATGCAATTAGCAAATCTCGAAGGCTGCATAAAAAATAGCTAACCCTGTAGATCAGATCTGTAGAAACGTATTCGAAAACGCCTGTCATTCTTGTATTCATTTGTCAGTTCATATTTTTTTTTGTCTTCTGAACGCATTTCAAATATGAACTTTGAACAGAATCATACCATAAATCACAAATTGACACACACACAATAGGAACTCACTTTTATGGACGTCCAGCATGAACCCGTGAAAATGGACCCTCTTTTTCTTCTCTGTCTCGACGTATGAATAAAACATGTCCATCACCATTGTTTTCCCTGTGCCTGAAAACATTTAAAACATTTAATTAAATTTATTATAATATAGTGGTAGTTACATTTGTATATTTTTTAATGAAGACTGCCACTCACCCACATCGCCGTAGATGTAGTAACCTTTAGGAGGCTTTGGTTTGGTGAAAAACTGAAAAAAAACCAAAACAACAAACATCACAGAATTTGCCTAGCCTAAACTCAATAATAAAATTATTTGTACACACTTTAATTATATTGCAATGGGAGCACAAAGGATGTCTGTACCCTGTGATAATAATAAACTGAGCACTGTAGTTAGTAAGCGCTATACAGTGAACCCTCGCTCTATCGCGGTTCACTGTTCGCGGCCTCGCTGTTTCGCGGATCTTTTTTTTCAATTTTTTTTTCCTTCTTTTTTTTTATAGTGTAACTTTTTTTTTTATAGTGTAACAATGTGTTCTGCGTCCTGATTGGCTAAGAGACTAGACCAGGACTAAACGTGGACTAAACCAGGTCTAGACCAGAACTAAACTAGGTCTAGACCAGGTCTACACCAGGTCTAAACCAGGTCTAAACCAGGTCTAAACCTGGACTGGCCCTGGACTAAACCAGGACTGGACCAGGTCAAGACCTGGACTAAACCGGGAATAGACCAGGTCTAAACCAGGATTAAATCACTCTGTGCGGCTTTTGCGTTCGTTTGTGCGTGTTCGGTTTGTGGCTCGGGCTGAGAGCACGCGGTCCGGGCGCCGCAGTTCTATCTCGTGCTCGCAGCCCCGGTGTACGCGCGGCCTTGCGCTGCATTTTCTCATATTTGTCTCTAGTTTAAAAACTCAAACTTTCATAGATTTTCAACAAAATGACTTGGCGGTGCTCCCCGCGCGTCCGGCGGGGCTCCCGGAGCTTTGTCTCCCCCCACACGTCACTATTAATACATTTTGTTGAAAATCTATGAAAATTTGAGTTTTTAAACTAGAGACAAATGTGAGAAAATGTTAATTCCAGTCTGAGAAAAGTGTATAATGTGTGTGGTGAGGCATTTACAGCCTTAAAACATGTAGAATAATTGTAAAATATAAAGTTGTCCTACTTTGCGGATTTCTCTTATTGTGGGTTATTTCTGGAACCTAACCCCCGCGATAAACGAGGGATTACTGTAATCGAGTAATGCACGCTAGATCAATAAACTTATGGACAATTATAACTTGAAAATAAATACATTGTAAATATACCGGGTTTTGGATCTGTGAACTTGTTTATTAATATATTGTAAATATTAGATTTTGTACCTCAGTGAAAGCCATTCATTCACTGTTTTTTTTTTGTCTTTTGTCTATACACGGTACCATCTAAAGCAGGGGTCTCCAACCTTTGTGCACTAATAAATGGATAGTGGTTTATGTTTTTTAGGCATCTAACTGTACCCCTCCAAAGGCTTTCTGTGGGTGTTATATTTATTCAATTTCTATTGACAACTAAAATGAGTAGCTCTCTGGCATGTTTGTTTTGTAAAGGTAGCTCACCAAAGGAAAAAGGTTGGAGACCCCTGATCTAAAGCAACCTCCAGTCTGTGCCTCCTCCCTCCCTGAGCCGTACTTAGTCCTTCAAGTATACTAGTCCATAGTTCATCATATTACATTATTACCCTCTGTTATTACAATGTCATTGCACATTATGACATTGTATAGAATTAATACTGACAGTACACAGTGGGGCTTATTACTATTCTACGCATCTTATTAGCTAAACACAGAAAAAGGTACATTTTTATTTTATTGCCTATTTAACAAGGAAAGCCCCGCTGAGCTCTGGAAACTAATTTTACTCACATTATTGATTTACATTTACATCTATAAATAATGCCAAATGAGGAATACGTTAATAAACTGTTTAAAATGAAGTAGTTCTGTTTTTCTAGTTTTTAAGACAGCAAAAACATTGGCTCCTTCCTCATCTAAATGATGGACATCAGCAAAAAACTTTAACAGATTTTGGTCAATAAAAAAACTGTACCTTGGAGAATATAAACGTAGGCGTGTTGCTGTAGCCTCTGAGTTTCTTATGGAGCAGGTCCAGTGTCTGTAACACGGCCCTCTGGTGTGTGTCCTCGCGCAGTGTCCCGTCTCTGATCAGACCGGTGTAGTGATCCAGAGGCCCGTTAAACCTGGGGCTTTCCTCCGATACAGTCTCTGCTTTCACTGTGTAGCCTGAGGAATATAAAGTTCAATAAATATGAAGCCATGAACGCATAGCTGCAGTTTAGATCAGTGTTTTTCAACCTTTTGAGTCACAACACTCAACACCCAAACATATCACAGAGATCATCTAGAAGTGCCCAGCCACTCTGCGGAGGAAACTCATTTTGGCCGCTTGTATCTTCTCCTTGCGGTTATTACCCAAAGCTCATGACCATTATGGTCATTTTTTCAAAGGACACCAGGAAATACCTTAAGGCCCCAAAGTACACTGATTGATTTAGTAAAATATAAAACTGCTCTGGTGATGTATAAAGCAAAGAATAACTTACTACCAAACAACATTTTAAATATATTCAAGACTAAAAGATTAGTTAAATTTTTAAAAAAAGGAAAAGTAACAACAACATTTCGACAACTGAGTACGGCTATAAGTGGAGTACATTTATGGAATGGACTTGGAGATAAGTATAAAAAATAAACAAATATTAATCTTTTTTTAAAATTAAAAGACAACTTTTTAGAGACGTACCATCAGGAAAGCAGATATGAATGAATTGTTATTAAAAAGTAATTATTGATAATATATTATAAACCTGTGTCTATTTGTAGTATGTGGTTTTTTTAATCTAATTTATCTAATGTCTAAAGATAAATTATAATGTGCTTAACTATATACTGAATATCATGTAGATGAAATATTGTGACTTGTAGGGGTAGGATTAAAATAAGTGCTTTTTCCTATTCCTTTTTTGAACAGTGAATGTTTTTAACAATTTTGTTCTCTTTTTTTTGTTTCTTTGTTAAATGTTCTAAGAGTATGGAGACTATATGTTGTGCCTTCATACCTTGTTTTGTTTTAAATGTTCAAATAAAATGAACTCATAGATATTTAATCACATATATTTAATGGCAAAAGAAGAAATTCAATTTGTCAACTGGACAAAGGTTTAGTTGGTCGAATACGTTTCGCAGCTCATCCAAGCTGCTTCTTCAGTTCTGGTCAGACGCTGGTGGACACTGAACGTATTTGACCAAATAAACTTTTGTCCAGTTGACAAATTGAATTTCTCCTTTTGCCATGGATTCTACCTGGACGACTGAGGGATTTTACACACATATATTTAATGTTCTATAATTTCTTACACATGTACAAACATGATACAATACTTTTACACACATATTATTGTGCAAATAAGATCCATATTTTTGGTTCTAGTGTGTACTGTAGACTACGTAAGAATAAGAAATTGTAGTAGTAGTAGTATTGACAATGATTCATACCATCTCTGTTTGACTATAACTTATAAAATATTTATAAAACATTATGATCAGTCTGTCTCTGTAATTGAGATTTTTTTTTTTTAAGTTATTATCAACTAAATAATATAGTAACAGTGACTGAATTTGACATGACCAGTCTGGGATCTTACATAGCCACACATTATATACTTACATTACTGTCTTTACTGCCTTTTGCATTCATTTTGTCATTTGCATATATTGTTTGAATCTGTAATAGTAAATTAAACTCTTTTTAAATTCTTGGTACTTGAAGGAAAAAGTTTTGAGTATGATGAGAATAATGATGACAGAACTGGTTAAACACACTCACTGGTTCAAAACAAATTCAAAATGTTTCTAACACACTGGATTAAGAAATAAGGGGACATTTTTTTCTACTTTATAACACATTAATAACGTAATTTGGGGTAAATTGACAGGAATATGACAATAGAAATAGTACTCATATAGTAGACTACAAACAAATATTCGTTTTGCCTTCTTTAGAAAAAAAAAAAGTAAAATATGTGAAGGTGTTGAGAAAGTGACCAGACCAAAGCTTAGAGACATGTGGTCTGTCAGCTGTTTGCTAAAAGTGGAAAGGAAATTAACTAAAACGAGCCATTTGGTTCATTAGAATTTTAAAGTATGGTAAATAAATGCTTTTAAATAGGGAGAGGTCGACTATAGCTACATCCCAGTTAGCTTTGAATACACTTTAATAGCTTTAAAACGTCTTAAAGAAAACACAGTGAACAAAAAAACCGTCTCACCTCGTCGGCACTGCTCTGTTACGGATCGTAGAAGCTTTTGGTACGAATATTTCTCTATTAAAAGCCTTAAACACGTGAAAGTTGAGGGTGACTTCACCCCCAGAGGTAAGAACGCCGCCATCTTGGCTTCAAATGACGTCATCGGAACTTTATTGAAACGGAAAAACAAACAGAAGCAGTTTGTGTTTCAGCCGCTAGAGGGAGACATTTGAGTTTGTTATAATGTTCTGAGTTTATATCATTTTTTAATAACATGAGATTACCATGTCCAAAATAACCACTAAAAACAAGATTACCGGAAGCATTGCCTGAAACCGCACTGTAAGCTAATTTTCCACCTTTACGCTCACACGGAGACTTTAAAACAAGACTAGGGCGTGCACAATTCAGGTAGTCACCAATTAATAGTCAAATAAACCAATAAATAAAATAAATAATAGCATTGATTGTATTCATTCATAGTATTCAATGACAGTGCGTGTTTTAAATGTTGTTGTGTTGTTGTATTGAAGCTGTATGTTGCTTTGCCGCTGTAAATAGTCTCTGAACCGCATTGTTAGAGGAAAATATTTGATTTTATTATTATGTTCTCAAGTTATAATTTGCTTTTAACACGTTACTATCTTATATACTTGCCTAGTAACATTTTCTGGAGTCTTGTCAACCGTTTACTTGCTCCAAATCAGTTATTTGTATTCTTACAATATAATGAATTCTATGCTAAAATATTAGGCTATAATTTGAAAATTATTCTTTTAAAGATGCACTAGGCCCTATATATCTTATCTGGTACATAGTGCTGACTGGGGGCAGTCTGGTCCACTGTCTGCTTTTCTCTATGGAGATATTATTTTGCCTTAAATGTTCCACCGTTTGGCATTAAGAATACATGTTTATGAAGGTATTTCTTTAGCAATAAAATGCCATATTGTGGAACATTCAAGAAGTAATATAGATTGGAGAGGCAGATGGGGGATCCACAAGAAAAGTTTCATAGTGCATCTTTAATAATATGATAATTGTTATTTTAATTCAGATAAACCATACAGCGTAATAACCTCCTGAGACCTGCCCATTCATTTGTGTCCTTTAGAGTGGACATCTTTTAAGTTTTGAGATAGACTCTAGTTTGTGGCTGCACTATGATAAAAATAATAATAATAATAAAATCAATTAATAATAATAATAATAATAATAATACATACATAATATATAAATAAAATACTTAAATAAGTAAATAAATAAATATATAATACATAAAAATATAAATAAAACATAAAAATTAAAAATAAATAAATAAGAAATTAAAAGGGAGTCTAAAACATTTTGAGGCGACTGCAGAACTGACGGTTGTTAACTTCACATGGATTTAACACTAATACAGTCCATTAAGGTCCCATGGCATGAAATTTTCACTTTCTGAGGTTTTTGAACGTTAATGTGAGCTCCCCTACCCCGTTTAGCCCCCCCACCCCACCCCCCCACCCCATGGCTAAAAGTTGCAAAATGTCTAAACTGAGCATTTGCGGTCCTTTTCTGCGTTAGAAAAAAACACAGCTCAAACGGGCGATTTTGAACAAGGCACCTTATTGACGTCAGCTCGAAAAATGCAGCTCCACCCCCATCTGTGTCTCTACTCAGCGTCTCTGTATATCACGTCCATAGAGTTTGGACTGCAGAGGAGCTACGCAATGCGAAATGCGTTTTTTTTATTTGCCTGGAGGCACGTGGGAGTGTTTCTAGGCTCGGAAGTCCTTTACCTGACCCTCTGGACCTCTGAAACAGCAGTGGTTTCATTTTATTTTCTGTGGAAATGTGTTTATTTTTCAATGGAACGCTTCTCATCTCCTCCTCCGCGCAAAAACGCAGAAGCGGGAGCTAGCCAGAGCGCACAGCTGAAGAGGAGAGAGTGGAGAGTTTGGCCACGCCCCCACCCGCTACTATAGGCCATCTCTGTCCTCCTCATTTGCATTCAAGCAACAATGCCCATAATGGACTGTTCCAGAGAGAGATGTACGACTCTTTCTCATCTTATCTCTCTTTCTCATGCACTGATTCTTGATTTTGGAGAAGGATTCTTTTACAGTATTAGGGAACCATTAAGGAGCCATATAAAAGCATCAAGAAGTACCATGTCATGGGATCTTTACAGGGGACATTATGAAAAAAATAAAATAAAATTAACAAAATGTAAATGCTAAGGTGTTTATTTTCCTCCAAATAGAAAATTTAAATAATAATAATAATAATAATTTAGATACACTTTTTTTTCTTTGGGTCCCAGGAGGATATTAAAGTTCCCTGTGTATTTTTATTTTAGTTTTCTATTTTATTTTATTTTATTTTATTTTATTTTATTTTATTTTATTTTATTTTATTTTATTTTATTTTATTTTATTTTATTTTATTTTATTTTATTTTATTTTATTTTATTTTATTTTATTTTATTTTATTTTATTTTATTTTATTTTATTTTATTTCTGTAATGTGCGAAAATAGAAAATAGCCCACGGCGTTTCTACTTCACTCCAGGCGGTTTTGTGCGTGTTTGTCCGGCTTCGGTTTCTAATTTTATCCCAGTAGAAACAGACAAAACACGGCCCCGTTCACCGCTCAAGCAGCTTACAGGCTTGTTGCCATGACAACAGCGGAGCTCTCCTCTTCTGCCTCTGTCTCCGTACAAAAAAAAAAGCATCGCGCACACCGTCTGCGCTACTACACACCGCTCTCTTACCGCGCAAACGCCGCTTTCCGCACGCTCCGAGCCGTTAGAGCGCGCCGCGCACACACCGCTGACTGTCTGCGCTGGCCAACGTAAGAACTAACGTGGACATTTCTACATCAGGAGGCTGCGAAATAAAGCGGAAATCCCGGGCAGCGGACGCGGCAGAGGCGGCAGCGGCAGGGATATCGCTCCGGTTCGTGTTTATTTTGGATGGTGAGTACGTGGTGCAGCTTTGACGCGACCCTACCGCTACCTCCCGCTTGTCTCCTGCGTTAGCTGACAGCGCGCATACATTACGCACACTTCCTCTTGCATTTTTAACATCTGGACGACTGCTAAAAAAAAAAAAAATACTGAGTAAACACAGGTAGGGCGCTTTTTCGTATTTATTTTTAAACTATCCGTGCATTAAAAGCGAATATAATTCATTTTGCACGTTTTGTTTTTGGTTTATCTCGTCCACAATGCCATGTATTGTGATGTTAGCATGCAGTAGCAGCGCTTTCATGGTTTTTGCACCGGCTAGCTTCGCACGCTTATGCATCTGGCTTGTTTTGTGAAAGATTATGTGCAGAAAATGGCTACAAATCTATAATTGCAGTAGTAATTCGCGTACAGTGTAGTTTTGGTGAAACGTATGCACCCTCCTCCCTTTTCTGTGCTGCCACACACACTGCTGCACGCATTAGGTTAATGAGGAGTCTGCAGCTGCACACATGCATCACATGTGAACAAGGACTGCCAGGGCCAAAATAGCCCCAAAAAAACAAGATTGCATTGCCTGAAACCGCACTGTAAGCTGTTTTTCCACCTTTAGTTCACCTTTACTCTCAGATGGAGGCTTTTAAACAATACTAGGGCGTGCACAATTATTCAGGTAGTCACCAATTAATAGCATTGATCGTATGTATTGTATGTATTTTAATGACAGTGTGTGATTTAGGTGTTGTTGGAGTGAAACTGTATGTTGCTTTGTCTCTGAACCGCATTGCACTATATCATACTGCAGTCGCTTTTAATGTCAGCTGCTGCCAAGCCATTGTTTCCCAGTTTGAACCAAGCATCTCTCATTATACTACAGTCTGTAATATGATAATGGATTATTTATGTAGCGTAGAATCTGACACGAGCCATGCAGTCATTTGATCTTGTGTATGTTAAGATCAGATTCACTATAAACTGGGTTGAACCTATTACATTTTGTATTTTCTGATAAATAAATTATATTTTAGATAGCATGAAGAGCGTAAAACCATGTTTGTGTAATGTTTGGAATTGAATATTTTTGTATCATTTTTGTTTTGATGAAGATCTTTTTTATATATATCCTCCTGGGACCTGAAGAAAAAAAGTGTACCTAAATTATTATTATTAGGGGACAAGCACCGAAGGTGCTAGGCACCCTATAGTGTTTGCTCTGCGTTGCCTAGCGAAGTTGCCTAGCGAAGTTGCCTAGCGAAGTTGCCTAGCGAAGTTGCCTAGCAACCCTTTGATCTTTCCTTTGATGTTCTGGTCTCCTGATTCTTATTATTATTCTATATTCTTCTCCACATGGGAGTCTATGGCAACCCCTAGAACCGTCTGGTAAAAAGTTGTGAAATTTTGCATGCACATTCCAGCCATTCCTCATTACCCACAGCGATTTATAGCCTCCCAGCCCCAACCGTCTAGTGGCACCAGCAGGTCAAAGTTGCAGGAATTGCCTAGCAACGCACCTAGCAACCTTTTATCTGTCTTTGATGTGTCTGTTCTGACAGGGTCTAACCCTGTCAGAACAGACCCTGTTAGGCCCTGTTAAACCCTGTTAGACCCTGTCAGACTCTGTTAGACCCTGTCAGACCCTGTCAGACCCTGAATGCATCCTACATGGTGAGGCCTACATGAACCTTCGGTGCTTGGCCCCACATTGCTGCTTGCAGCTATATTTATTATTTTAATTTTCTATTTGGACCTTAGCATTTCCATTTTGTTCATTTTATTTTTATTCATAATGTTGTAACATGTCCTCTGTAATGGACGTCGGGGACATTTTGGTGTTAAATCCACGTGAAGTTAACAACCTAACAAAAACATTTTTTTTTTTGATGACCAACATCTCTGACAAGCTTCTACAGTCGCCTCCCTTTTAATTTCTTATTATTTTTTATTTTTTTTTATATATTATGTATTTTTTATTTTTTATTTGAGTATTTATTTACATATTTATTTATTTTTTATGTATAATTTATTTATTTATTTATTTATTTTACATTTTTAGATTTTTTTTTAAAGATTTTTTTTTAGATTTTCTTTTTTTTTTTTTTTTTTAAATCATAGTGCAGCCACAAACTAGAGTTTCAAAACAAAAGATGGACTGGTTAACTCTATGTCCACTATAAAGGACACAAATGAATGGGCCGGGTCTCAGGAGGATATAATTATTTTATTTTTTAAGTTTATATTATTTTTAATACAATCTCTGTGAATAGTGATCTATAAATATTTTATTTTTATTTTATTTATTTATTTAAAACAAGGACAGTGCACAGAAAACATTAATCTCAGAGAGAAATTATGCTCTGTGCCAGATTTAGCTACAAAAAATACATTAAAGAAACTATTTACATTAGACCAACTCTAACAGTAAGAGTGTTTCCTTAAAATAACCGCTATCAAATCTGTCATTAAACATTAAATTAACTTACTGTACTTCTAGAAAAGGAGTTTGCTACCTGTTACAAAATGTTATGTCTGATTTCATGTTGAACTGTGGATACATTATAACAGAGAAAGATTTAATAGTTTTAAAGTTTTAATAATAATTGAAAGGTGAACTAACTTTTCTACGTGCTTGTCTGCATGGTGATGTTATTGCTTTGCCTTGAATGTTCCACTGCAAGGCATTAAAGGAAAAGTAACGTTTTTTACCATTTGAGCCTTATTTCGGTAATAAAACAAGTTGTTTTACTCACCCATAGCACTTTGGTGTCATATGGAGCACTTCCAGAGATGTTTTAGATTAGCGTTAGCCTAGCGTGACTTCTAGCCATAGCTCGGGGCATATAATATATTCCCCGAGCATGTAATATGCCCCGTGCGTCTCGAAATAACACAAATTTTAGCACTTTTCAAATCATAGAAGCTCGATGTCTTAGTCTACGATTTTGTTTGAGTCAAAAGTGGCCTGTAATCCAAGATTTATCCATAGTTTATATCTTTGCGTTTCATGTTTGGGTCCCGGGAGCTGAGAGCGAAATAAACTGTGACTCCCCACATGCGCACTGGCGTCCTCATCTACTCGAAACTATGGATAAATATCAGATTACAGGCCACTTTTGACCAAACGAAATCGTAGACTAAGACACCGAGCTTCTATAATTTGAAAAGTGCTAAAGTTTGTGTTATTTGGAGACCGCAAACATGTGCCCCGAGAACTCACATTATGGAGATCGCAAATATAAAACATCTCTGGAAGTGCTCCATATGACACCAAAGTGCTATGGGTGAGTAAAACAACTTGTTTTATTACCGAAATAAGGCTCAGATTGTAAAAAAACGTTACTTTTCCTTTAAACTTGTCTGTTTCCATGGAGACAAGCAGATGAAGGGACCATGTGTTGAGGCAACCCCGCTCACAGTAGGACTTTAATAAATTGCGTTGTCATGGAGGTAATGCAACATCCATTCAAAAAGTTACAGAGTGCACCTAGAAATCTATTGAAAAATTGATACTAAAAACGAATGTTGAACCCTTCAAACAAGGATAATACAGTGGTACCTCACCTTACGAAATTAATTCGTTCCAGAAGTGGTTTCGTAACTTGAATTTTTCATAAGTTGAGTAGCTATTTCAATGGAAAAAACCTGATTCGTTACAAGGTTGTTTTTTTTATAGTGTAACATTTTTTTATAGTGTAACACTGTGTCCTGCGTAGAGACACTAGACCCAGGACTAAACGTGGACTATACCAGGTCTAGACCAAGGTCTAAACCTGGACTGGACCAGGAGTGGACCAGGACTAAACCTGGACTAAACCAGGTGGATTAAAGCGCCGCGTGCGGGTCTATTTCCTGGTTTAGTTTCGAGTCACGGCTGAGGCGAGCAGCGAGGACTCCCCTCGGGACCGCACGCAGTCTGAGCGCATGAACGAACGCATGCAAGAGCCGCGGTGGTCTAATCCTGGTTCAGACCTGGTTCAGACCTGGTTTAGACCTGGTTTAGACCTGGTTTAGACCTGCTCGGTTTGAGCACGGGTCTGGTGCTCGCGCCCCGTGCCGGGTCATGCTGCACTATCACACACGTGTCCGCGCGCACACTTCTCCGCCCTCCCCCGTCCCCCACGCTTTACTATTAATACATTTTGTTGAAAATTTATGAAAGTTTGAGTGTTTAAACGAGAGACAAATGTGAGAAAAGTTTAAATCCAGTCTGAGAAAAGCGTATGTGTGTGGCTGAGCGCGCATTATTTGAATTTTTCAGATTTTGCGTTTCGTAACTTGAATTTTCTTTTGTATCTAGAGACCAAAATTTAACGTGAAGGCGTTTCGTAACTTGGATTTTTCGTTTGTTGGGTTTTTCGTAAGGTGAGGTACCACTGTATACTGTATATTAATATATAAATTTATGGTCCATTCACATTTGTACTTGACTTGAACCTCAAATGTTATCGATTTGATGGCAAAAACATTTAGATATTAACTTTTGTCAATATCACCCACCCCTCTTTAGGGTTGTCAAAAGTATTGAGGATCTGATTCTAATCGATACTAAAACTAGTATCGAAACTAGATACTCATTTGAGCAGATATTGATACTAAAAGTCCCATTGACAGGACAGAGCAGAACCTTTCCTGAATGTCTTTAGAATGATGTTGATCTGTATCAGAACAAGTAGAAGAGCACATAGACTAGTATACACCACTGTGGAACCTACAGGAGCACCGAGGATTACACAGATATAAGACCTGGGAATAGAAAATAAAGTACTACCATTTAATGCGGAAAATCACAGGATACTGTCTAAAGAAAGAGTGTTTTTTATTATAAATGTGGGCTCAGAATCAGTATTAAGTATCAAGTCTATTCATTTTTGTCCAAGCTGAGTTTGAAATTTTTATATCGTGACAACACTGTCCTCATAGTTTGAATCTTTATTGTTTTAGTTGTTTTAGTCATTTTTAGTCCTGGTTCAGTCCTGTTTTAGTCCTGGTTCAGTCCTGTTTTAGTCCTGGTTCAGTCCTGTTTTAGTTCTGGTTCAGTCCTGTTTTAGTCCTGGTTCAGTCCTGTTTTAGTTCTGGTTCAGTCCTGTTTTAGTTCTGGTTCAGTCCTGTTTTAGTCCTGGTTCAGTCCTGTTTTAGTTCTGGTTCAGTCCTGTTTTAGTCCTGGTTCAGTCCTGTTTTAGTCCTGGTTCAGCCCTGTTTTAGTCCTGGTTCAGACCTGTCTTAGTCCTGGTTCAGACCTGTTTTAGTCCTGGTTCAGTCCTGTTTTAGTTCTGGTTCAGTCCTGTTTTAGTCCTGGTTCAGTCCTGTTTTAGTCCTGGTTCAGTCCTGGTTTAGTCCTGGTTCAGTCCTGTTTTAGTTCTGGTTCAGTCCTGATGCAGTCCTGGTTCATTCCTCTCTTAGTCCTGGTTTAGTGCTGGTTTAGTCCTGGTTTAGTCCTGGTTCAGTCCTTTTTTAATCCTGATTCAGTCCTGGTTTAGTCCCTTTTAAGTCCTGCTTTTGTCCTCGTTCAGTCCTGGTTTAGTCCTGGTTCAGTCCTCTTTTAATCCTGATTCAGTCCTGTTTAGTCCCTTTTCAGCCCTGCTTTTGTCCTCGTTCAGTCCTGGTTTAGTCCTGGTTCAGTCCTGGTTTAGTCCTGGTTCAGTCCTCTTTTAGTCCTGGATCAGTCCTTGCTCAGTCCTGCTTTAGCCTTGGTTTTGTCCTGGATCAGTCATTTTGTCATCAGCATCAGTATTGAGTCTATTCCTTAGTATCGAGATTTTAATATTACGACAACACTCCTCTCATAGTTTGAACCTTTCTTTTCTCTCCAGCTCCAGATGAATGTCCCAGCCTCGGTTCAGAAGGATAGTAGTGATATGCAGTCTGCTGTAGCCCCCTCCTCATTCATGCCCGCTCAGACCGGGAAGATCCCAGGCCGAAAGAGAGGAAGGCCCCCCCTTCTCCGGAACCTGGTCAAAATGGACTTCGCCAACCGCTACCCTGACTCCCTGCCCCCCATCAAAGTGCCCAAGAAGAGGGGACGCAAGCCCGGGTTCAAGGTGAGTGCTTAGAGAGGTGAGGGAGAGGGGCAGTCTACTGGGGCTGTAAACGCTAAGTGAACATTTTACTGCTTCTGTCCATGTTATAATGTTGTTTCTTCATCCAAAATGTACCTGGTGTTGGAGTTTGTTAAATTCTTGCTAGTTTGAGTCCTGTAGTATATTAAATCTGTTAGTTTCATCAGACCATCCTTCTTCTTGAATTGCTCCTCCATGTTTTTAAAGGTCCTATATTACACAAAGTGAGTAATCCTTTGCCAGTCTGTCTATATCTTCAAAGCTCAAAATGCTCTGTTCCACCTTGTGATATCATGTAGTGGTAGTTTTAAAGTTAACAGCTCTTTTTACCTTTTGTCGAGTAAAGATTGGAGATGTGTGGAGTTTAAAGAGCCATTAAACACCCTCTCGAAACTTTACTCCGCCCCTAAGCAGAATCTGAAAAATCCTCCAGAGTGGGCGGTGCCCGGCGGGTTGGGAGACCAGGTGTGGGCCAGGCCCTGAGCGATGATTGACAGCCATAACAATCCAACACCGGTGCACTTCAGACTTTAGCCGTTTTCCAATCCAGCGACTGCACACTTGTGAGCATCCTTGGAAGGGGATGTGCGTCATATCCGGCGCGACAAGTGCCGTTCCATTCGTTTTTTGTCCCCTGCACCGTTAAGATGAGCTCTGAACGGCGCCGTCGTTTCCATGGAAATCGGGGCGTGGACCAAGCGTGCATGTTTGCACGCTTCGCACACTTAAAAGCCCCAGCATGCACAGCGCGGGAGGATATATGACTACAAAGACCGACTCGCCAGCGACATCCACATGTGAGAGTTGCGACGTCACTATAAAATATACGTACTGGTTCACCTCACCTACAACTATGCTACATGAAACTCTTCATAAACTACGCTAAACATGTGTGACGGTAGCTGTAACGGCATAGTTCATGGCACCTGTATTACCGTTCACATGCTTTTGCCTTACACTTCTATATTTCCTTTCCTGTTGTAATGCTGGATATTCTACAGTGTCGCCATGTCCAGCGTTTACTCTAAGCTGCGCACTGCTCGCACATTCTCAGCGCACAAGAAAACTTATGCAGCGCACTGTAAATCAGGGATGAAAGAACTTTTAGCGGATCTCCGCTTTTTATTTAGCCCCGGGGTCATTTTTTTATATCTGCAAAGTGCGAGCCGTGCGGGGGCGCATTTCGAATGTCGCGCACAAGGATCCAAGGAGCGCTCAGGGAGTTAGTGTGTTTGCTCAGACACATTAAAAATTAGGGGGAACATTGGCCATGTCCCAATTCCAAGTATTACTAGTCGCAATAGAATAATATTTTTGTCTTTAGGGAACAAGGAGCAGACCACCCGGCTCACTGAGCTGAGGCGGGACCTGTTCCATTTTGGAGACGCCCATGTGAGAAACGTAGTGCACTAAGGACAGAGCGAGTGAGCGCCGTCTCGACGATAGACCGAGACCACACTCACAAGCGTGCCGTCGGTGAATTGGAAAACGGCTTTTGATACAGGACTTACATTTGTGCTCGGATCACACCGTTACCCTTTTCTCCAGACACGGTGGGACATCGCCGCACAGCTACTGGGACATCGCAGTAGCTGTGCTTGTCACGTAATAACCTCAGAACAGCATCTGACTCATTGGCGGCCGTTAGTCCAATGCGAAAATCCAGTGTTTTTTTTTTTTTTTTTTTTAACAGATATATTTTTAACACACTAAAATGCCAAAATAAAGCCAGGGATAGACATTAGTTATATTTTAGACTATTTTACTCAGCTAATCAGTAGAAAAAAGTGTTTAGTGGCCCTTTAAAAACAAAGTGGAGCACTTCCTGTATTACCACATGACATCACAAGGTCGAACAGAGTGTTTTCTGTTTGAGAGAAGAACTCAGCCTAAATCTGCAGGGTTCATGTGTCAAACATGTGAATGAAACAAAACACAACTCCAGGTCTGTTTGTGATGAGGAAACTACATTAGAACACCAGAAAATAGGAAATATGGG
Organism: Paratrypauchen microcephalus; assembly: GCA_036785185.1. Taxonomy (NCBI): domain Eukaryota; kingdom Metazoa; phylum Chordata; class Actinopteri; order Gobiiformes; family Gobiidae; genus Paratrypauchen; species Paratrypauchen microcephalus. Next base: position 674,359 of record JAVJIX010000108.1, read on the forward strand.
CCTTTAATGTGTTGGGGACAGTGCATGTTTTAAAAACATTTCATATTACAAAAGAAATCTGCATTTAACAATATTAATTTTAGCTGCTCCCATTTGTATTAAATATTATTGTCCTATAGAATGCTGTGATGTCATCTGAAACAGCATGTGTAGCACTCACGCTGTGTTCACGTTGCTTGTTTTTAAAGTGAAATGCAGGTGAGTTAAACATGCCGTAAACACACGCCACGTTCGTCGCCATCAGTCAGTTTGCATTAGAATAGAATGAATACAATAGAACAGAATGCCTTTTATTGTCACTAGTATGATATTTACAACACAGCAGGATATTTATAACACAGTATAGAAGAAAAAAAAGAAAAAGAAAAATTGTGCAAAAAAAAAAATTGTACAAAAAAGTCCTGTACTACAGTATGCATTAGTCATTGCAAGTCTTGCTCATATCTTGCAGTAGGGGTGACACATACAACCATACACACACTATAGAGTATCTACATTGCAGAGGGAGATGTCTCACAGAACTCAGTTTAGCATATTGTACTGTATTAAATGTTGTCTACAAGCTATAGCACTGTGTTAGTATTGCACCACAGGATATTGCACTGTGATTAGGTATTGCACAAAACCCATATGCTACAAAACCCAGTTTAAGACACGTATTACACAGTAATAAATATTGCCCAGGTGTTTATGCTACAAAAACTATATTATTGCACTGTAATAAATATTCTTGAACAAGATATATTGCACTGTGTTATGTAATTGCACAAGGGGTGGATGGGAGGAGAATGGGGGACAGGAATGGGGGTGTGTCAGTGCATGTGAGGGTTCAAAGTGGTTATGGCCCTTGGGAAGAAGCTGTTTTTGAGTCTGTTAGACCTTGCTTTAATGCACCTGTGAAGCCTTCCTGAGGGCAGCAAGTCAAAGAACTGAGAGCCAGGGTGATGATGTTGTTGGCTCTGCTGAGGCAGTGGGAGGTGTAGATGTCCATCAGGGAGGGGAGAGGGCAGCCTATGATCTTCTGCGCCGTCTTAACTACCCTCTGAAGCCGCTTCCTGTCCGCCATAGTTCAGCTGCTGTACCATACGGTGATGCAGTACGTCAGCAGGCTCTCAGTGGACGCACGGTAGAAGGTCAGTAGCAGGCTGGGGTCTAGTTCGTACTTCCTGAGCACCCTCAGGAAGTGTAGACGCTGCTGAGCCTTCTTAGTGATTGCTGTGATGTTCTCAGTCCAGGAAATGTCATCGGAGATGAGAACACCAAGGAACTGGAAAGTGTTGACCCTCTCCACACACTCGCCGTTGATGTAGAGGGGGGCTAGGTCTGTGCGGTGCCTCCTGAAGTCGACGATGATCTCTTTGCTTTTCTTGGCATTCAGAGCAAGATTGTTCTCTGTACAGCAGGCGGCCAACTTCAGGACCTCCTCTCTGTACGCTTTGAGATGAGCCCAACCATGTGGTGTCATCAGCAAACTTCACTATGAGGTTGCTGTCACTGGTTGGACTGCAGTCGTGGGTGTAGAGGCAGTACAGGAGGGGGCTCAGCCTTGTGGGAAGCCAGTGCTGAGTGTGTGGATGGGGTAGAGGTGGGGGCCGAGTCTCACAGTCTGGGGTCAGTTAGTCAGAAAGTCTTTAATCCAGGCGCATGTGAGAGGAAGGAGGCCAAGGGTGTTCAGTTTGGATATGAGAATGTCCGGGATGATTGTATGAGCTTGATTGGCTGAGCTGTAATCTACAAAGAGCAGCTGAGCACAGCTCTGCTGCTGCTCCAGGTGGCTCAGCAGAGTGGAGGGCTATGACAATGGCGTTATCTGTAGATCTGTTTGCCCGGTATGCAAACTGGTAGGAGTCGAGGTCTAGTGGGCGGTAGTCCTTGATATGCTGGAGGACCAATCTTTCGAAACACTTCATGATTACCAGTGTGAGTGCCACAGGATGGTTGTCATTGAGGCTGGTGACGGGGAACTTTTTTGGTACTGGGATTATGGTGGCTGATTTCAGGCAGGATGGGATGACTGTCTGGGCCAGGGATTGGTTGAATATCCTGGTGAAGCTGGTGGGCACACGCTCTGAGCACTCTTCCAGGTACCCCGTCTGGGCTAGCAGCCTTTCTGGGTTCACTGAGAGGAGTGCTCGCCTGACAGCATCCTGTGTTACAGTGAGTGGAGTGGTGAGGGAATCAGGGGTGGTCAGAGGAGGGGTGTAGGTGGAAGAGTCAGGGGTGTCGGTGAGGGAGGGGGTGGGGGGAGGGGTGGTGGTGAAGTGAGTGGGTGAGAGCAGGGCGGGGGCCACAGAGTGCTGTTGTTGTTCGAAGGGAGCAAAGAAGCAGTTTAGCTCCTCTGCCAGCTGCGCACTCTGGTCCTCTGTTGTTGTTTGGTGGCCTCTGTAGGAAGTGATTTGTTGTCCTCTATTTGCCCTCACAAACACACTCTCTCTCATACACCAGTGTAAATAAGGTGGGTGAAGTGTCTTGCCTAAGGACACAACAATTACTGTGCATCCAAGGACTGAGCAGGTCTGACCCTGCTTAGCTTCAGAGTTCAGTCTTGGTTTAGACCCGGTTTAGTCCTGGTTTAGTCCTGGTTCAGTCTGAGTTTAGTCCTGGTTTAGTTCTGGTATAGTCCTGGTTCAGATCTAGTTTAATCCTAGTTCAGTCCTAGTTCAGATTTGGTTCCTTCTTTGTTCAGTCCAGGTTTATTCCTGGTTCAGTCTTGATTCCTTCTTTGTTTACTCCTGGTTTAGTCTTGGTTCTGTCCTGGTTTAGCCCTGCTTCATTCCTGGTTCAGTTCTTGTTCAGTCCTGATTCAGTCCTGATTCAGTCCTTGAGCAGTCCGGTTTTAGTCCTGGTTCAGTTCTTGCTCTGTTTTAAAAATGCATGCAGACTTGGTGGCACCGTGCCTGTCAGGTTTTGTGGGACCCCAGTGTAACGCAGAGAGACTTAACATCTGCTGCAGCCGCACACAACTGCAAAAAAAACACACGTGTCTGAAGCAGAAACGCTCAGCTGTAAAGAAAGAACATAAAACTAGGACTTAAATTACATCTTTCAGGTCTTCTCATTTATTTAATTACTTAGGTTAGAGATGATACTTTTTCTGATATTTAGTATTATTTTTCTTTACTTTGTTTAAGTGAATTACATTATTAAGAATTTGCTTAAGTGAGTCCTTTCCTAGTTCTTGTTTAATCCTGTTTTAGTGTGGAGACTGTAGAGACCATTGTGCCAAAGTCCTCATTTAGTTATAAAAATACGTTTCACAGCTCAACCAAGCTGCTTCTTCAGTTCTGGTCAGACGCTGCTGGACACTGCCTTATATCTGCCTGAAGGGAGGAGCTAACTACAATGAAATGACTCTGAGACTACCACACCTACAGTTTTTCTTAGTTAGGTGGGCCTATTAGATCTGCAGTGGGAGTGGAGTGTGGGGTCTTGTTAGCAGAACCATTCAGGGCCATAATGGGTGTTTTCACACCTCTGGACCTGACCTGTCTGCCCTGTTTTTTTATTTGGAAATTACGACAAGCACAAAGGGAAAGGAAAAAGAAGAACAACATGTACAGAAAGCCCTCTCTGCTTGTGGATATCCTAAATGAGCATTCAATAATCCCCCCCGGGCAATGAGCTAACCAGTGTGGGTCCTTGGGCAAGACCCTTCACGGTACTGCCCCCCGGGCGCCGAAAAAAAAAGATGGCTGCTCACTGCTCCTGAAAAGGATGGGTCAAATGCAGAAGTCAAATTTCTCCCGTGTGTCATTGTGTGTGAGACCCATAAAGGCTTAATCTAATCTAATCTAATCTAAAACTAAGAGAGCCAAGAAACAAGACAGAGAATCAGAACCCAGGAGAAAGAGTGTAACGCATCCTTACCTGGCTGGTGCTTCTGAAATACTACAGAGAACTCAGACAACATGAAATCCCAGTCTATTTCAAACCCACAAACACTTTAATATCTACATCTAAAGTTTTTCTAAGTTAAGACAGAAATTGGTCCACCCAAAGGACAAATCACCGAGCCACAAACAAAGCAATGTGGTCTACTCCATTCAGTGTAGTGAAGACTGCAGTGAGCGCTACACTGGAGAAACAAAACAGCCACTTCACAAGAGGATGTACCAACACAGGCGGGCGTGCCAGAGTGGACCTCAGTCTGCTGTACATCTCCACCTAAAAGCCACAGGCCACTCCTTTGAGTACAGTGAGGTTCAGCTCTTACCCAGAGAAAAGAACTGGTTTGAGAGGGGAGTTAAAGAGGCTATTTTTGTTAAGAAAGAGAATCCTTCCTTGAAAAGAAATGTAGGTCTCAGACATCATTTGTTTCCCATCTATAACTCTATCCTCAAACCTAAATCAAAACAAACAAAGAAAATAATAGGGCCGCAGGTCAGGTCCAGAGGTGTGAAAACACCCATTATGGCCCTGAATGGTTCTGCTAACAAGACCCACACTCCACTCACACTGCATATTTAATAGGCCCAGCGGACTAACAGAAACTGTAAACAAATAGGTGTGGTAGTCTCAGAGTAATTTCATTGTAGTTAGCTCCTCCCTTCAGGCAGATATAGGCAGTGTCCACCAGTATCTGACCAGAACTGAAGAAGCAGCTTGGATGAGCTGCGAAATGTATTCGACCAAAGAAACTCCAGTTGACAAATTTAATTTCTCCTTTTGCCATGAATTCTACCTGGACGACTGATGGATTCTACACACTCATTTAGTTTAGTTTCAGCCCAGATGCTTTGTCTCACTGCATGACATCATCAGGAGATAATCCAGAATCCTCCACCTTTCATCAGACTCTTTTGTCCTGATCATTTCCACGAATAAACTCCCTTAAGTACAATTAAAACACAATTACTAGCAGCTATTTATATAATTTAGACTTCAGCTGTGCTCCATGCATATCAACATTCAAATGGGTTATACAACAGGAAGCATTAGTATTGCAAATCTTTAGTTACATGTTATTCTGCCATTTTATTTTACTTATAAGAAGCCTCTACTTAGATTTCATTTGCTTTCTTAGAGTGTGTTCACATTTGTACTTGTTTGGTCTTGAGCCCATTTTAATACGGATGTAGACTTGGTTTGGTCCTGTTTTAGTCTTGGTCTAGTCCAGCTTTAGTTACAGGTTAGTCCTAGTTTAAAAAACAGAAGTACAGTGGTGGAAATAAGTATTTGATCCCTTGCTGATTTTGTAAGTTTGCCCACTGACAAAGAAATGAACAGTCTTTAATTTTAATGGTAAATTTGTTTTAACATTGAGAGATAGAATATCAAAAAGAAAATCCAGAAAACCACATGATATAAAATATATTAATTGATTTGCATTTCATTGTGGGAAATAAGTATTTGATCCCCTACCAACCATTAAGAGTTCTGGCTCCCACAGGCAATCTTTACCAATCAAAGAGCCATTTGGACCCGTTTCACACAGTAAAGAAAACACTGGGAGCCACAAAACCCTTTTGAAATTTAAAATGAAATAACACTGCATATAAGTTTTTTTTTCTTGCCTTTGCGCCTTAGAATTATATTTTGAAAATAAACTAAAATAAAATACATTTACAGTGGTCCCTCGTTTATCGCGGGGGTTAGGTTCTAGAAATAACCCGTAATAAGTGAAATCTGTGAAGTAGGACAACTGTGGGTGTGCGCGCGGACACGTGCACATGGATATGCGTTGTTTTGGAAAAACACATATCCATGTGCGAAAGCCGAGTGGAAAGCGACCTGGATATCATTTTGGGCAAGACTCAGGCCACTGCTGACAGTGCCGAACTGGCTGTTACGGTTCACTGCTCCGAAGATGCCTCTGAGCACCAGCCCGGCAGACCCCTGGATTGTTGTAGCCCGTAATGCTGCAGACAAGGTAAGCGAATAAACCGCTTGTCCTGCTCCTCCTCCCGTGATGGCTGCGGACATGGTAAACGCTCCTCTTCCACGATGAATGTAGCTTTGTCAAATAAATTCAATATCCTGGACCATGAGGATTTTCCCCCACTAACCCGCGCTCCCAAGGGTTTGTTGCATTTCAAAAAAAAAGAAAAAAAAAATAGAAAAAAAAGAAAATAATCCGCAAAACAGCGAGACCACGATAGAGCGAGGGACCACTGTAATTAAATACAGTGGTCCCTCACTATATTGCGATTCACCTTGCTGTTTCGCGGATTTTGTTATTCCAATTTTTTTTTGAGTGTATCAACGTGCATTGTGTTCTACGTCCTGATTGGCTAAGGGACTGTAGACCTTTGCTGATTCGTCAGTCATTCTCCTTCGTGCCGTGTCTCCTGTGCAGTACAGAATGCCATGACGAACTGTGAAATACACGCAGTGTTTAGGGCCTGAAAACAGGTTTTGATCTTTGGTTTCATTCAATAATACTGTGCTTTTTTTGTTGAAAATCTATGAAAGTTTGAGTGTTTAGATGAGAGAGAAATGTGAGAAAATGTTAATTCCAGTCTGAGAAAAGTGTAGAATGTGTGTGGTGAGGCGTTTACAGCCTTAAAACATGTAGAATAATTGTAAAATATAAACCTGAGGACTTCACAGATTTCGCCTGTCGCTGGTTATTTTTAGAACGTAACCACGGCAGTAAACAAGGGACTGTACTGAGACTACCACACCTACTTCAAAGGATCAAAGAGCCGCGGGTTGCCGACCCCTGAGTTAGACACTCCTAATCAACTCATGACCTGAATAAGACACCTGTTTCAACTAGTCACAAAGACACCTGTCCACAGAATCAATCAAACTCCAAACTCTCCAACATGGGAAATGATGTGAGGGATAAGACTGTAGACCTGCACAAGGCTGGGATGGACTACACAACCATAAGCAAGAAGCTGGGTATTAAAGACAACTGGTGCAATTGTTCAAAAAATTATGAAATACAAAATGGCCATCAGTCGCCCTCGGTCTGGGGCTCCACACAAGATCTCACACAGTACAGACTTATTTTGATCTCAAGAGCTGCTTTTTCAATATACGTATATGTTCTGGGGCAAGAAACATTCAGCTCAAATACATGAATGTTTAAAGTGTGTGATGGTCCCTCAGATCTTGCTGTACATTCCTGTGAGTCCATCTAAATGAAGCTGTCTTTTCCTTGTTCCTGTTTCTTCAGCTGAAGCCACGGATGGTGATGACTCCTTTGGCCATTTCTCCTCCGAGCAGCACCCCAGAGCCGGACATGAGCTCCATCCCCCAGGACGCCGCCACCGTACCCCACTCCGCCACGCCACAGGTCCTCACAGGTCAGTCCCCCGCTCCACCACAGGGAGGGCGACAAAGAGGGACACACATTACACATAAAAACAATTGTACCACTAGACGTACAATTGCCAGTTTTTTGCTACTGTTGTTGTATCTCATTATACATCTCCTCCATGTCTCTGCAGTGTGCATCTACATCAACAAACAGGCCAACACTGGACCAAACCTAGACCGGAAGAAGATCCACCTGCTCCCGGACCACTTTGGCCCGGACCGGCCCTCGGTGGTGCTGCAGCAGGCTGTACAGGGGTGCATCGACAGTGCCTTCCAACAGAAGAATGTCTTTACTCTCCTCACACAGGGCTACGGGGGAGAGAAGATATCAGGTCTGAACAGGGACATAACAAGCACAAACACAAATGCGTGAAAAGTCCCTCAGTCGTCCAGGTAGAATCCATGATAAAAGGAGAAGTTCAATTTGTCAACTGGACAAAGTTTGTTTGGTTGAAAACGTTTCGCCGCTCATCCGAGAGACTTCGTCAGCTCTGAGCTCAGAGCTGACGAAGTCTCTCGGATGAGCGGCGAAACGTTTTCAACCAAACAAACTTTGTCCAGTTGACAAATTGAACTTCTCCTTTTACCACAAACACAAATGAAATAAAAATTAATTATTGAAAAACAAAAGTTTTAGGTACATTTTTGTGCCTTTTTGGTGACATGCACAATACAATGGCACAGATCCAAACTGTAATCTCCACCACTCTATGGTGATAAGAAGCCACAACTGCCCTGTGGCAGACTGTAAGGCCACCACTCTGCACCACCACCAATCTCTCACTTACACATCACATTCATACTGGGAAAGGTGGGTGAAGTGCCTTGCCTAAAGACACAATTACAGAATCGATCCTCTGGGTTGGTGGGTGAGTGCTCTAGCCTCTTTCCCCCTCACACTGTCACTGCTCTTCTGCAGTTAGTGCCTGTTTTAGCTCCAGTGTTGTCAGATGTGATTTGAGAGTTTAAAGGTCTATTTGTTCTTTTAAAGCCATGTTCGATGGAAAGCAGCACCTGCTCAGCCTCCCTGTGGTCAACAGCATCGACTACGTGCTGCGCTTCCTCAAGAAACTCTGTCGAAGTCTTCATTGTGAAAACCTGTTCAGTGACACGCCCATCGCCCAGCACAGCGGCCCCGCCACATACTCAGACGGTAAACTTGTAATAGTACATTTTATCAGTACTCAGACGGTACCATGGTTTTTTATTTATTTATTTATTTAACCTTTATTTATCCAGGTAAACTGTTTGAGAACCACTTCTCATTTACAAACATGACCTGGCCAAGAGGCTGCAGGAATAAATAACAAACATTAAACAAACATTTACATTAAAAAGATACACAGTAAAAAAGAAAGAAAGAATAAAGTGCTTAAATAAGTGTATGTAAATATGGTTTAAAATGTCAGCATGAACAAGACTCAACTAATGTGTTTCGAAGATTCTGCTTAAAGGTGGAGATTGGAATCAGAGTTGTGAGTTTCAGATACATACTCCACAGCCATGCCGTTTGTACAGGTGATTGTGGGTGGGGTCGCAACAGGTTTTCTGGTAAAGAGGATGCATTTAGTCTTGCTGGTGTTAAGACGTGGGTGGAGATTGTCAAAAAACTGCTCTATAGAGGTGAAGACTGGGTTATTTAAGTGAATATTTGTATCTCTCAAATCATGGGCTGTTAAACTGTATCTCTCCCTCTTGTACACAGAGGCGTCTCTTCAGGAGGAGTACCGCTCAGAGCCTCCAGAGGGGAAGAGATACTCTGTGGACCCCGGGGACTCTGCCTTCAGCTCCATCGGCTCCTCCTTCTCCCCCAAACCCACCTATGGCTTCAGATCACAGCAGTTCAACAACAGCTCCATCAGCACCTGCAGACAGCCCTCCTCCAGCCCCAGCACCTTCAGCGACGGGAACAGGAATGGTGAGAGAGAGGGAAGTGTGGGGGGTGTGAATGGACGGAGGGACGGTGGGGGTGGAGAGAGAGGGAGGGAGGGTAACAGTAAGAGAGGGAGTTGGAGGGAGGAAGAAAAAGAGAGGGGGAAGGAGAGAGAAGTAGGGGAGGGGGAGAGAGGGGGAAGGAGAGAAGGAGGGAACAGGAATGGTGAGAGAGGGAGGGAGGGGGAGAGAGAGGGAGACAAAGAAAAAGGGAGGGGTAGAGAGAGAGAGGGAGAGAGGAGAGAGGGAAGGGGAGAGATGGAGGAAGAAACAGAAGGGGAGAGAGAGGGCGGGAGGGGGAGAGATGTTCTGAAAAGTGCACTACGAGACTTATCTAATCATGTTCAGGGGCCAGAGAAAATTTAAGGGTTCTCAAGGGCTATCAGTGATTTTATAAAATCAAAGCTTTTTCAAAGTTATCAAAGCTTTATATTTTGGTGTGATAGACTTCTGTGAGTTTCAGCTGTATCACAGTTATCAGCCTCTGAAGTCTACAACCTGTGCCCTGTGTCCAAAAATGCACTTTAGACACAGGTCAGGTCATCCAGGCCAGGTTACAGATCAGGGGCCTCATTTATAAAGCTCGCTTACGCAATCATTGCGTAGGTGCTCTTTACACCAACCGTGAGATTTATGAAACTCCTAAGTGCAGCACTTTGCTTAAAGGTACAGTGTGTAGGATTCGTGGCGCATAGGTGGATGGTGCTATTGCACTTCCTGTTTTAGCTACGGCAGACCTCGAGGGTCACCCGGGCGCGCCGTAACGCGGACAGCTCGCGTACCCGCGCACGAACGCACCCAGCGCTGTGCGAGCCCTCGCCGAGAACTACTGTATAAATAAAACGCGATCCCGTTCACTGTTTTTTTTTTCTTTTCGCATGACTCTCTGAGCACATGGGGCTTTTACACGGAAAAGCACAAATCGAGGTTTGTTACTTAGCTTACCTTTGAAAGCTCTGGACAGGTCAAACTCTGGATTTCACCATAAACTTGGTCTCAATCTGTCCGTAAGGATCCAGCGAATAAAATCCAGTAAAACAATTTAGTCCAAAACACGTGTTAGATCCATTACGACGTCTGATCCAGCAGCATGCTTGTGTTGTTTACCCAAACGCGTACTATCTCATTGTGTGAAAACCACGAGCCTTGCCGAAGGCGGAGCCCAAATGTCCTTCTGCGGCTCTCGTAATCAAAATGGCTGCCTCTGCATGGGGAAGATCCCCCTTTTATGCAGGTATATCTAAGTCCAAAAGAATACCAGACCAGGACTAAGACATGAGGACCAGACTGGGACCAGACAGGGACCAGACCGGAACTAGACCAGGACTAAACATGGACTAAACCAGGACTAAACCAGGACTAAACCAAGTCTAAACCAGGTCTAAACCAAGGCTAAACCAGGTCTAAACCAGGACTAAACCAGGTCTAAACCAGGTCTAAACCAGGACTAAACCTGGACTAAACCAGGACTAGACCAGGTCTAAACCTGGGATGGTCACACAGGGTGGTAGGGAGTCTATGATGTCCTTCACGAGAGCGCCTGGGTGACAGGAGGTGTGGCCTTTGTTTACTTGCACGAGCCGGACCATGGAAGAGCCAAGAATCAACACAGACGGGCCTGGCCCGGACGCCGTGGCCGAGGGAGCCGCAGCGGGGGGAAGGGGCACTTGCGCGCGGAGAGGGGACAGTGGGTCTTCCCCCGTCACGCTTAGCGGACGAACCCGGCACGTGCAAGGCCAGATCTTCGGGCGGCACTGGGGCCGTAGTTGGGGAAGTCCTAGAGAGCTGTGGAGTATCGCTCTCGTGTAAGTTACCCAAGGCTGGTGGCGACGCATTGATAGCCATGCCACGAACTCCGGGGCGGTTTGATTTTGGAGCTGGGGTGAAATGCAACCAACCCTTGTGAGTGCGGGTTAGTGGGGGAAAAGCCTCATGGTCCAGGATATTGAATTTATTTGACAAAGCTACATTCATAGTGGAAGAGGAGCACTTACCATGTCCGCAGCCATCACGGGAGGAGGAGCAGGACAAGCGGTTTATTCGCTTACCTTGTCTGCAGTCATTACGGGCTACAACAATCCAGGGGTCTGCCCGGACTGGAGTAGAGCTGATCGTGGCTTTAGGTCTAGCCCCTCGCTGAAGCCAATAGTATTCGTCTGTACCTGGAGCACCAGAGTCGGGTCGGGTGGTGAGGGCTGGTGCTCAGAGGCGTCTCCAGAGCAGTGAACCGTGTCAGCCAGTTCGGCACTGTTAGCGGTGGCCTGAGTCTTTCCACTCGCCAGGTCGCTTTCCACTCGGATTTCGCACATGGATATGCGTTGTTCCAAAACAACGCATATTCATGTGCTCATGTCCGCACACACCCCTCCCCACGCTTCACTATTAATACATTTTGTTGAAAATCTGTGTTTAAACAAGAGAGAAATGTTAGAAAATGTAAATTCCAGTCTGAGAAAAGTGTATAATGTGTGTGGTAAGGCGTTTACAGCCTTAAAACATGTATAATAATTGTAAAATATAAAGTTGTCCTATTTTGCGGATTTCACTTATTACGGGTTATTTCTGGAACCTAACCCCCGCGATAAACAAGGGACCACTGTACTTAAAAATATAGCAATAAAACTCTTGAAATAGTGGGAAAACCATTCGGCTTTATCTGCAAACATGCACTGTCTAAATATGATGAAATATTATTAAATTAAGAGATGAGTTGTTGTTGTCACTTTTATTGTTGTATTTATTTGTAAAACCTTGTTTAAGCCTTTGATGTGAGTGTGCTTACTGATTATCGGCTCATGTTTAGGGAAATCTCATTCACGAGTCACTTTGCTCCTTTTATGGTGAAGTGGAGGTGTGGAGTGACCTGACGTGGAGTGCACACGGAGGGTATTCTACGTTTGGAGTTTGCATGGCGCACGCCCATACTTAGGAAAATTCCAACACAGTTCTTTATAAATGAGGCCCAAGACCTGTGGAGAGGAGACTTCACTCACAGAATGAAAAAAAAAGCCTAGTTATTGCGAAAATGCCTGAGAAGTATGTTTAAAGCTGTGGTACCTGATTTTCAAACCATTTTTACTTCCTTTTGCTCAGAAACTCATTCAGGGACTCACATGGCTCTTTCTTTGTATTTGCAACAGAAAAAATGTTGCCTAATTAGCTGTGGTCTGTTGTGTCACAAAGTTCTCCTTTCACAGCACATGTTTTGGAGGGGAACAGACTTTACGAATTTAATAAACAAGTTGGATTCTTCAGCTTTAATGTTGCACTGTGGAAGATGCGTGTAAAGCTGTAACATCTTCTGGTTTTGCCCTTTTTTTTTAGCTCTGGTTTAAATCTTGTTTAGTTCTGTTTTATCTTAGTTTAGCCCTGGTTTAGATCTGGTTTAAAACAAGTAGTTTTACTCACCCATAGCAGTTTGGTGTCAATTGGAGTGGTATCGCAGAAGTTATGTTTTATCCTGGTTTTGTCCTAGTTTAGTCCTAGTTAAATCATCTTTGCCTAATCCAAAATACTTTTACAATACAGCTTAAAGATCCCATGACATGATACTTCTTGATGCTTTTATATGGCTCCTTAATGGTTCCCTAATACTGTAAATGAATCCTTCTTCAAAATCAACACTCAGTGCATGAGAAACAGAGATAAGATGAGAAAGAGTAATTTTTCTCTCTCTGAACACTCCATAATGGGCGTTGTTGCTTGAATGCAAATGAGGAGAAAAGAGCTGGCCAATAGTAGAGGGTGGGGGCGTGGCCAAACGCTCCGCTCTCCTGCTCTGAGCTCTCAGCTGATCCATTTCCGTGTTTTTGCACGGGGGGAGAGATTTGAAGCATTCCATTGAAAAATAAACACATTTCCACAGAAAATAAAATTAAACCACTGCTGTTCAAAGGTCCAGAGGCTCAGATAAAGGACTTTCGAGCCTAGAAACACTCGGACGTGCCTCCAGGCAAATAAAAAAACGCATTTCGCATTGCCTAGCGCATTCGCAGTCCAAACTCTCTGGGCGTGATTTACAGAGACGCTGAGTACAGACAGACGGGGGTGGAACTGCATTTGCATTTCTTTTTTCGATCTGACGTCAATAAGGTGCCTTGTTCGAAATCGCCCGTTTGAGCTCAGATTTTTTGTAACGCAGAAAAGGATCGCAAATGCTCAGTTTAGACATTTCGCAACTTTTAACCGTGGGGGGGGGGGCTAAACAGGGTAGGGGAGCTCACATTAACGTTCAAAAACCTCAGAAAGTGAAAATTTCATGCCATGGGACCTTTAATGTTGTACTGTGGAACATGTATGCAAAGCAGTAACATCTCCCTGGAGACAAGCAGTAGGCAGACCTCCCATCAGAAAAGTTTCGCAGTGCCTCTTTAATTTGTTTGTGTATTTTCAGGAGTGTACAGTGGCCCCTCAGAGCCTCAGGAGCCCCGGACCCTGAGTCGTGAGCCTTCGTCCTGGAGCGTGGAGGACGTGGTGTGGTTCATCAGAGACGCAGACCCACAGGCACTGGGCCCCCACGCAGAGCTCTTCAGGAAACATGTAACTCACACGAATGTTTATCTTTAATAAAGCACTTTGACTCTAGTGACATTTTATGCTGGTTTAGTCCTGGTTTAATCCTGGTTTAGTCCAGGATTAGTCCAAGTTTAGTCCTGGTTTTGTTTTGTCCTGGTTTTGTTCTAGTTTACTCTTGGTTTGGTCCTGGTTTGCGCTAGTTCTGGTTTAGTCCTGTTTACTCCTGGTGTACTTAAGGTCGTTTTCATACCAGGAAAGTCCGATAGTTCACTTGCTTTGGTCCGGACCAAATTTTTTTTTTTTTTGGTGCGGTTCGCTTTCACACTGCAGTTTTTCCCCAAGCGAACCAACATCTATAAACAAAAGCACGTGTGCTGAGGTCGCTCAGACATTGGACAGAATGAGCCCTGTCGGTGTCCAAACCCGGAAGGAGGAGAATATCGGTGTTACGTGCTGTTTTCAATCTAGCCTTAGCGATATGGTTTGCTCAGTTTTTACAGTTCGCACAAATGTTTGAGCAGCATCGTGAGGTTTACACTATTTTACAATCAATTTCCAAATGACGAAGACACAGGGCAAGACGGCTACGGAGGACAGCACTCATGTGCGCAACAAGTTCTGACTCTTGCTCTTCACGCAAAACATAAGTAAGCCTCGTAAGTTTCGATTAGTTTTGTTTTAGTTTCTTCAGCCTCGGTTTCCCATAATGCTCGACACACGACGGGAGCTCGTTAAGTACAAAAAGCAAACCTGTGTCGGATCGAGTCCGGTCTGCATTCTCACCTCAAACGAACCGCACCAGGATTCGAATGGAACCGGACCGAGACCGACCTTTTTAGGTGGTCTCGGTTCGCTTGTTTGCTCCGGATCGAGACTTTTGTTTTTTATTCACACCAGAACAAAAGGTCCGAATCAAAGGAGCAAATGAACTCTGGTTCGATTTAAACGAACCAAACAAGGCAGGTGTGAAAATGACCTTAGTTGTGGTTTAGTCCTGGTTTGCTCTTGGTTTGGTCCTGGTTTAGTCCTGGTTTAGTCCTGGTTTCATCCTAATTTTATATTTTATTTTTTCCAGGAGATCGACGGAAATGCGTTGCTGCTGCTGAAGAGCGACATGGTCATGAAGTACCTTGGTCTGAAACTGGGTCCAGCTCTGAAGCTCTGTTACCACATTGACAAACTCAAGCAAAACAAATTCTGATTTATTCAATTTGTTGACAACACATGACATCAGGCTGTTTTTTATTTTATTTTCTTTATACTAGTCTGTTCACACTGGTCTGGCTCTGTGCCTGTTTTAGTTTTAAATAATGAGGATTCTGGTGCTACGTTTCAGATATCACTACTTGTTCTACTTTTATTAGATATTATTGTAGATTTAATTGTATTGATCTAATTAATGACTATAAACAGATTTGCCAAAGAACCTGACCAGTTTGAATGACATTTTATAGTTCCCATGTTTACATCTCCTCACCTCACAGAATAATAAGTTAGATTTTGAAGGCGCTGTACTTTTATTTTTACTAAAAATGTGGGGAAAAAAACAAAAAAACAAACAGAAACTAATACATTTTAAAGACGAACTATGTAACTTTTCAGATGGGGGTCCGTCACCTGCTTGTTTCTATGGAGATGTCATTGCTCTGCCTGGAATGTTCCACAGTGTGACATTAAACAGCTCTACTTTACATTTATTCAACTACAGGTGGCTTTAAATACCTAGAAAAACAGGCATTCTGACTGTGAGTGGGGTTTCCTCTCCACAGATCTGACCTGTAACTTGGTCTGATTTGGTCTCCATGATGATAGAAAGGTTTAATGCCATACTGTGAAACATTCCAGACAAAGCAATAATACTGTATCTCCACAGGGAAAAGCATTTGACTGACCCTACACCAGAAAAGAAACCGTTTTTTTAGTAGTTTAAAAATATTACTCACTTCCCTAACGTATCTTAATTATTCACGCCGAAGAGTTTATCAGCACTTTTCACAATTTCAGAGCCAAGAGTGGAGTTTTGCAATCGCCCCAGCAGCAGGCTAACAGTGCACCAGGACTAGTAGTAATCAGGGCAGTAGGCAGGAAGGGGCAAAGAGGTCTGTTCTTCCAGACTCCAGGGTTTTATTGGGGCAGAATTTAGACCCTCTTTCTATTTATTTATATTAATTAGGGGGCCCATGTAAGGCTTTTTGCCCCGGGCCGCCAAATTTCTGTCAACGGGCCTGCTAGTAATAATAACAGGTTTGTGGCCGATATAAATACATTATATTTAGATGCAGACGGCACACAGCAGACTTATTTTGAGCTGTTTTTACAATATATCTGTATAATATAGATATATTTTTACTTCATTACATGAATGGGTACAGCCCCTTAACATCCGATTATTGAAGTTAGCATCCACATAAAAGCATTCTGTATGTATTTACCAGTAGTTACTCAGACATAGACATTTTGGGGGTTGTTTAGCGGTTTCCTTGTTTACTTTTTCGATAGTTCTGACTAATGCATCTCTCTGGATGTTTTGCACGCTTACAACAAAGATGGCGGATTTTTGCCAAATACTTTCCACTCATTTCACCATTTATTTGAGTTAAAACAGACTATTACTGGATCTAAGAATTAAATATATCCTAAAGGTTTTCAGTTTTCAGTTACATACAGAGGACTGTTGGAGGACTGTTTACCATTATAACAAGATCTCGCTCTTGAATCGTAAATTGCTATATGGCACTAGTAATGATGTTAATTTTTTTTATTACTTGAAGCTGACGGATATTATTAAATAAGATTAAAAAAGTAAATGAAATCAAAAATAATGGTGCATTTTATAGACAATTTTGTACTTTTGTTTTTCCTAATTTCGAGCATTCCATTTCAAATAGTCTTTTTTATATTGACTTTACTAAACATGTTAGAACGAGATCTGTAGCTTCATATGAAAACATATAAAGGTATTGTGACATTAGTTCCTATTTATCTATGTTATTTACGTATGCAATGCCAACATTTTATAAAAAACATTGTCGCTATAGACTCCAATGCTCTGGACACTTGAGAAAAGCTGTTTAAATGTTATAAAAATATACAGATAAGAAATAATAACTGTTCTTTTTTTAATCTCTTTGCAAGTGAATGCTGCTGATGCCATGCCTTTAGTTCTCTGCTATAAATCCAGTATTCTCGTGAATTAAAAGACTTGAAATCAGAATATTAGTCTTGATTTCAGTTTAAAGTTGTGAGAGGGTTTATTACGCTGTTTTCTTATTTATTATAATGTTGTTTTCCCCTCAAAAACAGACCTGGAGTTGTGTTTTGTTTCATTCACACATGTTTGAGTAACCCTTTAGTATTAGTCTGTCTACATCTCCAAAGCTCCAAATGCTCTGTTCAACCTTGTGATGTCATGAAGCGGTAGTTTTCAAGTTAACAGCTCCTTTGACCTTATTATGGAAGAAAATTAGTTCCGAAAATTAGTTCATATTTTGAATTTTAAATACAGCTGAATTTCTCACTTTGAATTTTTTTACTCTGGAAAAGGATATTTGATTTATTTTTATTCGGAATTTTAGTTTCTGAAATTTTAAGTGTTCTATTTCAGTATGTTTCAAATTTAAAATAAAAAAAAATATCCTTTTAAAGATCCCATGACATGGTACTTCTTGATGCTTTTATATGGCTCCTTAATGGTTCCCTAATACTGTAAATGAATCCTTCTTCAAAATCAACACTCAGTGCATGAGAAACAGAGATAAGATGAGAAAGAGTAATTTTTCTCTCTCTGAACACTCTATAATGGGTGTTGTTGCTTGAATGCAAATGAGGAGAAAAGAGCTGGCCTATAGTAGAGGGTGGGGGCGTGGCCAAACTCTCCGCTCTCGCTCTGAGCACTCAGCTGATCCATTTCCGTGTTTTTGCACGGGGGGAGAGATTTGAAGCGTTCCATTGAAAAATAAACACATTTCCACAGAAAATAAAATTAAACCACTGCTGTTCAAAGGTCCAGAGGCTCAGATAAAGGACTTCCGAGCCTAGAAACACTCGGACGTGCCTCCAGGCAAATAAAAAAACGCATTTCGCATTGCCTAGCGCATTCGCAGTCCAAACTCTCTGGGCGTGATTTACAGAGACGCTGAGTACAGACAGACGGGGGTGGAACTGCATTTGCATTTCTTTTTTCGATCTGACGTCAATAAGTTTCCTTGTTCAAAATCGCCCGTTTGAGCTCCGATTTTTTTCTAATGCAGAAAAGGATCGCAAATGCTCAGTTTAGACATTTCACAACTTTTAACCATGGGGGGGGGGGGGGGCTAAACAGGGTAGGGGAGCTCACATTAACGTTCAAAAAGTGAAAATTTCATGCCATGGGACCTTTAAATATTCAGCACTGACAACAAAGATCCAAGATGCAAAGCCAGAAGCAATCGATCCCGTGTGAGTGATGAGGACAAAGGCTGTTTAGTCGTTCTCATCTGTGGGCGGAGTTTAAGATAAGATAAGATAAGATAAGATATGCCTTTATTAGTCCCTCAGTGGGGAAATTCCAGTGTTGCACAGCACAAAAAAGTAACGTCCTTAATAAATAAAATAGATGAGGTTTTGATGGGGCAAATTCTGACCATTTATTTATTTATTTATTTATTCTTTATTTAATAGGGACAGTGCATATTAATGAACATTTGCAGCATTGCAGTGTAAATATGCCAGATTATAGCAAGAATGCTAATACCAATCAGATCGCTTCACTGCACCATTTCCTGCTTGTTCCTAAATCAGATTGGATCACTTTGGATCAATTGCTTTTGACTTAGCATCTTGGATCTTTGTCGCACATTTTTTCCACTGCAAATTTTACTTCACTCTGAATTTGAATTTGAGGGCTTGAAAACATTTGTGCTGAATAGTTAAAAGGCCTTTTTTTAATGTTGAATTTTAAAAACTGAAAATAAACACTTCATTTCCTCAACTGACATCAAGACTAAAAATAATTCAAACATGTTTTTTTTTTAGAGTTAAAAAATTAAAGTGGGAAATTCAACGGCATTTAAAATTCAAACTCTGATGAAAACAAATTAAATTCCAGATCAGAAAATACCTCTTTAATTAAATAAAGTTGTCATTCATTTTTATTTGTCAAATAATTATAACAATGATGTAAATTAGACAAGCTTCGGCCCTTGTTTACTGTGTGGTTGCTAGGTAACAGCTGTAATGGAGTTAATAGAATTACCTCTACACAGTTATGTCAATATGCTGCCTGTGTGAAAACAGCTGAAATCAAGACCTTCTGAATTCAAGTGATTTTAATTCGTGTAGATTTGAGTTTTGCAGTGGACGAGCAGGAGGTACTTAATCCAACGCTGGTGCTAAGGTTAAGATAATAATGTATTTACTGTTTGATTTGTGTTTGTGAGATGTAAATGATAAGTGTCAAATGTAATGTATGTGACTATTAAAGTAAGAAATAATTCCAGACAAGTGTGTCCAGTGAATCCTCTGCTCCACTGACCCTCTCCTCTACATCCCCTGCTCCACTGACCCTCTCTTCTGCCTCCTCTGCCCCCATAGTGTACATTACATCGTGCATACACATTTGAATGGTTGGACTTTTCTTATGATTTTGACTTTGCCTTCATTTTTCCATCATTTTCTTCATCATTTTTGTAGCAATAACAGTGATATGTGTGTGGGAATTTTATGTAATGAGATTTAAAGGAAAATTAACCTTTTTTTACAATCTGAGCCTTCTTTCGGCAATAAAACAAGTAGTTTTACTCACCCATAGCACTTTGGTGTCAATTGGAGCAGTATCGTAGAAGTTATGTTGTAGCCGTTCTATTCTACTAATGATCCCGTATCCGTTAGCGTGAGTGCTCGGGGCATTACTTTGCGCTCTCCAAATAACACAAACTTTAGCACTTTTCAAATCACAGAAGATCGCTGTGTCAGCGTAGACTTTTAGTGGATTCCAAAACGGCCTGAAACCCGATATGCAGCTATAGTTTCATTTGATGACGTCATCAGAGAGGACAGTGCGCATGCGTGAACTCAGCTGTTTTGTAAACACCGCTAGTCCAAAAGAAGCTAACACCGCTCTGAACTTTACTTTTCTGTTGCGATATCGGGTTTCAGGCCGTTTTGGAATCTACTAAAAGTCTACCCTGACACAGCGATCTTCTGTGATTTGAAAAGTGCTAAAGTTTGTGTTATTTGGACACCGCAAATCAGTGCCCCGAGCACTCACGCTAACGGATACGGGATCATTAGTAGAACAGAACGGCTCAACATAAGTTCTGCGATACTGCTCCAATTGACACCAAACTGCTATGGGTGAGTAAAACTACTTGTTTTATTGCAGAAAGAAGGCTCAGATTGTAAAACGTTACTTTTCCTTTAATACAGATCCTGGGTTTGGCATGGGGGAGTTTGCATGTTCTCCCTGTGTCCTCTACCACTAAAACCATATAGGGCCAGGAGGACTCCCGTGAAAATTAAAATCTCTCCAAATCTCTGTGGGACTGTCCTGGTTAAATAAAGGTCTATAAGCCTATTTCATCATTTGATATTTGAGGTTCTGTATGTGGCAGATTTGGTTAACTCTTTTAGACGGGGTAAAGTGATCCCGTGGGACCTCTTACAGCTGCAATGGAGGGTCCAATTACGACAACACAAAACAAATCAGGGGCCCAAAGTGGAGAGAGGGAGGCAATGAATTATGTACAAACAATAAAATGTAATGAATTTAAAGGTATGACACAAAACTGACACGTGAGGTTTAAAGGAGAATTAACGTTTTTTACAATCTGAGCCTTATTTCGATATAAAACAAGTTGTTTTACTCACCCATAGCACTTTGGTGTCATATGGAGCACTTCCGGAGATGTTTTAGATTTGCGATATCCGTAACGTGAGTTCTCGGGGCATATAATATATGCCCCGAGCATATATTATATGCCCCCAGCGGTCTCCAAATAACACAAACTTTAGCACTTTTCAAATCATAGAAGCTCAATGTCTTAGTCTACGATTTCGTTTGAGTCAAAAGTGGCCTGTAATCCGAGATTTATCCATAGTTTCGAGTAGATGAGGACGCCAGTGCGCATGTGCGGAGTCACAGCTTATTTCGCTCTCAGCTCCCGGGACCCAAACATGAAACGCAAAGCTGTAAATTATGGATAAATCTCGGATATATAATACATGCCCCGAGAACTCGCATTACGGAGATCGCAAATCTAAAACATCTCCGGAAGTGCTCCATATGACACCAAAGTGCTATGGGTGAGTAAAACAACTTGTTTTATTACCGAAATAAGGCTCAGATTGTAAAAAACGTTAATTCTCCTTTAAGTTGTGTTGCCTCCTTAAAAACACACCTGGAGTTGTGTTTTGTTTCATTCACACATGTTTGAGTAACCCTTTATTATTAGTCTGTCTACATCTCCAAAGCTCAAAATGCTCTGTTGATGTCATATATATATATATATTCAATATGGGTGAAGCATATTCTCAATGGTCTCTCATCCAAGCACTAATTAGGCTTTAACTTGGCTGCAGAGGCTCACAACTCCATCTAGTGGCCATGTGGTAGAGTGGTAGATCAGTGGTAGATCTGCGGTGCAAACAGTCAATTTGATTTTGAGAACTTTTTGTTAAAGGTACATTGTGTTACATTTTGGTGGATGGACCGTCACCTGCTTGTTTCAATGGATATGTCATTGCTCTGCCAGGAATGTTCCACAGTATGACATTGAACACCTCTAGGTTGCATTTATTCAATTACAGTGGTCCCTCGCTCTATCGCCGTTCACTGTTCGCGGCCTCGCAGTTTTGTGGGGTTTTATACATTTTTTTAATAGTGTAACATTGTGTTCTGCGTCTTGATTGACTAAGAGACTAGACCAGGACTAAACGTGGACTAAACCAGGTCTAGACCAAAACTAAACCGGGACTAGACCAGGTCTAAACCAGGAATAAAACCGCTCTTTCCTGGTTTTGTGCGGCTGGTTTGTGGCTCGGGCCGAGAGGACACGGTCCGGACACCGCGGTTCGATCTCGTGCTCGCAGCCCCGGTGTACGCGCGGCCTCGCACCGGTCGTGCTGCTCTGTCACGGATTTGACCACGATGAGGGGTGCACGTGTCGCGTACTTCTCCAAGGGGTTGGTGCGCATCGCGTCCCGGGAAGTGGCAGTGCTGCTCGCGTGTCCGGCTGGGCTTCCGGGGCCGTGTCTCCCCCCACGCTTCACTATTAATACATTTTGTTGAAAATCTATGAAAGTTTGAGTGTTTAAACGAGAGAGAAATGTGAGAAAAGGTTAAATCCAGTCTGAGAAAAGCGTATAATGTGTGTGGTGAGGCATTTACAGCCTTAAAACATGTAGAATAATTGTAAAATATAAAGTTGTCCTACTTCGCGGATTTCTCTTATTTATTTCTGGTTATTTCTGGAACCTAACCCCCGCGATAAACGAGGGATTACTGTATAGGAGGTTTTATAGCTCAAAAATACCTAGAAAAACAGACATTCTGACTGTGAGCAGGGTCGCCTCTCTACAGATGTGACCTGTAACTTGGTCTGGTTTAGCCTCTGTGAAGACAGAAAGGTTTAATGCTATATTGTGAAACATTCCAGACAAAGCGATAACATCTCCATGGAGAAAAGCAATTGATGGACCCTCCCCCAGAAATGTTACAAAATGCATCTTTAAGTCAGACTTTATTGTCCTCTTGTATGGAATATGGGTTTACATTTTTAATATTTAATCTTTGCATTAAGCCTATACAGTACTCCAACCTATTACTATGAAACTAAAATGACCTAAGTAAAATAAATAAATAAATAAATAAATAAATAAATAAATAAATAATAGAGTGTTAAGTGTACACATTTCTGTATCTCTTTCTCATTAAATAGCATGACATTGCCTAATTTACATATTATCCTCCTGGGACCCGAAGAAAAAAAGTGTGTCTAATTTCTTCTTATTATTTAAATTTTCTATTTGGAGGCAAATGAACACCTTAGCATTTACATTTTGTTAATTTTATTTGTATTCATAATGTTGTAACATGTCCTCTGTAATGGACGTCGGGGACATTTTAGTGTTAAATCCACGTGAAGTTAACAACCTAACAAAAACTTTTTTTTTTTGATAACCAACATTTCTGACAAACTTTTACAGTCGCCTCAAAATTTATTTATTTATTTATTTATTTATTTATGTATGTATTTAATTATTGTATTTTTACATATATATTATTTATTTTTATTTATTTATTTATTTATTGAAGTATTTATTCATGTATTCATTTATTTATGTATTTAAGTATTTTTATTTTTATATAGGCTATATATCATTTATTTTATTTATTTATTCATTTTAATGTATTATTATTATTATTATTATTATTATTATTTATTTATCTATGTATTTAATTATTTTTTATCATAGTTCATACCGGTTAACTCAATGTCCACTATAAAGGACACAAATCCTCTCAGGAGGATGTGGGTTTTTAAATCATATGTGGACTTTAATCCTCTTAAAAATTCAAAATGTTGTATACTATAGGTGCACTTTATATGTGGCAATGTAGCTGGGTCATTCCAGAATTGGACATTTTACGTCCCACGCATCAAATATTAAATCATCCACATACAAGATACTAAAACATACAGTTTCTGAGTGAATTTACTTGTCCTGAGACCAAATCTAAAAAAAAACTAAGAGAAAAGAATGCTTGAAAATACTTTTTAAAATACCAAATAAGTCTGGGGTACCCCCAAAATGCCATTTCCTCTTGTCCCACCCCTCTAATGACCAAATTGAATCTCAAATAAACCAGTTAAAATTGAATTGAAATTTCTTGTTTTTTCTATAATTTGTTTCATTTCCGTCTCTTGCAACTGTGGGAACATT
Source organism: Paratrypauchen microcephalus (assembly GCA_036785185.1). NCBI lineage: Eukaryota > Metazoa > Chordata > Actinopteri > Gobiiformes > Gobiidae > Paratrypauchen > Paratrypauchen microcephalus. The sequence goes on from JAVJIX010000108.1 coordinate 697,993, forward strand.
TGTTTTAACAGACATAATATTTCAAATAATAATTATTATTCATGGAACATGTGTCCCACAACCTGCACCAACCCTGTTACCAGAACATTTTTAGTCTGGTAGAAGAAGAAGAAAGCAGAACCACATGATCAATCAACCTATCAATCAATCAACAGTGAACCACATGATCCCCTGGACTTGACATCATCAAACAGTTTTCCAAAAGAATGGGCAGAGCAAAGGTTTATCTTCTCTTCTATTTTTCATATTTTTATAACATCGTTCGCCTTGATTGAATGTCTCACTCTGCCTCATGCAACCCTGTTATGCAAATGATCAGAATAAGACCTTTTTTTTTTTTTTCCTTTACGGATTTGCATAAATAAGTTTTTCCTCTTGACTAGTAATAACAGCTAAACAGCTTCTACTCCTGAGATAAAGCGAACATTAGTGTGATTTTGCAACCCTGTTACCTGCAACCCTGTTACTGCGATTAGAGGAAATAAATAAATAAACCACATAAATCATGTCATAACATTTTTTACCATTGACCGTCAGCTGAGCTAATCAATATTACCTATTATTGATGAATATGTAGCAGAAAATCAGAAAAGTGAAGGTTTATTTTTCAAGATTTTAAAAGCCAAAATGTCCTCCACTTCTGGAATGACCCTGCTGTAACTGAAGCCTGATAGTACCGCACTCTGCGCCTCTACGGTCCAATACTCCGGAGCATTGATTATAAAACCACTCCCTCCGTCTCTCCCCCTCTCCTCCCTCTTCTCTCCATCACCCCCCCTCCCTCCTCCCTCTCTCTCTCTCTCTCTCTCTCTCTCTCCCTCCTCCTCCTCCTCCTCCTCGGGATGAAGGCAGCAGCGCGCGGGTCAGTCTAAACGCTTTACCACCGCTTTAGACGCAGAAAGAAAAAGCAAAAAGGCAACCAAAAAAAGACACGTTTCAGACTTCATAACCCGCCACGACTGTTCCACCTTCTCTGCTGCGAGAAAAGAACACCAACCGCACACGCGACTGGTTTTAGTGGCACGAAGCAGGAGGCGAGCGCCGTCAGAGTGCGAGCCACTTCTCTCCACCGCGCACCTACATCTGCGAACCAAGAACCCCCCACACGACCAGGTAAGCCTCATCCACTCGTGTTAACGCGCCTGTCAGTGCATCTGTGCAAATTCTTCACGTTTCATAGCCTAGATAGAGATTTTGGCACCTACGCATAGACGAGTCCAGAACGCATCTCATCATTTTTGCCTGGAAACAAGCCCGAAAGGTGATGGAAAAAACGCCGCATGTCGAGCGCGTTCGTTGACGTGTCTGCGGTAAATCGGGTGACGGTTACGGTTGTGGTCGTGGCGCTGTGGTTGTCTCCGTTGCGGACGCGCTGGCCACTGCGTCGTTTCCATCGGAATGCGGCGATGCCCGTGTTATGCACAGGCTGGAGCGCGCGTGCACATCTCCTCTCCATCCCTCCGTGTCTCCGTGTGTCTCCACGGCGTCCACCCGCGTGTCATTCGCTCCAAAGCGTCCAAATAAAACCCTATGTTCGTGTATGCGCGTCGCGGTCAAGCGTGTGTCTGTGGTTCCGTCGCGTTATCCCCCCACAGCGCTCTTTGGAGCTCAGAAAAACCGCCGCAGTTGCGTGATTGTTTCGCACTGATCCGTGAGAATAATCTGCCTTCTTCCTGCAAAATGTGTTTCTCCTCAAGGTCATTACACACCACTGCGTTTTGGTCACGGTTCGGATCGCGGCGCTTCTGTTACGCGTGCGGAATTGTTAAAAAACGGGTGAGATATTTCACGCGTAACGAGCGGAGGTGAAACACAGCGGATTTGGCTTTTGTGGCGTTTGTTGTGCAGGCCCGATCGCAGTGCAGTGTCCAGCCTCCCCTGCCTCCCGCTGCTGCAGTGATGGAGCTCGGAGACCCCCGTATATCAGCCGTGCGTCTTTGGACAGTTGTTAGAAAAAGGCCTCGTCGCTGTTCGCCTCTTTGCGCGCATCATGCAGCGTCAGATTTGGTTGAATTATGTATTAAGGATTGACGCATTCCTGGCCGTGATGTGCTACAAGATGAGTCAATAATTAACGATGTTGGAAGCTGCTCAACTTGTCATGATTGCTGCTCGAGGACCGAGTAATCCGCGGTGGTGTGACCCAGCAGAGGCGCGAGGCAGCGGGGGGCCGGGGACAGATTTAGGACAGATTTAACATTTTGTTGGGCGTGTGAAATAAAGGATAGGCATACAATCAAATTAAATTTAGCTATTGGTAAAAAAAAAAAAAAAGCCACACTGACTACTGATTCCAGGGGTAAAGCTGCACTATGTAACTTTTTAGGGGTACAGCACGTGCTTGTCTCCATGTACATGTTATTGGGTTACAGAGAATATTCCACAGGATTGTATTAAACCTGTGTTTCAAGCAATGTCATTAGGCCAGGGCTGGACTGGGACAAAAAAATGGCCCTGGCATTTTTGGCTTAGACCGGCCCCTCATAATTAGTCCTGGTTTAGTCCTGGTTCAGTCCTGATTTAGTCCTGATTTAGTCCTGGTTCAGACCTGATTTAGTCCTGATTTAGTCCTGGTTCAGTCCTGATTTAGTCCTGATTTAGTCCTGGTTCAGTCCTGATTTAGTCCTGATTTAGTCCTGGTTTAGTTCTCGTTCAATCCTGATTTAGTCTTGGTTCAGACCTGATTTAGTCCTGATTTAGACCTGATTAGTCCTGGTTCAGTCCTGGTTTAGTCCTGGTTCAGTCCTGATTTAGTCCTGGTTTAGACCTGATTAGTCCTGGTTTAGTCCTGGTTTAGTCCTGGTTCAGTCCTGATTTAGTCCTGGTTCAGTCCTGGTTCAGACGTGATTTAATCCTGATTTAGATGTAATTAGTCCTGATTTAGTCCTGGTTTAGTCTTGGTTCAGTCCTGGTTTAGTCCTGATTTAGTCCTGATTTAGTCTTGGTTCAGTCCTAGTTTAGTCCTGATTTAGACCTGATTAGTCCTGGTTTAGTCCTGGTTCAATCCTGATTTAGTCCTGGTTTAGTCCTGGTTCAGTCCTGATTTAAGATAAGATAAGACTTTATTGATCTCACACAGTCCTGGTTTAGTCCTGATTTAGTCCTGGTTTAGTCCTGGTTCAGTCCTGATTTAGTCCTGGTTTAGTCCTGGTTCAGATGTGATTTAATCCTGTTTTAGATGTAATTAGTCCTGATTTAGTCCTGGTTTAGTCTTGGTTCAGTCCTGGTTCAGTCCTGGTTTAGTCCTGGTTTAGTCCTGGTTTAGTCCTGGTTCAGTCCTGATTTAGTCCTGGTTTAGTCCTGATTTAGACCTGGTTTAGTCCTGGTTAAGTCCTAAATTGTGGGCCGGTCTCTATAAGTAAAAAAAAAAAAGAAGAAGAAGAAGGGCATCTGTCAGCCCACCGGGAAAATGCCCGGTATGCCCAATTACCAGTCCAGGCCTGCATTAGGCTAAATTACAGGTGTGGTGAGGGGCAACCCCGCGCTCATTAGGAAAGCAAGATTTTTAGCAATATGACATATGACAATAAATGCTACATAGATACGTATATTTACTGTGAAACATCAAGGCAAAGCAATAAAATCTCCAAAGTATTCATATTCATTCTTCTCATTTAGTCTATCTTCATGTCCAAAGCTCAAAATGCCCTGTTCCACCTTGTGATGTCATGAAGTGGTAGTTTTCAAGTGAACAGCTCCTCCTCCTTTTACCTTTAGTTCAGTAGAGATTGGCTGTTCCAGTTCTGAAATGATCCAGATGATTCTAGCGATGGTGTGTGGAGTTTAAAAACACAGGGGAGCACTTCCTGTATTACCACATCATCACATCACAACATGGAACAGAGTGTTTTCAGTTTGAGAGAAGATTTCGTACTAAATCTTCAGGGTTTGTGTGTTAAACATGTGAATGAAACAAAACACAACTCCAGGTGTGTTTGTGACGAGGAAACGACATTAGAGCAGAGCAGAAATGAGTGGAATACGGGCCCTTTAAAGTATCTTTGATTATAGAGCTGCAGGCACAACTCACAGCAAGAAAGTTCTAGGTTTAATTCCCTGGCCCTTCTCTTTCTTCCGAGTTTATCCCAGTATGTGTACAATACGTCATATTCTCCAGCTAAAGTCCAGACCAAGACGAGGTCCAGATCTGGAGCTGGTCCACGGGTACTGCACTGCGGCCGCACAGCACCAGAGAGGCTGCACCAACCGTCAAGTGCAGAGAAAGGATTTCCCCAACGAGGATCAATGGAGTATTTGGATAAAGACTTAAAGGAAGCAGCTTTTTTGGCAAAAAGGGGTGTCAAAAGTATCGAAACTCAGCTCCTAATTGATACTAAAGCTTTTATCAAAACTAGATCCTCATTTGAGCAGGTATCGAAACTAAAACAGTCCCACTGGCAGGACAGAGCAGAACCTTTCCTGAATGTCATTGATCTGTATCAGAACAAGTATAAGAGCGCATAGTACACACCCATGGACCACTGAGGATTACACACATATAAGGACACATGGGAACAGAAAAGAAAGTGCTGCCATTTAATGTGGAAAATCACAGGATATTGTCTAGTTTTTTTATTTTATTTTTAAATTTGTGGTAACAAAATCAGTCTTAAAGGAAAAGTAATGTTGTTTTTTTTACAATTTGAGCCTTATTTCGGTAATAAAACAAGTTGTTTTACTCACCCATAGCACTTTGGTGTCATATGGAGCACTTCCGGAGATGTTTTAGATTTTCGTTTTTCGTTAGCCTAGCGTGACTTCTAGCCATAGCTCGGAGCTTATAATATATTCCCCGAGCATGTAATATGCCCCGTGCGGTCTCCAAATAACACAAACTTTAGCACTTTTCAAATCATAGAAGCTCAATGTCTTAGTCTACGATTTCGTTTGAGTCAAAAGTGACCTGTATTCCGAGATTTAGCCATAATTTACAGCTTTGCGTTTCATGTTTGGGTCCCGGGAGCTGAGAGCGAAATAAGCTGTGACTCCGCACATGCGCACTGGCCTCCTCATCTACTCAAAACTATGGATAAATCTTGGATTACAGGCCACTTTTGACCAAACGAAATCGTAGACTAAGACATCGAGCTTCTATGATTTGAAAAGTGCTAAAGTTTGTGTTATTTGGAGACCGCAAACATTTGCCCCGAGAACTCACATTACGGAGATCGCTAATCTAAAACATCTCCGGAAGTGCTCCAAATGACACCAAAGTGCTATGGGTGAGTAAAACAACTTGATTTATTACCGAAATAAGGCTCAGATTGTAAAAAACGTTACTTTTCCTTTAAGTCTTTCTTCTTTTCTTTTATTTTCTATTAGTTTATTTGACAGGGACAATGTGCAAAAACATTAAATATGTTTTACACCAGATTATAGCTGAAGCTCGTCTCCACCTGTCATCCCTGAGCAGGTGAGAATTACAATATAAAATGTAAGCAATATAATCAATAATCAATCAATACACACTCACACGCTACAAATGACCAATTATTACACAATAAAATTTTACAATAAAATCTCACTACTATTATATCAGACCAATTACCATTCTTAATGCCGACACTGCTGATTCTCTAATAATAATTTCTTAACATTAAATGAAAAGTTTTTCATGTCAGAGGAAAGTTTCAGACTTTGTGGCAATTTATTCCATTCTTTGATGGATTTGAAAGAAAAACCTGTCTGTGCGAAGGCCGAGCTCCGTTTAGGTAATCTGCAGTCACCTGGAGGTCCTGGCTGTTTGTTCAGAGCTCAAGTTTTAGCTCAAGCTTTAGTATTGAAATCTAAAAAATGTAGTATCATGATAACACTAGGCAGGCAAAGTTACTTCTGTTACAATATTTGATTAATATTACAGTGGTACCTCACCTTACGAAATTAATTTGTTCCAGAAGTGGTTTCGTAACGTGAAAAATTCGTTGAGTAGCTATTTCAATGGAAAAAGCCTGATTCGTTCCAAGGCCCCGATCCAAGTTTTTTTTTTTTATAGTGTAACTTTTTTATAGTGTAACATTGTGTTCTGTGTTTCTCACATTTGTCTCTCGTTTAAACACTCAAACTTTCATAGATTTTCAACAAAATGTATTAATAGTGAAGTGTGGGGGGAAGCGGGAGGGGGGAGAAGACTGCGCTCTGACACGTGTGATAGCGCAGCATGACCCGGCGCGGAGCTGATAGCAGGTCTAGACCAAGGTCTAAACCTGGACTGGACCAGGACTAAACCAGGACTAAACCAGGACTAGACCAGGTGGATTAAAGCAGTGAGGAGGGGACTGCACGCACTCTGAGCGCATGAACGAGACCCATGCAAGAGCCGCGGGCTCCTCCTGGTTTAGTCCAGGTTTAGTCCTGGTTTAGTCCAGACCACCGCGGCTCCTCTAGACCTCCTCTAGACCTGGTCAGGTCTAGAGGAGGTCTAGACCACCGCGGCTCTTGCATGGGTCTCGTTCATGCGTTCATGCGCTCAGACTGCGTGCAGTCCCCTCCTCGCTGCTTTAATCCACCTGGTCTAGTCCTGGTTTAGTCCTGGTTTAGTCCTGGTTCAGTCCTGATTTAGGTTTAGACCTTGGTCTAGACCTGCTGTCAGCTCCGCGCCGGGTCATGCTGCGCTATCACACGTGTCAGAGCGCAGTCTTCTCCCCCCTCCCCCTTCCCCCCACACTTCACTATTAATACATTTTGTTGAAAATCTATGAAAGTTTGAGTGTTTAAACGAGAGACAAATGTGAGAAAAGTTTAAATTCAGTTTGAGAAAAGCGTATAATGTGTGTGGCTGAGCGCGCATTATTTGAATTTTTGAGATTTCGCGTTTCGTAACTTGAATTTTCTTTCGTATCTAGAGACCAAAATTTACCGTGAAGGCGTTTTGTAACTTGAAATTTTCGTTTGTTGGGTCATTCGTAAGGTGAGGTACCACTGTACTTAAAATTCCACTGGGGTATAGCAGATATCAGAACAGTACTATACAGCTCCAGGTCTTGTTTGATGGAGAAAATGGGAGAAAACCCACAGACACCCACAGGTAAAACATGTAAACTCCACACAGAAAGACACCATGATGTTCAGCAATTAAACCTGAAGAATTCTATGGTAGAATTTGGCTTTTGTTTGACCTGGTTTATGGTTCACATCTCTCTGGGCAAAACCAAAACTGGCCCAAAGTTCAACGTCTTCTCTGTCAGGAGAAATAAACAAAAGCCAAATGATTTCTTCACAACAGCTTCAGAAAGTGGTGCCATTATTCAACCACAAAAATGTGAGTGATTTCAGTTGAATTTACTTGTGTAACTTTTCTGGCAGAGGGTCCGTCACCTGCTTGTTCCGATGGATATGTCATTGTGCCTGGAATGTTCCACCGTAACATTAAACAGCTCTACCTTACATTTATTCAGTTACAAGTGGTTTTATAACTCCAAATACCTAGAAAAACAGGCATTCTGACTGCATTCTTCATGAAGAAAAGCATTTGACGGGCGTTCCCTCCAGAACAATGCACCTTTAAGCTTAAACATGAGTTAGTGGAGCCAGTTGCTAACAAATTATTATAATATTAGAATTTGTGGATCTTAAGATTACATATTTTATTTCAACATTTTTTATTTAAAGGGACAGTGTGTAAGATTTTTACCTGTTAATTACCGAAATTGAAGATACCCATTCAAAAATACATTGTTTTCCAAGCCTTTTCACTTCCATCATGAAATCAAAGTATTCTTTTGGACTTAGATATAGTCACATAAAAGGGGGATCTTCCCCATGCAGAGGCAGCCATTTTGAATACGAGAGCCGCAGAAGGACATTTGGGCTCCGCCTTCGCCTTCAGCAAGGCTCGTGGTTTTGGGTAAACAACACAAGCATGCTGCCGGATCACACGTCGTAATGGATCTAACACGTGTTTTGGACTAAATTGTTTTACTGGATTTTATTCGCTGGATCCTTACGGACAGATTGAGACCAAGTTTATGGTGAAATGCCGAGTTTGACCTGGGCAGAGCCTTCAAAGGTAAGCTTTGTGCTTTTCCGTTTTGTGCTTTTCCGTATAAAAGCCCCATGTGCTCGGGGAGTGATTGTTGTGCCGGGAAATGAATTGCATAGTCAAAAAGAGGAGACTGTAAGGTTTCATTTGATGTATAGAGTGTCATGGTACATCATCGGGAATGTGTGTTTTCATGAGAAAAAAAAAAAAGTGAACGGGACCGCATTTTATGTATACAGTAGTGGCGCACGGTTCTTGCGCCGGTATGAGAACTGTCCACGCGCGCCCGGGTGACCCTCGAGGTCTGCCGTAGCTAAAACAGAAAGTGCAATAGCACCATCCACCTATGCGCCACGAATCCTACACACTGGGGCTTTAAGATAAGATAAGATAAGACTTTATTGATCTCACACAGGAGAAATTTACTTGCCACAGTAGCTCCAGGCAGGGACAGTTTGAACAAGAAAGAAAAAGTGCATGCAGGCAAGAATGGGATAAAATAAGTCATAATAAAATAAGTAATAAAAATAATAATAAGAACAGTAACTAGGAGAGTATGGAGAAAAAAAAAGATATTGCACATCTGGACTACAGTCTGTAAAAATATGTAATAATAATAATACAAAACAGTAACTAGTTTGGACTACACAGTGGAGTTATACAGTCTGATGGCGGTGGGGATGAAGGATCTGCGGACGACAGCGTAGAGGAGAGCAGAGGCCACCGCAGAGTCATAAAAAGTCTTGAGCAGAGGCCTGCACACTCCAAAGGACCTCAGTCTCCTCAGGAGGTGGAGGCGACTTTGGCCCTTCTTGTACAGGGCGTTGGTGTTGTGGGACCAGTCCAGTTTATTGTTGAGGTGAACACCCAGGTACTTGAAACTGTCCACAGTCTCTATGTCCTGCCCCTGGATGTTCACCGGTGAGTGAGGTCAAATCTCCCATAGGGTTGTGCAGGCCCCTAAACACTGACTCTATCTGTTGCCAGCAGTAAAATTCTTTTAACATCACGAAAATGAATAAAATGCAGTATCATTTTTGAATTGAAAGCAGCAGCAAACTGGTATCAATGAAACAGGACTCCCCCATACAACATTTAGATGAATACATTACGATAAGAGATTTTGTGTTTGCTGTTAATGCACTGTGAAACCTTTATGGCCCTATAGACTGTGTAGATGGCAGTCAAATGTAAAGATGCTATCTCCTCCTGCACGCTGTTTGAAAGATAAGGGACAAACATGAGGAATAAAACCATCTGAATGTCTGCTTACGTCTTATCACTGATAACATACTCTCCCGGATCAGAGCAGTGCATTGTGGGCTCTACAAATCTGATGAACTAACTGCAGAATATAGAAGAGAAAAAGAGGCCAAGGAGATTGTTATTGACTTCCGGAGAGACCCCACCCGGCACCCCCCACTGTCCATCAACGGTGCTGCTGTAGAGAGGCTGAGCAGCACCAAATTCCTGGGGGTGCACATCAGTGAGGACCTCTCCTGGACAGAGAACACTGCATCACTGGTGAAGAAGGCTCAGAAGCGCCTCTATTTTCTCCGCAAACTGAGGAGAGCTGGAGCTCCCCCACCCATCATGACCACCTTCTACCGAGGCACCACTGAGAGCGTCCTGACCAGCTGCATCACTGTGTGGTACGGGAGCTGCACTGAACAGAACAGGAAAGCCCTGCAGCGCATAGTGAATGCAGCTGGGAGGATCGCTGGTGTCTCTCTCCCCTCCCTCCTGGACATTTTTAACACCCGGCTCACCCGCAGAGCGTCCGGCATTGTGGGTGACCCGAGCCACCCCTCACACAGCCTCTTCAGCCTCCTGCCCTCGGGGAGAAGGTACCGGAGTCTCCGGGCCCACTCCACCAGACTGTCAAACAGCTTCACCCACCAGACTGTCAAACAGCTTCACCCACCAGACTGTCAAACAGCTTCATCCACCAGACTGTCAAACAGCTTCATCCACCAGACTGTCAAACAGCTTCATCCACCAGACTGTCAAACAGCTTCATCCACCAGACTGTCAAACAGCTTCATCCACCAGACTGTCAAACAGCTTCATCCACCAGACTGTCAAACAGCTTCATCCACCAGACTGTCAAACAGCTTCACCCACCAGACTGTCAAACAGCTTCACCCACCAGACTGTCAAACAGCTTCATCCACCAGACTGTCAAACAGCTTCGTCCACCAGACTCAGAACTCTGTGCCCGTGGGCGACCATGTTCCCCGAGGACCCCTTTATAGCTCCCGCACGGCATGAACCAAAAATATCACTGCTCAGTATACATATATAAAAAAGTTGCATTTTTAAATTAATGCTTACATTATACAGATTTTTTAAATTACGTTATATAAAATTTAAAAAATTCAAGTAGAAATATTTTATATCGAACTCGCCTCTTTCTAAGTCAAAAGTCATTCGTGCGCGGCCGCCACGCTTCTTTCCTGACACGTTGACCAAGTGAAGTGATGATGAGGAGTTGGCCTGCTTGTGCTTTTGCCCAAAAAATCATGGCAGAAAAGCAAAAAAGGACATGCTGTTTTAACAATGATTGGGAAGAAGAGTTCTTTTTTTACGTCATTTAAAGAGAAATGTCTGTGTCTTATTTGTGGGACGACTGTTGCAGTACCAAAGCGGCACAATGTGGAGAGGCACTTCAAAACCTGCCACGAAAACTTCGACGTGAACTACCCACCTGGCAGCGCATTACGGACAGAAAAAGCCCGTGGGTTAAAGGCAGCTTTAGACAAACAACGGGCTTTTTTCACTAGGCCGGTGAAAAAATCACAGAATGCAACTGAAGCCTCGTTTAAAGCTGCGCATTTTTTGATAAAGAACAAGAAACCTTTTTCGGATGGGGAGGTTTTGAAAAAAGATGATGCTTGTCCCTAACACATTATTCAAAGATGAGAAACATGGTCCCGATGTCATCTCTGCACTCTCCGATGTCCAGCTTGGAGCAAGTACGATGGCGAGACGAGTGTCATCTTTGTCTGAGAACTTAACAGAGCAGCTACAGCATACGGCAGAATTGACAATAAAGCTGACTTTGATCTTGATCTTTTTGAGAGTTAAAGGTCCCAAATTACACAAAACTGACTTTCGTGAGCTTTAAGTCATGTTATAATGGTGTTTCCTCCTAAAAACAGACCTGGAGTTATGTTTTGTTTCATTCACACACATTTGAGTAACCCTTTATGCTCTGTTCCACCTTGTGATGTCATGAAGTGGTAGTTTTCAAGTGAACAGCTCCTTTTGTCTTTAGTTCAGTAGAGATTGGCAATTCCAGGCCTGAAATCATCCAAGTGATTCTAGTGAAGGTGTGTGGACTTGGACTGGCTCTCCACAGATCTGACCTGTTACTTCACCATGGAGACGAGCAAGTGGCATTTATAACATTCTGATTTGAGCTTGGACTAGTTTAACTAGCTCATTTTACCTTTAAGTTCAGTACAGATTGGAAATCCAAGGGCTGAAATTATTCAAATGATTCTAGAGAAACACAATGGAGCAATTCCTGTATTACCACATGACATCACAAGGTGGAACACAGTGTTTTCTGTTTGAGAGAAGAACTCAGCATAAATACACAGAGTTTGTGTGTTAAACATGTGTTATTGAAACAAAACACAACTCCAGGTGTGTTTGTGATGAGGAAACAACATTAGAACATAGACCAGAAAATAGAGTAATACACAAAATCCTCTGTATACTGCCGGAAAAGAAATACAGTGGTACCTCACCTTACGAAATTAATTCGTTCCAGAAGTGGTTTCGTAAGGTGAAAAATTCGTAAGTTGAGTAGCTATTTCAATGGAAAAAGCCTGATTCGTTCCAAGGCCCCGATCCAAGTTTTTTTTTTTATAGTGTAACTTTTTTTATAGTGTAACATTGTGTTCTGTGTGTTTCTCACATTTGTCTCTCGTTTAAACACTCAAACTTTCATAGATTTTCAACAAGGGGGAGGGGGGAGAAAACTGTGCGGACACGTGTGATAGCGCAGCATGACCCGGCGCGGAGCTGACAGCAGGTCTAGACCAAGGTCTAAACCTGGACTGGACCAGGACTAAACCAGGACTAAACCAGGTGGATTAAAGCAGCGAGGAGGGGACTGCACGCAGTCTGAGCGCATGAACGCATGAACGAGACCCATGCAAGAGCCGCGGGCTCCTCCTGGTTTAGTCCTGGTTTAGTCCAGACCACCGCGGCTCTTGCATGGGTCTCGTTCATGCGTTCATGCGCTCAGACTGCGTGCAGTCCCCTCCTCGCTGCTTTAATCCACCTGGTCTAGTCCTGGTTTAGTCCTGGTCTAGTCCTGGTTTAGTCCTGGTTTAGTCCTGGTTTAGTCCTGGTCCAGTCCAGGTTTAGACCTTGCTCTAGACCTGCTGTCAGCTCCGCGCCGGGTCATGCTGCGCTATCACACACGTGTCAGAGCGCAGTCTTCTCCCCCCTCCCCCTTCCCCCCACGCTTCACTATTAATAATTTTGTTGAAAATCTATGAAAGTTTGAGTGTTTAAACAGAGACAAATGTGAGAAAAGTTTAAATCCAGTCTGAGAAAAGTGTATAATGTGTGTGGCTGAGCGCACATTATTAGAATTTTTGAGATTTCGCGTTTCGTAACTTGAATTTTCTTTCGTATCTAGAGACCAAAATTTACCGTGAAGGCGTTTTGTAACTTAAAATTTTCGTTTGTTGGGTCATTCATAAGGTGAGGTACCACTGTATATTATATATTCTACTGCTGCTACCACTGCTAATAATATCTTTTGTATGGCTCTATACAAACTCAACAAGCCCCTCTCACTACTGCACTGTTGAAGTGCTTTGCCCATGGACACTTCCTTAGCAACGTAACTTATCCTCAGACACTTCCTTAGTTACCAATCCATACAGTTACTATGTGCTGATAACAACAAGCACTAAAACAAAAACACTGCTGATGAGGTCGTACTGATCTGAAGTGAGCATGGATGTTTGGCAAGACGGAAGATACTTGAGCCATGATTCAATACTGTAGCTTTAAACCAGACAGGAGCAGAGGGTCTGTCCTGATCTGGACTTATAGGATGATGGTGAGGAGTAGAAGTAGTAGTAGTAGTAGTAGTAGTAGTAGCAGTAGTAGTAGTAGTAGTTGTAGTAGTAGTAGTAGTAGTAGCAGTAGTAGTAGCAGTAGTAGTAGTAGTAGTTGTAGTAGTAGTAGTAGTAGTGTACAGAGGAAACCTGATCAGAGCCAATTGAACAGTGAGAGAGGAGACAGGTCAGGCTCCAGCAGCGTTCAACAGAATGGAGTAAGAAAATTAAAGTTTAATTATAACAAATTTAGATTTTTTTTTAGTGTTAAAGATCCCATGACATGGTACTTCTTGATGCTTTTATATGGCTCCTTAATGGTTCCCTAATACTGTAAATGAATCCTTCTTCAAAATCAACACTCAGTGCATGAGAAACAGAGATAAGATGAGAAAGAGTCATAAATATCTCTCTCAAACTCTTTATTCTGGGCGTTGTTGCTTGAATGCAAATGAGGAGAAAAGAGCTGGCCAATAGTAGAGGGTGGGGGCGTGGCCAAACTCTCCGCTCAGAGCTCAGAGCCCACAGCTGATCCATTTCCTTGTTTTTGCACGAGGGAGAGATTTGAAGCGTTCCATTGAAAAATAAACACATTTCCACATAAAATAAAATTAAACCACTGCTGTTCAAAGGTCCAGAGACTCAGATAAAGGACTTCCGAGCCTAGAAACACTCGGACGTGCCTCCAGGCAAATAAAAAAATGCATTTCGCATTGCCTAGCGCATTCGCAGTCCAAACTCTCTGGGCGTGATTTACAGAGACGCTGAGTACAGACAGACGGGGGTGGAACTGCATTTGCATTTCTTTTTTTGATCTGACGTCAATAAGGTGCCTTGTTCAGAATCGCCCGTTTGAGCTCCGATTTTTGTAACGCAGAAAAGGATCGCAAATGCTCAGTTTAGACTTTTCACAACTTTTAACCATGGGGGGGGGGGGGGGGGTAAACAGGGTAGGGGAGCTCACATTAACGTTCAAAAACCTCAGAAAGTGAAAATTTCATGCCATGGGACCTTTAAGTTGTGGGCGATTTGGTCTTAAAGCCTGGATCATGGTCAGGAGAACTCAGGCGCAGATGGTGGGAAAACCAGAGAAAACTAACAGACAAGGATAAAAGAAGAAATTCAATTTGTCAACTGGACAAAGTTTGTTTGGTCGAAAACGTGAAAACGTTTCACCGCTCATCCGAGAGGCTTTGTCAGTTCTGGTTAGAGTGCTGGTAAGACACCTGCTTATATCTCGCTGCAGGGAGGAGCTAACTAGCTAACCACTTTCCGAAACTATCTCGCCTATTGGTTCCTGTCTTTTGTTACTCTGGTGTCTAGATTAGCATGCCTATTCATCCCTACACGACTGTTTTTCACACCTCTGGCCCTGACCTGGCTAGCCCTATTGTTTCTTTTGTTTGTTTGATCTAGGTTTAAGAATGGAATTATAGATGGGAGACAAATTATGTCTGACTCCACCATTTCTGTTTAGAGAAGGATTCTCTTTTTTGACAAAAATAGCCTCTTTAACTCCCCTCTCAAACCAATTCTTTTCTCTGGCTAAGATCTGAACCTCACTGTCCTCAAAGGAGTGGCCCGTGTCTTCTAGGTGAAGATGTACGGCAGACAGAGGTGGGACAAAGTCATTGCTGGGCAAGTCCCAAGTAAGTCTAAGTCTTTTGCACTCAAGTCCGAGTGAAGTCCCGAGTCAAGAGTATCCAAGTGCCGAGTCAAGTCCGAAGTCAAAGCTCACAAGTCTCAAGTCGAGTCCAAAGTCCTAGCATTTTAGTTTCGAGTCATTTCGAGTCCCCTTTACAAAGAAATAACATTTCTACAAATCATATAATGTCTGCAAGATCTGTATTCATGATTGGATGTTGTGCAAGCCGCGCGCACATGCTTTTTGCACACATTTTCGCAGATTCACAAGTACAACGAGTGCGGTCCTTATCAACATACTTTTAGAGTGTTTTTTTTTTCATTGGACGTAGCAAGTCATCACAAGTCAAAAGGCCTAAGTCCAAGTGAAGTCACGAGTTATTGATATTGAAGTCCAAGTCGAGTTTCAAGTGTTTGTACATTTTGTTGAGTCGAGTCTAAAGTTATCAAATTCGTGACTCGAGTCTGACTCGAGTTGAAGTCACATAACTCGAGTCCACACCTCTGACGGCAGATGACGGTCCACTTGAATTGTGCTTGAATTGCGTGAGAAATGCCGTGTGAATTGCATTTACACAGAGCCCTGTGTAAATGTTTGTCTAAAGAGCAAACTTAAACTACAAAGCAACTAATGAGAGTTATATAAATGAAGTTATTAGCTGATGGTTCTCAGTTTTGTCCTTCACTGACATTAGGGTGACCATTCGTCCGGATTTTGTCCGGACAGTCCGGTTTTAGAGCTGTCTGTCCGACCGTCTGTCACGTGTCCTCCTTTTTTACATTTTGTCCTCCTCTCGGACCCTCGTCGGCCACCATTGCATAAATCGTCATAAATCCCCACCCATTATTTACACAGCTCAATGAGCCGGGTGGTCTGCTCCTTGTTCCCTACAGACAAAAATATTATACTATTGCGACTAGTAATACTTGGAATTGGGACATGGCCAATGTTCCCTCTAATTTTTAATGTGTCTGAGCAAACACACTAACTCCCTGAGCGCTCCTTAGATCCCTGTGCGCGACATCCGAATCTGCGTGAGAAATACCATGTGTGGCGTGTGAGCGTGTGAACACGTCGAATTGCGTGTGTCACACTCTCAACGCGTGAGACTTGAGAGCCCTGCATCTGTGTTGGTACATCCTCTTGTGAAGTGGCTGTTTTGTTTCTCCAGTGTAGCGCTCAGTGCAGTCTTCACTACACTGAATGGAGTTGACCACATTGCTTTGTTTGTGGCTCGGTGTTTTGTCCTTTGGGTGGACGAGTTTTTGTCTTAAAGGGATATGCCACCCCCAGGTCAAATTTGGGCATCTCCCCACAGTCCAGAGACTAAAATAAGTGGTGGAAAGCGTTTTTCTGGTCACCCAGCCATTGTCCAGGTCTGTCAGCACTGACCGCCGCGGTATCTGCAGCTACTCCGCCTTAGACTGGAGTCTAACGTCGCCAGAGAAAGATTTCGGCCAAAAGGAATTAATTTGCTCGATGCTTTTCCCAATTATTTTCTGTGTAGTGCGCATTCATATCGAGTGCAAATAAATGTGCAAATCAACACGGAGAGCTTGACTTGGTCATTTTGGGTGGGAACTATTTTTCAGTGCGGAAAAAGACAGACGAAGCACGCACCACGCGGACAGGGGAATCCCTGTTTACGCACCAGGAAGGGAGTTCCCCCGTTACGCTGCGTGCTTTGTGCTTCGGCTTTATTTTTCCGCCCACTTAGGATATCCACAAACAGAGAGGGCTTCCTGCACATGTTGTTCTTCTTTCTCCTTACCCTCTGTGCTTGTGGGAACCACTTGGGCCCTGTGTTGTAATGTCCGAATAAAACCAAGAGAGACAAGGGCAAGAAACAAGATAACAGAGAATCCGAACTCAGGAGGAAAGGGGTAGCGATTCTTTACCTGGCCGGCGTGTCGGAAAAACTACAGAGGATTTTCAGACAATATGAAATCCCAGTTTATTTCAAACCCATAAACACTTTAAGACAAAAACTCGTCCACCCAAAGGACAAAACACCGAGCCACAAACAAAGCAACATTGGGGAAACCAAACAGCCACTTCACAAGAGGATGTACCAACACAGACGGGCATGCCAGAGTGGACCGTCATCTGCCGTACATCTTCACCTAGAAGCCACGGGCCACTCCTTTGAGGACAGTGAGGTTCAGATCTTAGCCAGGGAAAAGAATTGGTTTGAGAGGGGAGTTAAAGACGCAATTTTTGACAAAAAAGAGAATCCTTCTCTAAACAGAAATGGTGGAGTCAGACATAATTTGTCTCCCATCTATAATTCCATTCTTAAACCTAGATCAAACAAACAAAAGAAACAATAGGGCTAGCCAGGTCAGGGCCAGAGGTGTGAAAAACAGTCGTGTAGGGATGAATAGGCATGCTAATCTAGACACCAGAGTAACAAAAGACAGGAACCAATAGACAAGATAGTTTCGGAAAGTAGTTAGCTAGTTAGCTCCTCCCTGCAGCGAGATATAAGCAGGTGTCTTACCAGCACTCTAACCAGAACTGACGAAGCCTCTCGGATGAGCGACCAAACAAACTTTGTCCAGTTGACAAATTGAATTTCTTCTTTTATCATGGATTCTACCTGGACGACTGAGGGACTCTTCACGCATAACAGACAAAGGTAGAATGTGCAAACTCCACACAGAGGCTCTAACCACTGCCACTTTGTTAAACTGCGCATTGAAATGATCTTGCTGAACATGTACATGAAAGGGAAATGATCAAGGCTATTTGACTCACACATACCAAATCAAAATTATGATTAACCTGGAACTGAAACTGGACTTTACTAGGACCAATCCTGGCCATAAGGACTAAACAGGGATCAAACGTGAATACAGTCTTAGAAGTATTAAAGGAGTTTTTTTTTTACAATCTGAGCCTTATTTCGGTAATAAAACAAGTTGTTTTATTCACCCATAGCACTTTGGTGTCATATGGAGCACTTCCAGAGATGTTTTAGATTTGCGATATCCGTAACGCGAGTTCTCGGGGCATATCGTAATATATGCCCCGAGCGGTCTCCAAATAACACAAACTTTAGCACTTTTCAAATCATAGAAGCTCAATGTCTTAGTCTACACTTTCGTTTGAGACAAAAGTGGCCTGTAATCCGAGATTTATCCATAATTTACAGCTTTGCGTTTCATGTTTGGGTCCCGGGAGCTGAGAGCGAAATAAACTGTGACGCCGCACATGCGCACTGGCGTCCTCATCTACTCGAAACTATGGATAAATCTCGGATTACAGGCCACTTTTGACTCAAACGAAAGCGTAGACTAAGACATTGAGCTTCTATGATTTGAAAATTGCTAAAGTTTGTGTTATTTGGAGACCGCAAACATTTGCCCCGAGAACTCACATTATGGAGATCGCAAATCTAAAACATCTCTGGAAATGCTCCATATGACACCAAAGTGCTATGGGTGAGTAAAACAACTTGTTTTATTACAGAAATAAGGCTCAGATTGTCCATCCATCCATCCATTTTCTTCCGCTTATTCGGGGCCGGGTCGCGGGGGCAACAGTCTAAGAAGGGACTCCCAGACTTCCTTCACCCCGGACACTTCCTCCAGCTCCTCCGGGGGGAGCCCAAGGCGTTCCCAAGCCAGCCGGGACACATAGTCCCTCCAGCGTGTCCTGGGTCTTCCCAGATTGTAAAAAACATTAATTCTCCTTTAAGAACATATTTGATTTGAGAATATGGGGATGTAACGATGTAGCCAAATCTCACTGTACGATATTATCACGATTATGCACATCTCTCTGTACAATATTTATTGGGATATTTTGTAGAAGCTAATAGAATTGTAGATAGGTTACTACTTATTGCTTTTAAAATACTTTCACAGGACTTTGGTGCAAATCAGTACTGTCATAATCCCAAGAATTCAAGTTAAAAACATATTTTTTCATGTTATCTACACTGAAATGAATCATGGGATTTGTAGTTCCCTATGTTTATTAGATGTTACTTCTATAAAACAATGCATTGAAGCAAATGAACTTGTAATTGTGACAGCCCATGATATTATTGAGAGCCCTTTGATAATATTTTGGTTATTGTTGGATCAGTTTATGGACAGGCCTTATGTAAAAGCTCAGAACCGCCAGAATTCACTCCCTGACCTGCAAAGGCTGCACTAGCACTGATTCAGGATTGGCTGCACAGACCATTCAGAACCAAAACACCGAATACTAACCTAAACAACTTGGTCATCATGTTTAAGAATACATCAGCGGCAGAATTGTTCAGTGAAAGCTCTTTTTCATTTCAATATGATTGGTGCAGTTTTATCAGGTTTATATAATTTAAAGTTAAAATCTTCCAGAGTTAAAGTTAAATTGTTTGCATTGAGGCTAGTCTAATCTCGTCCTGTGTGTTTGCGTGTTTGTAGGAGCCATGGGAAAGCAGAACAGTAAGCTGACCCCAGAGGTGATGGAGGACCTGGTGAAGAACACAGAGTTTAATGAACATGAGCTCAAACAGTGGTACAAAGGGTTTCTGAAGGACTGCCCCAGCGGACGCCTCAACCTCGAGGAGTTCCAGCAGCTATACGTCAAGGTAAAAGTACTACTACTACTGATACTACTACTACTACTACTACTACTACTACTACTACTACTACTACTACTACTACTGATACTACGACTATTACTACTACTACTACTAGTATTGTGCCCCAGCGGACGCCTCAACCTCGAAGAGTTCCAGCAGCTATACGTCAAGGTAAAAATACTACTACTACTGATACTACTACTACTGCTACTACTGATACTACTACTACTACTGATACTATGACTATTACTACTACTACTACTGCTATTACTGATACTACGACTATTACTACTACTACTACTAGTATTGTACTACTGCCCCAGCGGACGCCTCAACCTCGAGGAGTTCCAGCAGCTATACGTCAAGGTAAAAATACTACTACTACTGATACTACTACTACTACTACTACTACTACTACTGCTACTACTACTACTACTGATACTACGACTATTACTAGTACTAGTATTGTACTACTGCCCCAGCGGACGCCTCAACCTCGAGGAGTTCCAGCAGCTATACGTCAAGGTAAAAATACTACTACTGATACTACTACTACTACTACTACTGATACTATGACTATTACTACTACTACTAGTATTGTACTACTGCCCCAATGGACGCCTCAACCTCGAGGAGTTCCAGCAGCTATACATCAAGGTAAAAATACTACTACTACTGATAGTACTACTACTACTTCTACTACTACTACTACTACTACTACTACTGATACTATGACTATTACTATTACTACTACTAATAGTATTGTACTACTGCCCCAGTGGACGCCTCATCCTCGAGGAGTTCCAGCAGCTATACGTCAAGGTAAAAATACTACTACTACTATGACTACTGCTACTACTACAACAACTACATTACTAGTACTACTACTGCGACTTCTACCATTGCACTACTACCCCAGCTTCTACCTCGAGTAGATCTAGCAACTATACATCAAGGTAAAAATACTACTATTACTGTTACTACAGCTGTTGCTACTACAAATGCTATTACTCCTACTACTGCTACTTCTACTGTACTACTGCCCTTAGTGGACCCCAGCTTAATGTCAAGGAAAAAATACTACTAATACTACTATAACTACTAGTGTTACTGTTACTACTACTACTACTGCCCCAGAGGACTCCTCAGTCTCGAGGAGTTGCAGCTGCTAAAGTACCAAACACTGATAATGTTACTGATACTACCATAGAGTGTTTACATAAATGGACAGAGCTAACCCGCTAGCTGCCACATTCCAAACAGGAAGTGAGCATGGGGGAGCTTCTGGCTCCATCGACTCTGGCTTCAATTCACTTTACATTGAAAAACACCACCCTTCTCTGTAACTGCTGCTGTGAGACTCCTTATTTTTGTTTCTCGACATGATCCTGGGATTTTTATTTTGCTACTTTGTCTATAAATCAAATCCTGTTCCTAATATGGAGCCTAATGTAAGTTATAACTGCAGGCCTTGATGAGCTTCATTTGACTGGAGCCGAACACTGTGGGTGATGTCACACTCCCTTAGTTCACTTCTTGGATACTACTACTATTACTATGGTCACTACTGCAGCTACCACTACAATGTTACTACTGATTCTATCCCAGAACCTATACATGAAGGTACTCATACTACTACTATTAATACTATGGGACCAATACTGCAGATTGGCAGCCTCACTTTTGTCAGTCTGCCCCAGGGAAGCTGTGGCTACAGAAGGGTCTTAAAGGGATATGCCACCCCTAGGTCAAACTTGGGCATCTCCCCACAGTCCAGAGACTAAAATAAGTGGTGGAAAGCGTTTTTCTGGTGACGCAGCCATTGTCCGAGCCTGTTAGACTGGAGTCTAACGTCGCCAGAGAAAGATTTCGGCCAAAAGGAATTAATTTGCTCGATGCGTTTCCCAATTACTTTCTGTGTAGTGCGCATTCATATCGAGTGCAAATAAATGTGCAAATCAACACGGAGAGCTTGACTTGGTCATTTTGGGTGGGAACTATTTTTCAGTGCAGAAAAAGACAGACGAAGCACACAGCACGCTGCGTAACAGGGGAACTCCCTTCCTGGTGCGTAACAGGGATTCCCCTGTCAGCGTGGTGTGTGCTTCGTCTGTGTTTTTCCGCACTGAAAAATAGTTCCCACCCAAAATGACCAAGTCAAGCTCTCCGTGTTGATTTGCACATTTATTTGCACTCGATATGAATGCGCACTACACAGAAAGTAATTGGGAAAAGCATCGAGCAATTTAATTCCTTTTGGCCGAAATCTTTCTCTGGCGACGTTAGACTCCAGTCTAACGCGGAGTAGCTGCAGATACCGCGGCGGTCAGTGCTGACAGACCAGGACAATGGCTGGGTCACCAGAAAAACGCTTTCCACCACTTATTTTAGTCTCTGGACTGTGGGGAGATGCCCAAGTTTGACCTGAGGGTGGCATATCCCTTTAAAGGAGAATTAACGTTTTTTTTTTTTTACAATCTGAGCCTTATTTCGGTAATAAAACAAGTTGTTTTACTCACCCATAGCACTTTGGTGTCATTTGGAGCACTTCCGGAGATGTTTTAGATTAGCGATATCTGTAACGTGAGTTCTCGGGGCACATGTTTGCGGTCTCCAAATAACACAAACTTTAGCACTTTTCAAATCATAGAAGCTCGATGTCAGCGCTCTCAAGTCTCACGCTTTGAGAGTGTGACACACGCAATTCAACGTAATTCACGCAATTCACGCGCCACACATGGTATTTCTCACGCTGAAATTTTGTTAAGCAATTCAAAACTCTAGCCACTGTTCACAGCGCTTCTGTGCCCAGAAAATCGGTTAGTTATGCAGGCACCGCGCCTTTTCAGTGAAAACCCCCAATATAAATCTCACTCCAACCAAACTTCAAATTTTGAGAGCCCTGTCAATGTCTTAGTCTACACTTTCGTTTGAGTCAAAAGTGGCCTCTAATCCGAGATTTATCCATAGTTTCGAGTAGATGAGGAGGACAGTGCGCATGTGCGGAGTCACAGTTTATTTCACTCTCAGCTCCCGGGACCCAAACATGAAACGCAAAGCTGTAAATTATGGATAAATCTCGGATTACAGGCCACTTTTGACCCAAACGAAAGTGTAGACTAAGACATTGAGCTTCTATGATTTGAAAAGTACTAAAGTTTGTGTTATGCATATATTATATGCCCCGAGAACTCGCATTACGGATATCGCTAATCTAAAACATCTCCGGAAGTGCTCCATATAAGATAAGATAAGATAATCCTTTATTTGTCCCACAATGGGGAAATTGCAGTGTCACAACGCAAGTTTCAGAAACAGTTGGAAAAAAAGAGCATGCATCAAAAATTAAGATAAATAATAAGTATGTACAATCAACTAAAAAAACACAACACTGTAAGGTTAAAAGGCACAGGAACGCTGCACAATAAATGTCTTTGATTCTGGGCAGTGAACAAACAGCAGTTAA
Organism: Paratrypauchen microcephalus; assembly: GCA_036785185.1. NCBI lineage: Eukaryota > Metazoa > Chordata > Actinopteri > Gobiiformes > Gobiidae > Paratrypauchen > Paratrypauchen microcephalus. The sequence goes on from JAVJIX010000108.1 coordinate 720,742, forward strand.
AGTGACTCCAGTTCAGTAATATAGAATATCACTACAATAAAGTGACTCAGATGATTGTGTACAGTGCAGTGATGGACAGTGGTTGTTACACAAATAAGTAGCAGGTAAAGAAAGAAAAGAAAGAATGAAAGCTATGACACCAAAGTGCTATGGGTGAGTAAAACAACTTGTTTTATTACCAAAATAAGGCTCAGATTGTAAAAAACATCAATTCTCCTTTAACAGCTCAGAGTGTGGAGTGAATAAATAAGAACAGTAGCGCTTTGAGAGACTTTGTAAATCCTGTGAATCAGAATGTGTAAAACTTGATTATTACTTCCACCACTACGACTATCACTGTATCTGCTCTAAGTACTACTACTACTGCTACTACTACTCAAAGACTAAAACTAGTATCAAAACTAGACCCTCATCTGAGGAGGTATCGTTGAATGTCTTAAGCTGAGCTGTATCAGAACAAGTATAAGACTAGTATAAGACTAGTATATAGACTAGTCTATAGACTAGTATATAGACTAGTATATAGACTAGTATATAGACTAGTATATAGACTAGTATATAGACTAGTATATAGACTAGTATACGCCCATGGACCACTGTGGAACCTACAGGACCACTGAGGATTACACACATATAAAGACACGTGGGAAAAACAATTTAATGTTGTTCTAAAGCGGTAATGTTTAGGAAAGGTTCATTTCTGTCCTGTCAGTGGGACTTTTTAGTATCAATACCTGCTCAAATGAGTATCTAGTTTTGATAGTAGTTTTAATATCGATTTGTATCTGATTTTTTATATTTTTGACAACCATAATGTCTATTTTGAAACAGGCACATTTTTGCACTGTCCAATGCAGTGAAATAATCAATTTTGTTTCTGTTTTGGGAGATTTGAGCCTCTCACCGTCCAGTGTCATGTGACCACAGCTGTTAGCGCAGGCATCTTCCTGATCTCCATTATTTAAAACAGACCTGGATTATGCAATGTGCTTAAAGGAGCCCAAATCCTCCTTTATATGAGGCATTGTCATAAACGTCAATACAATAAAACTACTGTGCAACTGAAATACTTGGAGATCATTTATTTCCAACAAAGTGGCAGGTCATAGAAACATGATTTGAATCCTGAAATGATCCATGGCCAAGACCACACAAATAATCCAAAAACGTTCATTTTGTCTTCTTTTGTACATTAACTTCTTGGGTTCTTTTTAAAGGCAATTCCTTACGGAACATGTCAACAAGGTAAACATACTGTATCTCCTGTTGTATTGTCTTTTTACAAAACTTATAAAAGCTTTTGGCTCTCGCTGATTTCTGGGGAGTGTGATTGATAACCGGATTAACCAATGAGAGAAAAGCATGATCTGATCGTAATGGTTTACGAGTAAAAAGGAAAGAACCTTTCTATATGTTTGTGTGTCCAAAAAGGTGCTATATAAGTCTGATGTTTTATTATTATTCAAAAGATTAAAACTGAGAAACTCTGGACTTATACAGAATCAGAAATCAAGGTACTGAACTCTTCTGAGGTCAAAGAAGTTATATATTTTGTTCTGAATTATTCATTTTCAAGAGATGTTTTCCACATTTCAGATATGAGATAATAACTGTGATTGGACATTGGCCTTTAAAGGAAAATTAACGTTTTTTACAATCTGAGCCTTATTTCGGTAATAAAACAAGTTGTTTTACTCACCCATAGCACTTTGGTGTCATATGGAGCACTTCCAGAGATGTTTTAGATTTGCGATCTCCGTAACGTGAGTTCTCTGATGCCCCGAGCGGTCTCCAAATAACACAAACTTTAGCACTTTTCAAATCATAGAAGGTCAATGTCTTAGTCTACACTTTTGTTTGAGTCAAAAGTGGCCTGTAATCCGAGATTTATCCATAATTTACAGTTTTGCGTTTCATGTTTGGGTCCCGGGAGCTGAGAGCGAAATAAGCTGTGACTCCGCACATGCGCACTGGCGTCCTCATCTACTCGAAACTATGGATAAATCTTGGATTACAGGCCACTTTTGACTCAAACGAAAGCGTAGATTAAGACATTGAGCTTCTATGATTTGAAAAGTGCTAAAGTTTGTGTTATTTGGAGACTGCAAACATGTGCCCCGAGAACTCACGTTACAGATATCACTAATCTTAAACATCTCTAGAAGTGCTCCATATGACACCAAAGTGCTATGGGTGAGTAAAATAACTTATTTCATTACCGAAATAAGGCTCAGATTGTAAAAAACTTTAATTCTCCATTAAAAATAAGCACGGTTGTTTAGTAGTTCTGTTAACTCCAGCGTCTCTCGTCAGCACATAGAGTAAGCTCCTCCTGAACATGTGGAGATCTGGGACAGGCACTATACTACCCCGAGGCACTATACTGAAGCAAAACATGTAAACAATAAAGTTTACAAATCTTTAGCTGTCATGAAATACTCTTGTTATTATTAAACATTTCATTTAAATTGATTAAAGGGTCTATATTGTGCTATTATCTGATATTTGATCTAATGTTGTTTCCTCTTCACAAACAGACCTGGAGTTGTGTTTTGTTTCATTCACACATGTTTAACACACAAACCCTGCCCATTTAGGCTGAGTTCTTCAAACTTAAAACACACATGTGATGTCATGTGGTAATACAGGAAGTGCTCCACGGTGTTTATAAATGCCATACAATAGAATCATTTGGACCATTTCATTTCATGCCCATCTTTACTGAACAAAAGGTAAAAGCTGTTAACTTGAACCATACATGACATCACAAGGTGGAACAGAGCGTTTTGAGCTTTGAAGATGTAGACAGACTAATAATAAAGGGTTACTCACATGTGTGAATGAAACAAAACACAATTCCAGGTATGTGTTTTTTTAAATACTTCTTACTTAAAAATGAAACTTACTTACAAAGCGTGTTTTTGTCCTTTTGTTTCTCCCCTCAGTTCTTTCCTTACGGCGACGCGTCCAAGTTCGCGCAGCACGCCTTCAGGACCTTCGACAAGAACGGAGACGGGACGATCGACTTCCGAGAGTTCATCTGTGCTCTGTCCATCACCTCTAGGGGGAGCTTTGAGCAGAAACTCAACTGGGCGTTCAACATGTACGACCTGGATGGAGATGGCAAGATCACACGGGTCGAGATGCTGGAGATCATCGAGGTGAGAGGGGAAAGTACAGTCAGGAAACACTTACAGGTCCAGTGTAACGGTCTCCCAGTATATTTAAGGGTTCAAAAGCAAGTTCAAAATTGAGTATTGCAAATATTTGTTGCCCGTATGTGTTTTTAAAGTCCTTAGACCTGTCCGATCATTTAAATACTCAAATGACCTTCACTGTGCAGCATGGCAAAAGGTACGATTGTTTTTACCTGCAGTTGTGACGGTGACGGTGATAGTGGTTGGACAGGCTGTTGTGGCAAAGGGCTGCCAAGTCTCTGTCAGTCTGCCCCGGGACAACTCTGGCTACAAAACAAAAACAAAAACACATTATGTTATTATATCATGGTATTTTCATTCCAGTAGGCATATAACCACCAATAACCATCACATGACATAATGTTCAGTGTGACAGAGAGATAAAGAGATGGCTCTTGATCCTGAGTTTGATGTGGAGTTGTGGGAGAGGAGGGCGTGCTATAAAAATACGCTGCAGTTGTATCGAGTTACATGAGTCTATTTGTAGCAGAACAATGGGCGTAGTAGAGTGAGACTGATACTGGAGCATTTTGACATTTGTCGTATTGATAAAGACAGGGCAGAATGACTGCTGCTGCAGAGGGCCCAGAGACAGGACTCAGAGACAGGACTCAGACAGAGGGCCCAGACACAAGGACGCAGACACAAGGACTTAAGGACAGGACTCAAACGCAAGGACTCAGATAAAGGACTCAGGGAGAAGGACTCAAGGAGGAGGAGGCACTTTAAAGCTGGACTATGCCACCTTTGTGGTGGGGTGTGTCCATAACAATGTTTTTGCTGTGCCTGATAGATTCTACAGTACAGTAATCCCTCGTTTATCGCGGGGGTTAAGTTCCAGAAATAACCCGCAATAAGAGAAATCCGCGAAGTAGGACAACTTTATATTTTACAATTATTCTACATGTTTTAAGGCTGTAAATGCCTCACCACACACATTATACACTTTTCTCAGACTGGAATTAACATTTTCTCACATTTCTCTCTCATTTAAACACTCAAACTTTCATAGATTTTCAACAAAATGTATTAATACTGAAGTGTGGGGGGGAGACACGGCTCCAGGAGCCCCGCCGGACGTGTGAGGAGCGCGGAGACATGAGTCACTGGATCCGCAGGAAGCACCGCGCTCATCCAATGGCACTGCCACGTCCCGGGACGCGACGCGCACCAACCCCTTGGAGAAGTGCGCGACACGTGCACCCCTCATCGTGGTCAAATCCGTGACAGAGCAGCGTGACCGCCGCAAGGCCGCGCGTACACCGGGGCTGCGAGCACGAGATCGAACCGCGACGCCCGGACCATGCCTCCCCCTCAGGACCGCGTCCTCTCAGCCTGAGCCACAAACCAGCCGCACGAAACCAGCAAAGAGCGGCACGTGGTGGTTTAATCCTGGTTTAGACCTGGTCTACTCCCGGTTTAGTCCAGGTCCAGTCCAGGTTTAGACCTGGTTTACACCTGGTCTAGACCTGGTTTAGTTCTGGTCTAGACCTGGTTTAGTCCCGGTCTGGTCCTGGTCTAGTTCCAGTCTGGTCCCGGTCCCCCCCACGTCCCCCATCTATCAATCGGCAAAGGTCTACAGTCTCTTAGCCAATCAGGACGCAGAACACAATGTTACACTATAAAAAAAATTGAAAAATAAAATAAAAAATCCGTGAAACAGCGAGGCCGCGAACAGTGAACCGCGATAGACATTAAACTTATTTTTCTTGCATTTACCTATTACTATTGTTTTTACCTTGAAAACATGCATACTGAGAGTGGGCTTGCCAATTCACAGTTCTGACCTGTAACTTTGGTCCCCTGCTTGTCTCTATGGAGATAATTTTAATGCCATGCTGTGGAACATTCTACACAAATAAATAACATCTCCATGGAAGTTAATGTTGGAATCTCCACCTGCAGTTTATACAGTGCACCGTTAAACTGATACCTGGTACTTCCAATCTTGCATATATTCTGCGGAACATTTCAAGTATTCACGTGCATTACTTAATAATAAGAAAAGCTTTTCCAGATGGAAAACAAGGATTGACCATCTTTTCTTTCTTCCATAATTGATAGAAGGTTTTACAGACAGAGGCAGACAGCATGCAGCATATGCTTCTTTTATAGTAAAATTTATGGGTAAAAAACAACCAAAATTTACAAATTTAAAACAAAAAGTTAGGTACTGCACTTTTACCACATTCCTCTTCCCACATTAAGCTCCTATATCCACTGACTCTTTATCAAACCTGTGGAGGCTTCTGTCCATTATATAACCACCATCAGCAAGTCCCTCATTTCAAATACAGGAAACCTAAAATAGAATCCTATAGGTAATGATCCAAATTTCTCTGTAGAATTTTCACAATATGCATTTCAAAGTCCCATATTTATTGCTATATTTTGTGGAGGCTAAACAAAAAAGAACAAGGCTTTGTTTCTGTCATAATACAAAGAATTTAATTAAAAGTGCTTAATAACAGTTATTTCTTCATATAGTCGGCACTGAAACTAGGCAAAAAGTTATGGTCTATATCAGGGGTGTCAAACTCATTTTGGTCCGGGGGCCGTATCCAACCTACTTTGATCCCAAAGGGGCCGGATCAACTTGTAGTTTATACAGTATACCCCAAAAATAGCAATAAGTCCAAATATTTTTCAAGAGAAACGCAAATCTATTACAGAAGTCTTTTTTATTTGATGAACTCTTTCTTTTACAAAATATTATAATATTATGAACAACCTGAAACTTTAAGAAAAATGCAATTTCTTCATTTGTGCTGCTCTGGTGGGAGGGGCCACGCACAGAGGCGCTGGAGACGCTGCTATGCTCAGCTGCACTGAAAAAAGGCACAGAAAATTACCAATATTTTAATAGAAAATTAAAATATAATTAAAATATTTTAATAGAAAATCAGCCAAGGGCCAGATTAAAGGTCTTGGAGGGCTGGATCTGGCCCCCGGGCCGCATGTTTGACACCCCTGGTCTATATAGTTCAATTTTTTGAAGCTATAGCTCATTGTATACAGTATTCCAATTGGGAAGTGAGCATGGGTGTGCGTCCATCTTTATCCACTCTTGACTCCAAATCACTTTGCATTGAAAAATTGTTACCCCTCTCTCTCTAAATGCTGCAGTGAGCCTCGCCATTTTTGTTTTAAAATGTTTGTATTAACCTGCTCTACATGATTCTGGGGTTTTTATTTTGCTATTTTTTCCATAAATAACTTCCTATTCTTAAAGGTCCCATGGCATGAAATTTTCACTTTCTGAGGTTTTTGAACGTTAATGTGAGCTCCCCTACCCTGTTTAGTCCCCCCCCCCTCCCCCCCATGGCTAAAAGTTGCGAAATGTCTAAACTGAGCATTTGCGATCCTTTTCTGCGTTACACAAAACCAGTGTTCAAACGGGCGAGTTCGGACAAGGCACCTTATTGACGTCAGATCGGCAAATGCAGGTTCAGCCCCTCCCTCTGTCTCCGCTCAGCGTCCCTGTATATCCTGCCCATAGAGTTTGGACTGCGAATGCGCTAGGCAATGCGAAATGCGTTTTTTTATTTGCCTGGAGGCACGTCCGAGTGTTTCTAGGCTCGGAAGTCCTTTATCTGAGCCTCTGGACCTTTGAACAGCAGTGGTTTAATTTTATTTTATGTGGAAATGTGTTTATTTTTCAATGGAACGCTTCAAATCTCTCCCCCCGTGCAAAAACAAGGAAATGGATCAGCTGAGAGCTAGAGCCGAGAGCGGAGACTTTGGCCACGCCCCCACCCTCTATTATTGGCCAGCTTTTTTCTCCTCATTTGCATTCAAGCAACAACTCCCATTATGACCTGTTCTGAGCGAGAAAAATTACTCTTTCTCATCTTATCTCTGTTTCTCATGCACTGAGTGTTGATTTTGAAGAAGGATTCATTTACAGTATTAGGGAACCATTAAGGAGCCATATAAAAGCATCAAGAAGTACCAGGTCATGGGATCTTTAAGATGGAACTATATAAGTGCTAGTCTCGATGAGCATTTGACTGTGGCTGACGTCACACTCACATTATTTACTTCTTTATACAGTTTATGCTGTAAACTGTTCATTCATTCCACACTCAGTGGTGGTAAGCTACTGTTGTAGCCACAGCTGCCCTGGGGCAGACTGATGGAATAAGGTGGATATTGAACGATAAGTCGATATAGTAATTATCATGGCAGACCTAATCACCATTGTAAAGCTCAATATCCAATGGTCACTCACGGTCACATTTTTATGTAGGACTTTTCCACCTTCAAGGCTCAAAGCTCTTTACATCGCTCATTCACACATACAATCATACACCAGTGTACCAGACACTGTAGACAAGGTGGGTTAAAGGGATAGTGCGTTGTTGTTTTTTTATGTTAATCTGTATGGGTTTCCTTCTAAAAGTTCCGTGTGTTGACACCGGCTTACCTCTGACACTTTCAGCTGATCCCGGTTCGGCTCGCTTTCTGGAGCCCACGTAAGTAGGCCCGGTAACTTCCCTGGAACATGAAATAAAGCTTGTTTTTCTTCTCAAAACAAAACATTTGTTAGAAAGGTGATATATTTGCGTCCGAAACAGTTGTCCACGAAACATCCAGCAGCGTATTTCACATTCGCATATTGTCTCTCTCCACTCGTATCACTACGCCCATGTTAACTCTATCAGCCTGTTCACTTGTAAACTTCGGCGTAGACATCCGCTGAAGGTGAACAGGCTGATAGAGTTAACATGGGCATAGTGTTACGAGTGGAGAGAGACAATACACGAATGCGAAATACGCTGCTGGATGTTTCGTGGACAACTGTTTCGGACGCAAATATATCACCTTTCTAACAAATGTTTTGTTTTGAGAAGAAAAACAAGCTTTATTTCATGTCCCAGGGAAGTTACCGGACCTACTTACGTGGGCTCCAGAAAGTGAGCCGAACCGAGATCAGCTGAGACTGTCAGAGGTAAGCCGGTGTCAACACACGTAGCTTTTAGAAGGAAACCCATACAGATTAACTTTTTTTTTTTTTAAACGCACTATCCCTTTAAGTGTCTTGCCCGAGAACACAACGACAGCTGTGGAAACTGGAGTCACAGTGGACAAACACTCCACGGCATTATTTTAATATTACTGTTCTGTTTTTAGGCAATCTACAAAATGGTGGGAACCGTGATCATGATGAAGATGAACGAGGATGGCCTGACACCAGAGCAGAGGGTGGACAAGATCTTCAGCAAGATGGATAAAAACAACGATGACCAAATCTCACTGGACGAGTTTAAAGAAGCGGCCAAGAGTGACCCGTCCATCGTGCTCCTGCTTCAATGTGACATGCAGAAGTGAGGCGGCCATCTTGTTGCTACCACTGTAAATCCACACCACAACCTACGGACAACAGCAGCGCACTCTACCGTTTTAAATGTCTCATTATACTATGATATATGATATAGGTTCTTTGCCATTTCCACAGGAGAAAAAATAACAAATAATGCTAACAAAATGCTTGGACTATTTTTCAATGGACTCGCTTCTTGTGATCGTATGCATGAGAATGTCAAAGCTGAAAATAATTTTGAATATAGCTAAACTGTACATAGCCCCGTTAAGTGCTGGTAAACGAAACTGTGTGCGCAAATTGGTTAAAAATGGTGGATGGTTATTTTTGAAAGGACGAGTTAACATTGGCGTCCGAATATTTGAGCTAGCTATCATCAAATCCACATATGAATGGGAGTGGGTAGACAACAAGTTAGCATTAGCAAACAGAAAGTGTTAATGTTTTGATACACCTTGCTACCATCTAAACAGGCAGAAAGAAAGATTTAGAGCAGTTAGTGAAGCATCGTAAACATCGAGAGAGAACTTAAGCTAGCATTAGCAACCAAAAATTGCTACCTGTGTTATGCTAATCTGCACTTTATCCAATTAAAAATGGAAGGGTTAGCATTAGCTCCCAGAAGTTCCAGGTCTTGGCAACTGATCAATTGATTAGTCACTTTAGAACCGCTATATTTTGCAGCCTAATGTGAATTAGGGTGACCATTCGTCCGGATTTCGTCCAGACAGTCCGGTTTTAGAGCTGTCTGTCCGGCCGTCTGTCACGTGTCCTCCTTTTTTACGTTTTGTCCTCCTTTCGTTGCATAAATCGTCATAAATCCCCACCCATTATTTACACTTGCTACTCTACGATGTTCGCCGTTTCCCAATTCAGCGAGTGCACGGTTCGGAGTGTGGTCTCAGCCTGCAGTCGAGGCGGTGCATACTCGCTCAGCCCTGAGTGCAGTCCGTGGACCGCATGGCCATCTGCGAGATGGAACAAGTCCCGCCTCAGCTCAATGAGCCGGGTGGTCTGCTCCTTGTTCCCTAAAGACAAAATATTATTCTATTGCGACTAGTAATACTTGGAATTCCTGTGCGCGACATCCGAAATGCAGAATGTGCGAGCAGTGCACATTCTCAGCGCACATTCTTTGTTTTCCCCGAGGGAAAACAAAAAAAAAAAACAAGGTGTCCTCACTTTAGGGCCTTTGTCCTCCTTTTTGGACACAAGTGTCCTCCTTTCCTGTTTCCTGCCGGTGGTCACCCTAATGTGAATACCTGTGTGGAAAGTGGACTAAGTAGTTTCATATAAGAAGCTAAGGGAGCTTTATTGCTATAGTTTGCAATTTTTTTAATAATGTATGAAGGTAATAGAGTTTGAATCAGCAAAAAGTTATCATCAGTTGCTCAAAATGGGAATATGCTAATGGTATGAAAGGCTAATTGAACATCTAGAAGGCCCTACCTGATCTGTATGCTAGCTTTTATTTACTTCCTGTTATTTCAATGCTTTCTCGTCAAATTGCTAACGAAAGACGGCTACATTTCTGAAATGCGCACACAGTTTTAATAATTACTGCACTCTTGGGTCTATTATGTCATCCATTTCTATCTGAAACATGCCAGCGTGAATCGTGCACAGTACCCCTCTCCTTATAGACACTTAACTGTTCCCTTGCTTGTACAAATCGGTGGAGCACAGCATTTAAACTATAGGACTCCCTCTTTCCAAGTGTCACTGCTGCAAAACTGTACTACTTACTGCTTTACATTTTAGACAATAATTCCTATAATAATTGTAACAGATGTCTCGACTGTCCATGCGAAGATACATTGCGTAAAAAAATGAAAAATCCACATGAGTTTTTTAAAGTGCTTGAATTCTGAATACATTTTATTTATTTATTTTACAAAACATATTCAAACATTTAGAATAGTTCATACAATTCTATGGAAGTCTTGTAAAATGCGAACTCCCCACAAGCTAAAAGGGACCCCATATGCAAAGCAAAATATTTGAGCTGTGTTGACTACTTTTTTTTTTTTAACTTCGTAGGTCCAGATTATTTTCCTTATGTCAAGATAATTTTTGACTTATTGGAAATTTCTTACTCCTTGGACAAAAAACAACTTTGTTTGAATATCTTGATCTGTACGCTAAATAAATATATAGAACAATTCAGAAATCAAGTGATTTGAACTCATGTGGAGTTTTTATTTTGTGCAGTGTTGCGAGTTTTCACATGGTGGAACCCAGATGAAGTAGGTTCTTTGCATGCAATTACTATGTGTCAAAAAATAATATAATATTATACCTTTTTGCATCTTTAGGTGGTTATAAAAAGAAAACCCTCTTCCGAAATGAAATGGTTAATTTATTTATTGTTGCATGGGATGTACAGTGTGTTAATTCACCCGTTCACCCTTCGTAAACATCCACCTGTTTTTATGTCACGCTCAAAGCTAATTATTTGGGAGGAAAAAAGCTCAAGACAACACGTATTTGCCCATTATGGCTATAGTAAAGTTAGCCTACAGTTAGGTACAGTCGGATAATACGCAAAAATGCTAAAACACACTGCAACAATTAAAACTGACTTGAGAATTTTAATCTGAATTGTCAAAAGTTCAGTTTTAATGTATTTCTAAATGGTTTCTATACCTTTATTTGTCTGCTGAGTAAGATTTACCTAAATGCAATTTTTTTGATTTTATGAAATTAGAAAAAATGTATTTGGAAAGCAAAAATATCTCAAAACAAGTCCAAAAATGTCAAATGTAGACCAAGTATTTACTAATTAAATCTATTAAGTCTATTACTTAAACAGTATATATTTCATATTTTGCAGTGAGGTCCAAAAAAAAAAAACAAAAAAAAAAAACTACTGCCAACTTTTTGTTACATTTTGTTGTGAATAAAAAGTGTACATCAGATAAATAATACAAATGTCTTGGCTATAGCAGGCTAATGCTAGTTATACAAAGTTATGTAATTAATATGAATTATATAACAATATAAGACCCCAGTTAAGATCCAATTACTGCCAAAACTACACATTCCTCCTCAGTTCTCAGTGCCACTCACAACATGCAATTAAAACGACAGGATTTAAGCGCTAACAAAAAGTAGGACATTTATAAACTTCTATTGCAGTGTAAAAAAAAAAACATCTTTAAAGTGCAAAGACTAAATTTAATATATATACTGCCAGCTGCCCCCCGCTGTTTATTTAAATTACAACAGTCATGCATGACATTTAAAAGGCTTTTTAAGTGGGGTGATCTAGACCAATTACTGTAAGCAAAGTGGTTAAGGCGAGGAAGATTATGCAAAGTAAACATATAGCTACTGCCAAGTTCTATTTCTTTTCTCATTAAATGATATGGTACAAAAATGACTAGCGATTAGGCCCCCTTATACAAAGTCGGCCAGTATAGTCACAAAAACACATTTAACTTAACATTGCAATTACTACCGACATGTATCTCTGTTCTTAATTTTGACACATTTTTTGTTTAGTTTTTATGTCAATTTTTACTACTACAGAATGTAATTTTAATTTTAAGTCTAAATATGCCTAAATATGTTATGTTAGTTGAAAGAACAAATTTTAAGTAACTGCAACAACAACAAAAAATCGCTTTGAATCAACAAACAAATGTTAAAAATATGACATCAAAATTCAATATTTAATTTTCAATCATCCATATGTTTTTCCATCCAATTTGACACACTTCATGACCAACTGAACTGACTGCAATACAAAGTTATGTTATGTGAAGGGAATATTTATTGATCTGGCTAGTCATGGTTAGCTACAATTGCTAATTATTAAGCTAACTTATGACTTTCTGGTCTTCTGGGACAAGGTTAAGTGTATATTTAATAGCTTTTCCCCATTGTACTGACATAAAGGTCATCTAAATGCCAAAACAACAGCAATTGGCTTGGTAAGGTTTGCATTTAACCTAATTAAATGGTAAAGGTAGGCTGCATATCAATGTTTACACAAGTGAAAAGCACTACTGAATACTTTTTTTTTTCCACCTTATAAATGCTGTGTGTTTTCAGATCTACTTCCATAACAGCGTTACAAATAAGGAAGAAAAGTCTATAGTGTATGTTTACTAACACATTGCATTCCTGTTTTGTCCTGTTTTTGTAAAGTTTTATTGAATGTGATGTAAGCTTGGAGGCCATCTGGGAAATGTGAAGAGTGTTTTAAAGATGATGGCCACGTCTTTGGGAGAATATTTTGTTTGTCTGTTCATGATAAAAAGGCAAATCAATTGAAGTGGATGTTTCATAAACTTGTTAAAGCTTCACCAAACCCAGTATTATTATTTATTATTGAATTATTTTGTATTACTTTCTGAATATTCTTATGATTTGGTCTCATACCCTCGCCCTCTCCTCTGCCAGCCCCACTTCTTGCATCTCGTAAATGTTTTCACTATAAACACCATGCACCAGTGGCTGTATTCTTTTTTACATGTGGCATGTGTTGCACCCAAATGAATTCTGTCGTGACAAAAATGAATAAACCATCAACAGGCTTTTTCAAAAGAACTGCTGTGTCTGTTTCTAACTTACTTCAATGTGATGTACACACTTACTACTAGTACTACTGCTTACTATATAAACAGTACCACTACTACGACTACTACCACCACTACTCTACTATTTCTACCAATTCAAAGTTCAAAGTGTACATTATTGTCAATTCACTATGTCACAGACATTACACAGAGGACTGAAATTGCTTTCCACCAGACACCAAGTGTTCAATTTAACTATAAAAAATAAACAATAAAAAAATACCAGTACAACTGTTACTACTGCTACTACCACTGCCACAACCAATATGACTACTACTACTACTACTACTACTACTACTACTACTACTACTACTACTACTACTACAGTAAAGCAATATCATATGAATCATTTAGAATAGTTCATACAATTCTATGGAAATAGAAAAAAGCAAACTCCCCAGAAGCTACCTTATGTTATAAACAGTGTTGGGAGTAACTCGTTACAAAAGTAATTAATTACTGTAATGCATTACTTTTTGGTGTAACGCAGTAATGTAACACATTACAGGGAAGAAAACTGGTAATATATTACTCGTTACAATGCCAGTAACGCACATTACAATGCATTTTTAACCTGCTTTGTTTTTGTTGGTTTTGCGTTTTCTTCATACAAAGTTTGCGGATCACCGCAAGATCTGGTAAGTCTGTGCAGAACATTACATTTCATACAAAGTTCCGCGAGATCAGCTAGTGATATAAAAGTCCACGCAGACCATTACATTTCCTTTTACTTCGTCTCGAACTGGCAGACTGACAAAGGATGACAGAACCAAGAGAATCGGATAGTGCTAGCTCCTTTTCAAGATGGGCATACGCCCACTACTTTCACTTCGTTAAAATAAGGACTCCAAGAACATTTTAGTTAAATGCACACTGTGTGTGAATCCCAAACCTCTTTCCACATCGAAATGCAGTACAAGCAATTTGACGAAGCACTTGCAGAGGTGCCATAGCACCACGGAATTAGTCAGAAAAGGAGGGGATGGGACAGGGAACGAGTCATGACACATGAGAGATTTGCACTGTAGATTGCCAAATCCTTATTTCCAGTCATTTTGGCGAGAGTAACTAAAGTAATGCAAAAGTAGTGTAATGCCTTACTTTTTATTTAGAGTAATATTGTAATGTAAGGCATTACTTTAAAATGACAGTAACAAGTAATAAGTAGTGTATTACAGTTTTTGAGTAACTTGCCCAACACTGTTTATAAATAATCTGAATTGTCAAAAGTTCTGTTTTAATGTATTTCTAAATGGTTTCTATACCTTTATTTGTCTCCTGAGTAAGATTTACCTAAATGCATTTTTTATTACCACAGTCAGGAAAATGAATTATGAAATTAGAAAAAAATGTATTTTGAAAGCAAAAAAAAAAACAATACAACTGTTACTACCGCTACTATGACTACTACTACTACTACCACTACAGTAAAGCAATATTACTACTACAACTATTACCAATGCTATTAAATACTTTTACAAATACTACAAATACCACAGCTCTGAAAAAAGGACTAGGTAAGTACAATCCTTAAGAATTACTGAGGCGATGAAATCCCTGTGAAATAACAGGACTCTTCTGTTGCTTTCTACAAGCCCAATTACCATCCCATCCCACTTTTAATCCAGAGAGACTTGATTGTCCGTTGTAAAACTTGTCCCCATATGCCCAGGTCCTGCAGGAGTTTGACTGTTGAATGGCTCACAAACACTCTGCAGCCAACTTCTACTGAGTAGACCCAGACGTTTCACCCACGTTGTTCCGCATCAGCTGCCAGTTCATTAGTATTTTAATTCCGTTCGTAGGCCTCCTCTACTGAATCCTCCCATGGCACTGTCAGTTAAATTAAAGATCCCATGACATGGTACTTCTTAATGCTTTTATATGGCGCCTTAGTGATTCCCTAATACTGTAAATGAAGCCTTCTCCAAAATCAAGCCTTGGTGCATGATACAGCCTCTTGGGGCGAGGCCTATGGAGACTTTTGTCTTTGCACACTTTATTCTGGGCGTTGTTGCTTGAATGCAAATGAGGAGGACAGAGACAGGCCAGTGCAGGTGGGTGGGGTGTGGCCAAATACTCCGCTGTTTCCTGGATTAGCGGTGCGAAGTGCGCTGGCCCTACTTCCGTGTTTTAAGCGCAGAGGAAGATAGCAGAAGCGTCCCATGAAAAAAACACTCATAGTCAAATTTCCACTGAAAATAAAATTAAACCACTGCTGTTTCAGAGGCTCGGAGGCTCGGATAAAGGACATCCAAGCCTGGAGAGGCTTGGATGAGGCACGTCTCTCCAGGCAAAAACAAACCGCAGCTTGTATCTTGCAGCTCGTAGCGTTTGCGCTTCTCTGGGCGTGATTTCCAGAGACAGGGGGTGGACATCCAGACAGAGGGGGTGTAAAACTTTCCCGAGTGTGACGTCAGAAAATTTCCTTGTCCAAAATCGCCTGTTTGGGCTGTCTTTTTTACAAACGTGGAAAAGAATCGCAATTGCTCAGTTTACACATTTCTTAGACTTAGACTTAGATTTAGACAAACTTTATTGATCCACAAGGGAAATTGTTTTGGGTACAGTAGCTCACTCATCAAATATAATATACAATATAAAACAGAGGGTAAAAGAACAAAAAGAAAAATAGATGGCATAGCAACCAAAGAGCAATAGATCTATGTCAGATGAGACACAATTATATACATAAGATAATGGTAATAAATATATATGTACAATCAGATTTAAATAGACAAGTAGTAGTCAAATACAAAATACAGTATCAAATATGATGTTCAGTACCAGCTGTGTACAGTTGTAGGGAGTATTATCTGTTACATAAGGTGAGTTGTTGTACAGTTGTATGGAGTATGGTATGAATGTGGTCCTGTATCTCTCACTGTTTGAGCGGAGCTGTAGGAGCCTGTTGGAGAATGAGCTCCTCTGTCCCTCTATGGTCTGGTGCAGTGGGTGAGCAGGAGTGTCCATGACAGAGAGCAGTTTGTCCAGTGTCCTCCTGTCCCTCACTGTGACAAATGTCTCCAGCTCACAGCCAATCACGTGACCAGCTTTACGGATCAGTTTGTCAATCCATCCGATGTCTCTTTTACTGGTGCTGCTCCCCCAGCAGACTACAGCAGAGTACAGGACGCTGGCCTCCACAGACTGGTAGAAGATCTCCAGTAACTTACTGCAGACATTAAAAGACCTGAGCTTCCTCAGGAAGTAGAGTCTGCTCATGCTCTTCTTCTACACAGCATTACAGTTGTCCCTCCAGTCCAGCCTGTTGTTCACATGAACGCCCAGGTACTTGTAGCAGTCCACGATCTCAGCACGGGGGCTGAGTGGCTAGCACTCATGCTTCACAGCAAGAAGGTTCGGGTTGCCCGGGCCTTTCTGTGTGGAGATTGCATGTTCTCCCCGTGTCTGGGTGGGTTTGCTCCAGGAACTCCGGTTTCCTCCATCAACCCAAACATGCGCCATAGGTAAAATCCTCCAGCTTAGGGCCTGACCAAGTCTAAATAACAAAACAAATTATGGGGATGGTTCCCGGGTCAAATATAGAAACAACTCCTTCTATGCGAGATCAATAAAGGTCAATCTTCTAATCCTTGACCACTGTAAGGCGCTTTATGCTACAATTTTGTATGAAAAACGCTTTATAAATATTGTTTGATTTGATTTGATGATCTCCACCTCGTGACACTTGATGTTAATAGGCTCCACAGGTGACCTCATCCTCCTGAAGTCAATCACCAGTTCCTTGGTTTTGTCTAAGTTCAGGAGCAGACGGTTTGCCGGGGACCACTCCACAAAATTTGCAATCAGTGTCCTATACTCCATCTCCTGTCCATCCCTGATACACCCAGCCACCGCAGAGTCATCTGAGAACTTCTGCAAATGGCAGGACTCTGAGCTGTACTGAAAATCAGAGGTGTACATAGTGAACAGGCACGGAGACAGGACTGTACCCTGAGGGGCTCCTACATTACTGACCACAGTATCAGACAGGGTGGTCCTCAGTCGCACATGCTGAAGCCTGCCTGACAGGTAGTCAGTAATCCAGGTGCTGGTTAACATCTACCAGTAGCTTCCAATCCCCCGCTTCACTGAGCATGCTACGATGGGGTCCGGATATCTGAGTCATCATCTGCATTGCATCTGCATGGACAAAAGCTATTGTTGCTGTGTGCTTGCTTGGCACTCATGGTAAGGAGTTTATAGCTGTTTTTTTAGTTTCCAAGCTAGCTGCGAAGCACTTTAGCACCTGGTTATGTCGCCATGTGTGCGACAAGCTTGTTTTGCAACCAACCAAAACATGCTTTAGGCCGGCTGGAGAAGGGCACAGTGCACATGTAGGATCCTCTCCATACCACTGATGGAGGTTAGTTGGAGATGGAATTATATACTGATCGAATAAAGAAGCTGGCTGTGTAAGTTCCACTGGTCCTGTTTCCTTTGCCTTTGTATGTCTCAGCGCATGCTCTTGTCGGCACACTTCATCCACCACCATCGTTCAGCATTGTGAAGGCATTGGTTTAGAAGGGTCTGTTTTCTCCAGCTGCAAGGCCTCCTCTTCCCTGCTGCACACGTCCAACAATGGCTTGATGTCTAAGAGCAGATTTAGCACGCTCCGTGGCCATTGCTGAAGACCATTTTCTTCCTGTTGACAACATAGGCACGGTTTTGGCGAAGATAGTGTTGTACGACTCTTCAAGGGTCATTTGACATACACTCACTTTTGACATACTTGAACTCATCAGTCAGACTAGACACTGGTAGCTTCAGAATTCATCGTCCATACAGTGCTGAGTTGGTTATGAGCATTTAGGGAGTCCCTCAGTCGTCCAGGTAGAATCCATGATAAAAGGAGAAATTCAATTTGTCAACTGGACAAAGTTTGTTTGGTCAAAAACGTTTCGACCAAGTCAGTTCTTCACACAGGAGCTAACCAGCCACTCCAACTTTTTAACCTTGTAGAGTGGGACATCCTAGACTGTCAAGGCCCACATTAAAGGTGGGAGGAGACCAAAGTGTAGACATCAGAGTTTCATTCTACCAGGAAGTAAGGTCTTATCAATTATTTTCAGGCCACTGACAAATACTACTCCTACTCCTACTACTACTACCACTACTACTACTACTATTACAAGCAATATTACTATTGCAACTATTACCAATACCTATACCAATACCAATATTATCAATACCTAATCCCCTAACCCTACTACTACTACTACTACTACTACTACTACTACTACTACTACTACTACTACTACTACTACTACCACGAAGCACATGTGGACTGGTTGGACAAACTCCCATGAACCCTCAAGCTCCCGATGTGTGATCCCAGCTCCCACAGATGAGTGCTGTGTCCTTGGGCAAGACACTTAACCCCACCTCGCCCCCAGTGACCAGTCCCCGACAAGTGCATCAAGGCCAGTTGTGACGTGGGCTGTCCTCCCGTGGACCCACCACCCGCGGGAGGATTCATGGGGGCTGGTGCATTGTGTTCTGCTGCCCCCGTGACCCAGAAATGGAGAAGCAGAAGAAGATGGATGGATGTCCAGGGACAACAGATGAAAAATAGCCTTTTGGCTGATTCTGGTACATTTACGGATATGTTAATTAATGTACACTGTCCCTGTCAAATAAACCAATAAAAATAAAGATGGATGGATGGATGCTGTACTGTTCCTGGTGTAACAATATCTGCATGTAGAGAAGCAAGTGGAGAACCCAACATCAAAAAGTAAAGGTTCTATATAACATAAAATGGAGTCTTATGAGCTTTAAAGGCAAATTAACGTTTTTTTACAATCTGAGCCTTCTTTCGGCAATAAAACAAGTAGTTTTACTCACCCATAGCAGTTTGGTGTCAATTGGAGCACTATCGCAGAACTTATGTTGAGCCGTTCTGTTCTACTAATGATCCCGGATTGATCAGATTGTAAAAAAATGTTAATTTGCCTTTAAGTCATTATTATAATGTTTCCTCCTCAAAAACAGACCTGGAGTTGTGCTTTGTTTCATTCACATGTTTCAGTAACCCTTTATTATTAGTCTGTCTACATCTCCAAAGCTCAAAATGCTCTGTTCCTCCTTGTGATGTCATGAAGTGATATTTTTCAAGTTAACATCTCCTTTTACCTTTAGTTCAATAGAGACTGGCAGTTCCAGGTCTGAAATTAAATGATTCTAGTGAAGGTGTACAGAGTTTAAAAACACAGTGGAGCACTTCCTGTATTACCACATTAACATCAGAAGGTGGAACAGTGTTTTCTGTTTGAGAGAAGAACTCAGCCTAAATTTGCAGGGTTTGTATGTTAAACATTTGTGATGAGGAAACAGACATAGATTATAACATAGATCAAAAAATAGTGTAATCTGGGTGCTTTAACTGAAGTCCAAGCCAAGCCAAAAGGTTCAATCTTGACTACTGAGTGCTGTTTCATATGGACAAGAGAGGATCAATCTAATACATGATAAATAACCTTTAGTTTCCTTTCCCACTGTCCTGTATAGTCCTGGTCTTAAACAGACTCCACACTGCGTCATTCATTTACGTTACGAGCAACACAGACTATTTTTATCCTCCAAAAATGTCACTGATTTATCCTCAAATAAAACCCACACGTACAATAGCCCACAACTGGGCTATTGTAATATTCTAGTACTTATGTGAAGTTATTATCATTATAATAAAACAAGCAATAACATGTACCAGCAACAAAAAGTAACAGTAAAGAAACAACATTTAACTGTGTAATATCATGAAAAAGGTAATATACTGTGCATGATTGGCAGTGTGGAAGGTAACAAAGCAAAAGTAGCAAAGTACTGTACTTACTGTGCGCAACGTTTCTGGTGGAGGGTCACCTGCTTGTCTCCATGGAGATGTTATTGCTTTGTCTAGAATGTTACACGACAGAGATTAAACCTATTGATCTCAAGGGAGGCAACTATAATGTAAATAGTCATATTTTTATGCAGCACTTTTCCGCCTTCAAGGCACTCAAAGCGCTTTATAACAAGGAACCCCTCACTCTTACTAAGTGGGCTCCTGTCGGCCCACTGAGTTATACACGACATTACAGGTCAGATCTGTGGACAGTTGCGCCCAATTACAGAGAGAATTATGGTGTTTTTGAGTGTAATGCATAAATGCTAGATAGATGTGTTTAATGTCATACCACAGAACATTCTAGACAAAGCAATGACATCTCCATGGAGACAAGCACAACAGAGTAACAGATCCTCCACCAGAAAAGTTGAGTAATACACCTTTAAAGGGATATGCCACCCCCAGGTCAAACTTGGGCATCTCCCCACAGTCCAGAGACTAAAATAAGTGGTGGAAAGCGTTTTTCTGGTGACGCAGCCATTGTCCAGGTCTGTCAGCACTGACCGCCGCGGTATCTGCAGCCCCACACCACGCTGCGTAACAGGGGAACTGCCTTCCTGGTGCGTAACAGGGATTCCCCTGGCAGCGTGGTGTGTGATTCGGCTTTCTTTTTCCGCACTGAAAAATAGTTCCCACCCAAAAGGAATTAATTTGCTCGATGCTTTTCCCAATTACTTTCTGTGTAGTGCGCATTCATAACGAGTGCAAATAAATGTGCAAATCAACACGGAGAGCAAATTAATTCCTTTTGGCCGAAATCTTTCTCTGGCGACGTTAGACTCCAGTCTAACGCGGAGTAGCAGCAGATACCGCGGCGGTCAGTGCTGACAGACCTGGACAATGGCTGGGTCACCAGAAAAACGCTTTCCACCACTTATTTTAGTCTCTGGACTGTGGGGAGATGCCCAAGTTTGACCTGGGGGTGGCATATCCCTTTAAGTACATTTTTAAGTACTTTACTTAATTACGATAAAAGGAGAAGTTCAATTTGTCAACTGGACAAAGTTTGTTTGGTTGAAGACGTTTCGCCGCTCATCCGAGAGACTTCTTCAGTTCTGGTTCTAGTGCTGGTTACTTAATTACATTTCCCAGTACTACACCACTACATTTTTTAACAAGACTAAAAATTAAAAAGTATTTTCATTCTCAGAATTGAGTACTTCTTCCACCACTGATAATGGTTAACTGTCCAGCCAGAACCACACAGCTTGTCCAAACTTTACAAAGACAAGTGGATTTTGATGGCGCTGGAGAGGCCAGCCGCCTGCGGGAGTAGCTCCGTCCCCACTTTTCCTTTTTTCCTCTTTTTACTTATATATAGTCGTTTTTTTCGATTTTTCTTTAGAGTAGGTGAAACACGGTGCTGTCGCGCACCTGGGAAGCCTACTCTCAATACAGCTATATCGTTAGCTGTAGTGTTTTTGTGCATTTTATGAATCTGCGCCAGGAGTTACGCTGGGAATCATTTCAGCCACGCATAGGATTACATACGCTCGCGACCAGCTCCTCAAGCTATGGGGTCCGTCTCTACTCCACGCGGGGAAACCGGAGGTCCCAGCGGAGATACGGAGCAAGAGGAGAGGCTGCAGGGACACAAGAAATGGAGACCGTATTTACCGAATGGATTATCTACGATGATCACGGGAAATGTGCGTTCTGTGTCCAACAAGGTGGAGGAGCTGGTTGCGCTAACCCGACATCAGAGACAATTCCAGAACTGCAGTTTGATGTGCTTCACCGAAACATGGCTGAATGGGAATATAATGGACAATGTAATCTCACTGGATGGATTTATTATGAGGTGTGTGGACCGGACTATAACGGAGAGTGGGAAAAAACAAGGAGGTGGACTGATTTTCTTCATTAATGAACGCTGGTGCCATCCCGGGAACGTGCACGTGAAACATCAGCTGTGCTCCCGGGACATTGAACTACTCGCTGTCGGTATGCGGCCGTTTTATTTGCCGAGAGAATTTACACACATTATTGTGTTCTGTGTGTACATTCCTCCATCGGCGGATGGTGCGGCAGCATGCGAGCAGCTCCATAGCGTCGTGAATGACATGCTGACACGTCATTCGCGCGCCCTCTTTCTGATCACTGGGGACTTTAACCATACATCTCTCTCCACTACTCTTCCCACTTTCACACAATACGTCACATTCCCCACGAGAGACAATAAGACTCTGGACTTGTTTTACGCCAATATCAAAGACGCTTACACCTCCGCCCACCTCCCCCCGCTCGGACGCACAGACCACAGTCTGGTTTACCTGCTCCCGGAATACACACCCAGGGTGCGAAGAGGACCTGTGCAGAAACAGTCTGCGAAGCTTTGGACTCAGGAGGCCTGTGAGAGTCTGAGGGACTGTTTCCAGAACACAGACTGGGACATTTTCATTGACTCTTATGGAAACGACATCAACGGCCTGACCCATTGCATCACTGACTACATCAACTTCTGCGTGGAGAACACTGTGCCAACCAAGAGGGTACGGTGTTTCTCCAACAACCACCCCTGGGTCACCCCTGAGCTTAAAGCCCTCCTGAACCAGAAGAAAAGGGCTTTCAACTCGGGGGACAGAGAGGAGCAGAAGAGGGTGCAGAGGGAGCTCCAGTGGAGGATCCGACGGGCCAAAACGGACTATGGGAGGAAGATGGAAGAGCAGCTGGCCCAGAACAACACACGGGGCGTGTGGAGAGGACTGAGGAGCATGTCTGGTTTTGGACAGAGTGGCAGAGGGACAGCTGATGGTGATCAGCGCTGGGCGGACGAATTAAACTGGTACTTCAACAGGTTTGATTCACCCCCCACCCCCTCTGCCCCTCTGCCGACTCCCCCCTCCTCTTCACACCTCCCCGGGCCAGTACCAACACCCCCCCCCCCCCCTTCACATGGACCCAACCCATCGCCAGAGACCGCCGGGAGTGCTGTGAGTCATGTTCTTTGACTTCTCCAGCGCCTTCAACACCATCAGGCCGGCGCTGCTGCGGGGGAAGCTTGAGGACGCGGGAGTTGATGGACATCTCACTGCCTGGACCATCGACTACCTCACTGACCGTCCACAGTACGTGCAGATGCGCGGCTGCGAGTCAGAGGTGGTAGTCTGCAGCACTGGGGTCCCCCAGGGATCTGTCCTTTCACCCTTCCTTTTCACCATCTACACCTTGGACTTCATCTACAACACCATCTCCAGAAGTTCTCTGACGACTCAGCCATTGTGGGCTGTGTGTCTGAGGGGAACGAGCTGGAGTAGCGCTCGGTCATCAGAGACTTTGTGGACAGATGTGGGTACAACCACCTGAGCCTGAACACCAGTAAGACAAAGGAGATGGTGATCGACTTCAGGAGACCACTACCTCACTCACCAGTGAACATCCATTTTTCTATATTCTCTTATTTACTTATTTTATTATTATTACTTATCTTGTCTGCATGCACTTTTTGTTTTAATTTTCTTTGCACTAAACTGGCTGGAGATAATGTGGCAAGTGAATTTCTCCTGCATTTCTGGATTCTGCTTGTTTCAAAGTTTTAGAGGGCATTCACCTGCACCAGTTTAGCCCGAGTTTGAGTCCAGTTCATTCCAGATGTAGTACTAATCTAGTCCTGGTTTAATCCTGGTTTAGACCTGGTTTAATCCTGTTTAGTCCAGGTTTAGTCTTGGTTTAGTCCTGGTTTAGTCCTGGTTTAATCCTGGTTTAGTCTTGGTTTAGTTTTGGTTTAGTCTTGGTTTAGTACTGGTTTAGTTCTGGTTTAGTCCTGGTTTAGTTCTGGTTTAGTCCTGTGATACTCTCCAACTTGTGGCCATTTTTCTTTTGTCATTTCGAAGGATTTCAGGCTTAGATATGTTTTAAATTTATGTAAAAAGACCAGAAGTAATTTGCAGATTTGTGAGTTGAATTTTGAACCTTTAACATACACGGTTCAGGCAATAAAACAGTAAAAAGCCTTTTTGACATAGTGACTAATATGTGTACCTGTTATCAGTGTTGGGAAGTACCCAGAATATTTACTCTGAATACTCATTTTGAGTAATTATATTTTGGTACTTTTTCAGATTACGGTTACTTTTCTAGAATTTGAGGAATATACTACAATATTTGATTGTGTAATTTAGGCTTCAAACTGCAGATTCAGTGAGAAAAATAGAAAACTCTTACGGTGTTGGACATGTGTGATTTTTCCTTCTATAATCAGTGACAGGAAATATAGAACAAAGTATTCTAAGTACAGTGGTACCTCACCTTACGAAAGACCCTACATACGAAAAATCTTTGTTACGTTAAAAGTTACGAAACGCCTTCACGTCAAATTTTGGTCTCTAGATACGAAAGAAAATTCAAGTTACGAAACGCGAAATCTCAAAAATTTAATTAATGCGTGCTCAGATGCACGCCCCGAAACGTAAATACACTTTATCAACACACACGGGGTTAGGTTCCAGAGGGGGCCCGCGGTGGGAGAGGTCCACGAGGTAGGACAACTTTGTATTTTGCAATTGTTCTACATGTTTTAGGGCTGTAAATGCCTCACCACACACATTCTACGCTTTTCTCAGACTGGAGTTGGGCTTTTCTCGCATTTCTCTCTCGTTTGAACACTCGAACTTTCATAGATTTTCAATGGAATGTGTTGATAGTGAAGCGTGGGGGTAGACACCGCTCAATATAGCGCCGAACGTGCGAGGGGAGCGGAGACACAGGATTACTATCAACAACACATCATCAGTGTGGTAAAACTCACCTGTCTCACGACGGCCTAAACCCAGCTCACGTTCCCTATTAGTGAGTGAACAATCCAACGCTTGGTGAATTCTGCTTCACAGTGATAGGAAGAGCCGACATCGAAGGATCAAAAAGCGACGTCGACACGGCGCGGGATGGAGCCGCGGTGCCCGGGCCGTGCCCCCCCCCTCACGGGGTGATTTAATCCTGGTCTGGTCCCGGTTTGGTCCTAGTCTGGACCTGATCCGGTCCTGGTTTAGACCTGGTCTAGACCTGGTTTAGTTCTGGTCTAGACTTGGAAGTCACATAGAACCAGAGCCCGCCCCGCCCCGCTCTTATTCCCGCTGAAAGAGCGTCTTTCTCGGCCTCTTAGCTCTAGCGCGGAACGCGCAAGGAGCGCGGAGACACGAGCAACGCGCTCCTCCAAGGGCACTGCCATGTCCCGGGATAATCCTGGTTTAGTCCAGGTCCAGTCCAGGTTTAGACCTGGTTTAGTTCTGGTCTAGACCTGGTTTATTCCAATCAGGACGCAGAACACAAATGTTACACTATAAAAAAAAAAAGTTGGAACGAATCAGGCCTTTTCCATTGAAATAGCTACTCAACTTACGAAAAATTCCTGTTACGAAACCACTTCTGGTACGAATTAATTTCGTAAGGTGAGGTACCACTGTATTCATTTAGTTAGATATGAAATGCCTGTTCGTTTTAATTGAGATGAAATTCTGAAATAATTGTTTATGTGATCATGTAATTATGAACAGCCCGTTGCATATTTAAGATAATTAGCAGCCAAAGTACCAGTAAGTACGGGTATAATTACCAGTACCTACCACCATAAGTACCACCGTAATACCACAGTAACTACCACAGTAATTATCAGCCTAGTAACTACTAACTACCACCATAAGTATTTAGTAATTTCCTTTAAATACAGGCCTCCAGGGACACTATCTGGAACTCAGGGGCAGCTAAAAAATAAATAAATAAACAAATTCAGAATGTAATCTGATTGATGAAATATAATAATGGCACAGATTAGGACAGAAGCGATGCTCTTTTAAACGAATTAAATATATCCAATACTGCCCCCCTGTGGAAAGAGGGCATACTACAGACCAACGCCAATACATGTGAACATTTGGGATTTTTTAATTTTATTTATGCCTTCATTTATTTTCCATTTGAACATCATGTGGTGAATGATTTCCACTAAAGAAATGAAATTAAGCAGGTTTAAGGATTTTTCTTCATAAATATTGATACTTTGCAGTGACATCACTCTGTTTTAAAGGTGAATTGTGTAAGATTAAACTTATCTGTGTTGTATTTATTTAATTACAGGCGTTTTTATTGCTTAAAATATGAGCAAGGTCGCCTCGCCACAGATCTGACATGTAACTTGGCTTGTTTGTGTCACTTTTTGCTTCCATAGACATAGATATGTTTAATGAAATACTGTGGAGCATTCTGGACTAAGCAACAACATCTCCATGGAAACAAGGAAGTAACGGACCCTCTGCCAGAAAAGTTACACAGTGTACCTTTGAGAATGTCTGAAAACTCAAACTCAAACAAAATAAACAAAATGGATTTAAAGAGCACATTTTCAGGAGCTTGTGATCAGTGTGAGCGTTCATGGTCCTGTTTAGGACATTGATTTTCAACTAAAAGGTGAGAGTGACTAACTGACAAACTGTTGGCTAATGCTAGCTAGCACGTGACTGTAATGTGATGTGTGAGAGACTTGTTTAACAACACAAATCAGCTCACCTGTTGTAGTTGCAGCTAAAACAGCTCTTTCTGGTCAGATTGTGTTAAGGCTCAAATTAAAGTAGGGTGACCAGGCGTCCCTCTTTCCCCAAGACAGCCCCCCCACCCCCTCCCCACCCCCAACACTCCGAACCCCGCCCCCACCTCCGCACCAACCTACCGTACCTAAGGATTCTACAAAAGCTTCTTTCTGCTCTTCCTTCTTGCAAAGTCATCCACTAACTCATCAAAGTTGAGCTGTCGAACAAACTCTGATTCTAATGCAAGAAGGGAGAGTGAATTCAACCGATTTTGGCGGTGAATATCTACCAGTTTACTACTCTCCTCGAAGATAACCATAGGTTATAATAACACGTGAATCTGATGTGTATTGTGACTGGATCACTGTACAGCCCGCCCCTGAGTCTAGCTTGGCTATTGGACACTCACGATATGGTCGCGACGTGCGATAAATTTGCATGGAGTTGGAGATTTCTGAACTTTTGGACGTGTCGCAGTGACAGGTTTGATGCACTCCAAGGACCGTGTCGTATTGTGTACACACCATACTGTGCGGGAGCGAAATCACTTCTCATAGAAAATAGGTCCAGCTTCTACTAGCTGTCTACTGGGGCCAGTGTTAGACCAGGATATGCTTGCCATGTGCACATTTCATGCCTGAATGCATTGCCATGCGTATTTTATGTCGATGTTACGCGTGGTAGCACACCTGAACACAAGGTACGCAGACATGTGCGCATGTTGCCATATTGACACAACCGTGAGGGGCTATATCTGCCCCCTACATACCGCCAGTATCCAATGTTGCCGTCGTCTCTGGCGACTAAAACTTCATCTAGCGACTTGGTGGCTTTTTAGGTGACTCTGTCGACTTTAAAAAAAACACATCTCTCGCATGTCAAAATCATTGTTTTTCAATGTAACTTCAGCTGTTATGACATCATAGTAACGTCATGACGTAATCTAGTGACTTTTCAGAGAGCCAATAGCGATTTTTGGTGATTTGTTTTTGGCAACACTACCAGTATCGTGCATCGTGTTCTGATCGTTCTGCTGCAAGTATGTGCGGTTGTGCACGTAAATTCACACAGCTAGCATATCCTGAGCCTTAGGGCTCGCTGAAAGGACTTTCATTCAAAACCCTTGGTAAATCAGAGGCCCTTTGTTAGAACATTTGTAATCAGAGGGCTCTCTTAACAGTATGCTCTCCCATTAGGGCCCTCCCTAGGGCCCCCACATAGCCAGAAGTCACGACCCTTAGCAGGGGCTTTCATAATCATAGGGCCTTTGAAAGCATTCCCCCCTGCTTCCTTGAACCCCTAGTTGGTAAACGTTAGGGCTCCATTACGAGTATTCACGAGAGGCACTACAGCAGGGTCAGCCCAGGGGCCCTCTGACTGCTGTCCCCCATATCCCAGGGGCCCTCTGACTGCTGTCCCCATAGCCCAGGGGCCCTCTGACTGCTGTCCCCATAGCCCAGGGGCCCTCTGGCTGCTGTCCCCCATAGCCCAGGGGCCCTCTGACTGCTGTCCCCCATAGCCCAGGGGCCCTCTGACTGCTGTCCCCCATAGCCCAGGGGCCCTCTGACTGCTGTCCCCCATAGCCCAGGGGCCCTCTGACTGCTGTCCCCCATAGCCCAGGGGCCCTCTGACTGCTGTCCCCCATAGCCCAGGGGACCTCTGACTGCTGTCCCCCATAGCCCAGGGGCCCTCTGATTACCAACCACCACAAACCCGGGGTGTCCCAGTTTTTGATTTTGAAAATCTGGTTACTCTAGATTAAAGTTTAACTTGAGTAACAGAACTTCAGACAGAGCAGTCTGAAGTTCAGTTAGCATCACCCCCCCAGGGAATGTTGATGACAGTATCAATTGCTGATAGCAACTGTAATGTTGTAATTTAATTTTACTTGATGCAAAAAGCAGATTTGTTCATGTTGTGTCAAGCTTATTATTAAATCATGAAGCAGAGTTTGGGGTTGCCAGGTATGTTCCACAGTACAACATTAAACATTCTGCTTTATATCCATGGAAACAAACAGGCGTCATACCCTCCCACTGTCTGTATTTGTGTGTGAGCGGAGGCACTGGACATATAATAAAAGAATTTAAATAAACAGTCAAAACGATAGAGTTCATGACTACAATCGTCTTTACTGACACTGTTGGAATAGTGGAAATGCCCCTCTTCAGTGCACCAACAACACATAAAAAACAACAAAAAGATCACAACAGTTAAATTAAATGAATAAATTAAAAATACAGGACTGGATTGCATTTGACCCACATGTTCACATTCATACATTTGGAACCACTGCATTTGAGTGTAACATGTGACCAGCCTGGAGGCCTTCCTGAGACAAACTACTGCTGCGAGGATGTTTTTATGGAAAATTGTGTTTTTTCATTACAAACATGAAAATCAAGTTTATGAAATGAAATACTGTGAGTGGTGAGGACATAGACAGCAGCTCAAGGGACAACAGTGAAATAAATATATACTATAAATTAAAACAACTTATATTTGATAAACACATTTCCCCATCATATTTAGTTAGTGGGACTAGATTTTCGGACTTGTTTTAAGGCGTGAGGGTGTAGTGAGTTAGTGAGTGCATTTACATGCCCTCGAGCATCCCGGGTACGAGTCTTATCCTGGTTATGACAGTATTCTGGATATGGCATTTACATGTGCTCCAGTGTCCGGGTTATGGTCAGATCTGTGAGTGAAGACATCCTTTATTTATCCCCTCTGCATCTGACCCAGCAGTCAAAGGGCAGTACCATGAAGGGCCCAAGGACCCATATTGGCTTGTTCATTGCTCAGGTCCCTCTGGGTTACCACCATTTGAGCTAACCAGCCAGCACAGTGTCTTGA
This sequence comes from Paratrypauchen microcephalus, assembly GCA_036785185.1. NCBI lineage: Eukaryota > Metazoa > Chordata > Actinopteri > Gobiiformes > Gobiidae > Paratrypauchen > Paratrypauchen microcephalus. The sequence continues at coordinate 750,114 of JAVJIX010000108.1, forward strand.
TTTCAGTATCCTGGGTTTTTCCTGATAGTATTCAGGATACTGTAGACGCAGTATCCTGATTTCCTCAAAATTGGAGCTGTACTGAGCCGGTTACTTTCCCAAAACGACTCAAACTCCTACCAGGACTTTTTAAAGATCCCATGACATGGTACTTCTTGGTGCTTTTATATGGCTCCTTAATGGTTCCCTAATACTGTAAATGAATCCTTCTTCAAAATCAACACTCAGTGCATGAGAAACAGAGATAAGATGAGAAAGAGTCATAAATATCTCTCTCAAACACTTTATTTTGGGCGTTGTTGCTTGAATGCAAATGAGGAGAAAAGAGCTGGCCTATAGTAGAGGGTGTGGGCGTGGCCAAACTCTCCGCTGATCCATTTCCGTGGTTTTGCACGGGGGGAGAGATTTGAAGCGTTCCATTGAAAAATAAACACATTTCCACAGAAAATAAAATTAAACCACTGCTGTTCAAAGGTCCAGAGGCTCAGATAAAGGACTTCCGAGCCGAGAAACACTCGGACGTGCCTCCAGGCAAATAAAAAAACGCATTTCGCATTGCCTAGCGCATTCGCAGTCCAAACTCTCTGGGCGTGATTTACAGAGACGCTGAGTTCAGACAGATGGGGGTGGAACTGCATTTGCATTTCTTTTTTCGATCTGACGTCAATAAGGTGCCTTGTTCAAACTCGCCCGTTTGAGCTCCGATTTTTTCTAACGCAGAAAAGGATCGCAAATGCTCAGTTTAGACATTTCGCAACTTTTAACCAAGGGGGGGGGGGCTAAACAGGGTAGGGGAGCTCACATTAACGTTCAAAAACCTCAAAAACCTGCCATGGGACCTTTAAGTAATAATATTTTATACTACGAAAAAAGAAGACATACATTCAAGTACAAAAAAGAATACATAAATTCAATACAGAACATGAGACTGTGGAGCTGTCACAGCTTCAGTAAAAGGTGTTTTGAACAGTTTTGATCAATTTGGTTCAAGAGCAGCACAAACCAGCACAGAGGTGAGCCTGGTGTTAAAACGTGGCTGTATTAAACAGCAGACTTCTTTATTTAGTATAGTATAAAATATTACTCTAGTCATTACCATTGGTTTCCACACTCATGCTTTACTTTTGAACTGATGAAGAACGGTCATGGTCCAAACACGCTGGGTTTGGCCATTTAAATAAAGGTCTTTTAACTGTACTTTTCCTCATGCAACTTTTACTTTTTGGAGTGCCTGGATTTCATTGTGTCAAAGTACAAAACATTATTACTTAAAAAGTCCTGGTAGGAGTTTGATTCATTTTGGGAAAGTAACCGGCTTCTACTGTATCTGCTACTTGAGTTCAAACACGCTCAGAATGGCTCCAGGTTTGAGAAATCAGGATCTGCATCTACAGTATCCTGAATACTATCAGAAAAAAACAAACAAACAAAAAGCCTCATGGTTTCTCATAACCACGATACTGAGATAGTCAGGATACTGAAATCAGGAGACTGTGTTTACAGGGACACTCACAAAACCCGACCATTACCCGGATACTGGAGCACATGTAAACACACTCACTGCTTCAAATTATTTTAAATTTCTAGATTATATGAAAACAAAACTTCAAGAATCTATACCTACAAATACAACTTAAACTCATATAAACAACTGGAATTAAAAACGTGCTCATCTCCATGGAGATGTTAAAGATCCCATGACATGGTACTTCTTGATGCTTTTATATGGCTCCTTAATGGTTCCCTAATACTGTAAATGAATCCTTCTTCAAAATCAACACTCAGTGCATGAGAAACAGAGATGAGATGAGAAAGAGTATTTTTTCTCTCTCTGAACAGGCCATAATGGGCGTTGTTGCTTGAATGCAAATGAGGAGAAAAGAGCTGGCCTATAGTAGAGGGTGGGGGCGTGGCCAAACTCTCCGCTCTCCGCTCTCAGCTGATCCATTTCCGTGTTTTTGCACGGGGGGAGGGATTTGAAGCGTTCCATTGAAAAATAAACACATTTCCACATAAAATAAAATTAAACCACTGCTGTTCAACGGTCCAGAGGCTCAGATAAAGGACTTCCGAGCCTAGAAACACTCGGACGTGCCTCCAGGCAAATAAAAAAACGCATTTCGCATTGCCTAGCGCATTCACAGTCCAAACTCTCTGGGCGTGATTTACAGAGACGCTGAGTACAGACAGACGGGGGTGGAACTGCATTTGCATTTCTTTTTTCGATCTGACGTCACTAAGGTGCCTTGTTCAAAATCGCCCGTTTGAGCTCCGATTTTTTGCAACGCAGAAAAGGATCGCAAATGCTCAGTTTAGACATTTCGCAACTTTTAACCATGGAGGGGGGGGGCTGAACAGGGTAGGGGAGCTCACATTAACGTTCAAAAACCTCAGAAAGTGAAAATTTCATGCCATGGGACCTTTAAACACAACCACACCAGGTCAAGTATCGATGTACGTCACCTTGCTCACCTTGATTGCTCCAAAGTGAACCGTATGAAAAAAATATACAGCTCTCATCTCGTAACCCCAACACAAAGATATTCACTTCAGTATTATTCATAGAACTTATATCACTCCCTACATATTGTTCAAAATAGGAGGTCTTTACTCACACGACTCTAACGCAGTAGAATCATTTATCCTTTTAGCTTTATCTTTTGGGAGAATGGTGCAATAACTCTTTCTCAAATATTACAAAAACAATACCATGCCTACCAGAAATATTTTTATTGAATGATACCAATTGAGGGTAAGGGTAAAATGTGTCTTAAATGTTGTACACATGTGCACTTATATATTGTTTGCTTTATTGTTTGCTCTTTCACCCATAAATACTAAAAATCTAATAAAACACTGATCACAAAAAGGTATCCAGTTAGAATATACAGTATGTTTGTTTGTTTTAAACAGTAAAACTGGTTATAACTGAATAATGAATGCCATATTGCGGAACATTCCATGGAGACAAGGAAAGAAAAGTACAGAGCAGTTTCCTCATCGCAAACACACAAATCCTGCAGATTTAGGCCGAGTTCTTCTCTCAAACCGAAAACACTGTTCCACCTTGTGATGTCATGTGGTAATACAGGAAGTGCTCCACTGTGTTTTTAAACCAGGACTAAACCAAGATTAGACCAAGACTAGACCAGGACCGATGGATGCCAAACTGTTCATTTTTCTAGAGTAGGACAATATTCAGCATGAAGATCAAATCCTCCAGCTGAGGTCCTGACCAAGATGAGCAATAAGATCATGGAGACGAGCTGATGACTACTACGACTACGAATTATTCTTCTTCTTAAATTACAGGACTAAACCAGGACTAAACCAGGACTAGACCAGGACTAGACCAGGACTAGACCAGGACTAGACCAGGACTAAGCCAGGACTAAACCAGGACTAAACCAGGATTAAACCAGGACCAAACCAGGACTAAGCCAGGACTAAGCCAGGACTAAGCCAGGACTAAGCCAGGACTAGACCAGGACTAAACCAGGACTAAACCAGGACTAGACCAGGACTAAGCCAGGACTAAACCAGGATTAAACCAGAACTAGACCAGGACCAAACCAGGACTAAGCCAGGACTAAACCAGGACTAAGCCAGGACTAAACCAGGACTAAGCCAGGACTAGACCAGGACTAAGACAGGACTAAGCCAGAACTAAACCAAGACTAAACCAGAACTAGACCAGGACCAAACCAGGACTAAGCCAGGACTAAACCAGGACTAGACCAGGACCAAACCAGGACTAAACCAGGACTAAAGCAGAACTAGACCAGGACTAAACCAGAACTAGACCAGGACTAGACCAGGACTAAACCAGAACTAGACCAGGACTAAGCCAGGACTAAGCCAGGACTAAGCCAGGACTAAACCAGGACTAGACCAGGACTAGACCAGAACTAGACCAGAACTAGACCAGGACTAGACCAGGACTAAACCAGGACTAAACCAGGACTAAACCAGAACTAGACCAGGACTAAGCCAGGACTAAACCGGAACTAAACCAGAACTAGACCAGAACTAGACTAGGACCAAACCAGGACTAAACCAGGACTAGACCAGGACTAAACCAGAACTAGACTAGGACCAAACCAGGACTAAACTAGGACTAGACCAGGACTAAACCAGGACTGATGTATACTCCATACACCTTCAGTAGAATCAATTGGATCATTTCAGCTCTGGAATTTCCAATCTCTACCGCTTCATGACATCACAAGGTGGACCAGAGCATTTGGAGCTTTGGAGATGTAGGTGGACTAATAATAAAGTCTTACTCAAACATGTGTGAATGAAACAAAACACAACTCCAGGTCTGTTTCTGAGGAGGGAACAGCGTTAAAACAGGACTTAAAACACTCAAGAGTCAATTTTGTGTAATTTGGGACCTTTAAAAGATTTGATTTTCAAGATTAACTGCTTTAATTTGGCTTTAATGGCTCTTTTTCTGAGTCTGCTGTCTATATTTACAGTGGCAGTTATGTGCAATAGACATTTACCAGTACATATATTAAAAACACATTAAAAATCAAACATACAGTACTTGGCAACAGATTCCCTTTTCTTCATTCACAAAAATCACTCAAAAATCAGACTTTTACACTCACAAAATGATCCTAGAATTTGCATTGAATCAGCATTCACAGAAAAAGGAAGCGTGGATATGGTTCGGACTGGTTAAGACTGGCCCAGCACGGTCCAGTCTTCATTTTGCAGGTGAAAAACAGTGTTCTTCTGGTTCAAACTTTGGCAGTGGTGAAGGCAAAAATATCTCAAAAAAGTGTAAAGTGTCTGTCCAGCGAAGCAGGTTTCACAGATCCAGACTTTTGGTGAAATGGTGAATCTTATATTTAACTGTGCATGTTGGAAGCGTTTGGTCGGAAATGTGCTGAGGAAAAGGGTTGGGGACTGTTCACATTTTTGATTCTAGGACTTAAAAGATTACACAGTTTTATAACAACAGTTTCTGATCTATTTTTGGTGATTCCACTGATGTACACTGAGCTCTTCATTATCTAGATTAGGAAAGCAACCAGGACTGAACCAGGACTAGACCAAGACTAGACCAGGACTAGACCAAGATTAGACCAGGACTAGACCAGGACTAGACCAAGAATAGACCAAGAATAGACCAAGACTTGACCAAGACTTGACCAAGACTTGACCAAGACTTGACCAAGACTTGACCAAGACTAGACCAAGACTAGACCAAGACTTGACCAAGACTAGACCAAGACTTGACCAAGACTAGACCAAGATTAGACCAGGACTAGACCAGGACTAGACCAAGACTAGACCAGGACTAGAGTAGGACTAGACCAGGACCAGTGTACAGTATGCCAAGTTGTTCATTCTTCTAGAGTAGGACAACAATATAGACCCGTTTGCCGTTAGTAAACAGACGTGACGTCACCGGCATGTGCGCGCACTGTTGACCCAGAATCAACCATGACGGATAGCGGAGTATCTGAACGATAGGGAAAGCTACATTCAAAATCTCACGTTGAGCAACGGGGTTCGACTACCAGATCCTTATGCGATCACGGAGTGGCAGTATGACCGCAGAAAGTGGCCAGATTTACAGTGGCCAGATATCCACTGTTATTTAGTGGAGAAGCCCAGCATGTATACAAGAGAAGTGCACGCATACAAATCCATGGATGCCTACCAGTTTGCCGTGTGTGGCCATGTACAGGAGGTACCACGATATCGATGGGGAGTTTTGCGTGTTGGCATCTGATGTTCTCCCCAGTCAAAGACAAGGCCACAAGACGACCATGTACAATGCTTGGGCTATCATCAACAAGCGCGATAACTACGTTCTGACCGCCAACTGCACTTGCGTTGCGGGGTAAGTAACATACTACGACTTAATTCACGAGTCACAGATGTGATCTCAGTCATGTCAAATGCCATTTATGATGGTCATGCGAAAATGTATCATGCATTTTAACAAAGTTATTCGTGTTCGTTTACATGTGTCTGTCGTAGAGGTTACCCGGTTAATATGTCTGTGAGCTTTGCGGTGTCCTGTGCTTGCTAGTTAATCAGCATGATTAAACACCATTGAACACCTGGGCAAATTACCCTAAACAAGCAGCAGGTGTTCACTTGTGTGTATGTCAGTTGAATGATGTGAACTATCATTTATTCCATCTGTTTCTCTTTATTCGAGTTCTTCTCTTCTATATCTTCGCTGGGGGTTTTATGGCAGCAGTGGCTTTGTTTTGAGTCAGCACTGCGCGCGCATTCAGTGATGACGTAGCTTTGAAACTGGTCTATTGGGCATTAGGTTCACATTTCATCCAATTCTTTGAGAAAAATTACTGGGTTGGGTGATATGTTTTTCATAACTGCCATTAACACCAAAGATGTGAATGTTTTCATTTAAAACGTAGAGTATGTAGTGCTTGTACCAGTTTTAAAAAGGTATTCAAATCTCAGCTGAACCTGTGTCCCCAGAGCTTTCACCTGCAGATAGACACACAAGTACAAGTTTGTCTCATTCTCAGTTTATGGACACGTCTCTGTGAAGATCAGAACCTCCAGAATTCCCTCCCTGAGCTGCAGAAGCTGCATTAGCACTGATTCAGGATTGGTGCAGGTGCTGGGGTTTAGGTAGAGAGCATTCAGATCAGAGAGAGACATTTTAGGTTCAAACCAACTGGATTTCAGCGCTGAAACTGGCAACCCAAACGAAAGACTCGTGAGGCTCATTCTGCTTTCTGATTGGATAAACAAAACATATCAGGTGTGTCTAATTTTTCTTTCCTCGTTTCCTTCTCCTTGATTCCTCTCCTCAGACTTCCATATTTCAGCTCCCTGTGTTGCCTCTGAGCTTCACTCGAGGAGAGGAATCGAGGAGAAGGGAGCGAGGAAAGAGAAATGAGACGAAGCTTTCACGTCCAGAGTTTGGTGATTCAAAATAAATTAGCGTTACCACGGTTACCAGAAAACACTATATTTGATTTGAACATGCCTACCTGGTATATGGGGACACAGATCACAGGTCATGTTTATGCAATTTGAAGAAAAAAAACAAAACAAAAAACTACATACCCGACTTTTAAAGTTTAAGTGGACAACTTTTCTGGTAGAGGGTCCATCACCTACTTGTCTCCATGGAGATGTTATTGCTTTGTCTGGAATGTTCCATGGTGTAACATTAAACATATGTATCTACTATTTATTCATTATGGCTGTTTCTATTGTCCTAGACCAGGACTAGACCAGAACTAGACCAGGACTAGACCAGGACTAGACCAGGACTAGACCAGGACTAGACCAGGACTAGACCAGGACTAGACCAGGACTAGACCAGGACTAGACCAAGACTAGACCAGGACTAGACCAAGACTAGACCAGGACTAGACCAGGACTAGACCAGGACTAGACCAGGACTAGACCAAGACTAGACCAAGACTAGACCAAGACTAGACCAGGACTAGACCAGGACTAGACTAAGACTAGACCAGGACTAGACCAAGACTAGACCAAGACTAGACCAAGACTAGACCAGGACTAGACCAAGACTAGACCAGGACTAGACCAGGACTAGACCAGGACTAGACCAGGACTAGACCAGGACTAGACCAGGACTAGACCAGGACTAGACCAGGACTAGACCAAGACTAGACCAAGACTAGACCAGGACTAGACCAGGACTAGACCAGGACTAGACCAGGACTAGACCAGGAGTAGACCAGGACTAGACCAGGACTAGACCAGGACTAGACCAAGACTAGACCAGGACTAGACCAAGAGTAGACCAAGACTAGACCAGGACTAGACCAGGACTAGACCAGGACTAGACCAGGAGTAGACCAGGAGTAGACCAAGACTAGACCAAGACTAGACCAAGACTAGACCAGGACTAGACCAGGACTAGACCAGGACTAGACCAGGACTAGACCAGGACTAGACCAGGACTAGACCAGGAGTAGACCAAGACTAGACCAAGACTAGACCAAGACTAGACCAGGACTAGACCAGGACTAGACCAGGACTAGACCAGGACTAGACCAAGACTAGACCAGGACTGAACCAGGACTCAAAAATATAATTATTATCTCCGCAGGTGTCAGACCCTCCACCAGAAAAGTGAAGCATTTTTAAGCCATAAAATCCATGTGATAAATTTTGTGGAGTTAATCCCTAACAAACAATGATAAAACCGAACAGAAAATGTGTATTCTAATATCTGTTGTTGATACCAGAAGTACTTAAATTTTTTACAATAAAAATGTGAACGCTTTAGTGATTCACACTTCAAAACAGTATATAACTGTTTTGCATTGGTCCTACAAATGGAGCCCACATTAAGAAAAGGAATGGGACAAAACCCCAGAAAGTGCAGTGGGTTAAAGATGGGACAGAGGTGTGTTTGAACAGTCCCCAGCCCCACAGTCGTGCTTCACTGGTGCCATGCACACAGAGGAAACCAGGTGCGACACTGTTGGAGTATGTTTAGGGATGATACTGATCCAGAGGAAAGAAAATACAGTTTTGTTTTGTGTGTTGGGACACTGGCTGCAGACTGGAGACACAGGGAGCTGAATGTGGGCGTGTTTGAATTGTTTTAAACATTTAAAACCATCAGTGAAATAAAAAAAAAATCAGCATTCAGTTTTGATTAATACAATGATACTTTCTTGGGTAACTCCACAAAACCGGGACTAGACCATGACTCAAATAACATTAGACCAAAACTAAGCCAACATTACAGTAGAATTAGACCAGGACTAAAGCAGGACAAGACCAAGATTAGACCAGGACTAAACCAGAACTAGACCAAGATTAGACCAGAACTAACCGAACCACCTGATCGATACTGACTATTTGCAGACTGGGACAACCCCAGAAAGCCTACACATTAAACCAGAATTAAACCAGGTCCAAACCAAAACCAAAATAAGTCTAACCCAGGATAAAAGGAGAAATTCAATTTGTCAACTGGACAAAGTTTGTTTGGTCGAAAACGTTTCGCCGCTCATCCGAGAGGCTTCGTCAGCTCTGGTTCTAGTTCTAACCCAGGACTAATCCAGGATTAAAACTAGGACTAAACTAGGTTTTAACCTAGGTCTAAACCACTCATTATACAAAACACTGCAGTCTGGGACAAACCCACAAGAACTGCACTACATCAGGAATAAACCCAGACTGAACCCAGAACAAAGCCAGGTCTAAAACCAGGTCTAAACCAGGTCTAAACCACCTCCGACTGTAGAAAAAGAGCACCCCACAAGACCTAACGCACTAAACCAGTACTAAACCAGTTTACCTGTTCAGTACTAAACCAGTACTGAACAGGTCTAAAGCCCCTCTGGCCCAGACGCCTTGATTCAATCGTGTCTATCACAACTTTCCTTCACACAATTTGTTGAATTAAAGGTGCATTGTGTAACTTTTCTGATGGAGGATCCGCCATATGCTTGTCTCCATGGAGATGTTGCTTTGTCTGGAATGTTCCGGTGTGTCATTAACTCAATAAAATTAACCGTTTTGTAAATCGACTTAAAAACTGGCATTCTAGTGCATTCTAGTGGGCTCGACTCTCCGCAGATCTCACATGTAACCTGGCCCTACGGCGACACCTGCCGTCTCCGTAGAGATGAATAAGTGTAACATTCTAGGCAACATCTCCATGGAGAGAAGCTGGTGACAGACTCTCCACGAAGAAAGTTAATGGTGGGAGTTAAAATGTCTGACCTCATTCACCGGCGGAAAAACAGGTGACGCTTAAAGGAGAATTAACGGTTTTTACAATCTGAGCCTTATATTTTTATATTTTAAAAAAAAAACGTTAATTCTCCTTTAAGCTTAATTATACTTCATAACAAGATGATAATTTAGAATGTTTCATATTTTTTATGGATATAATAGTATATAAATACACTGGGAGTGTTTTGAGGGCATCTCTATGGCCCAAAATTACTGAGTGAATTTTTAGAACACATTTTAGGAGATTTTTGTTCTGAGCATCTCATTATCTGGCGCCCACATCCTGCTCCCTCTGCAGAGCCTGTGTCCCAAACTAGGACTTCTTTTTGTTCATTTAATGAGAACTAAACATCACGAGTTAAACCTGCAGTGTGCGGTCACTGTCAGGAGGTGGAGCTGTTGGCTTTGTGTTGCCTCAGTGCGGGGAGGGGACAAGTCCACGCTCTGTGGACCAGGAGCAAACCCATCCCCAAAGCCCACGTCCGGACCGGGGACAAAATGAACGCCATGGGTCCATAGGTCTCCAGGAGGAAGTAACACGAGTGCACCTGCCACGACAGGAGCAGCAGCATGGACAGGTGCACGGCCAAGGTCCCACAGAGGGAAACGGGGGCAGACAGGGAGGTGTTGGAGGGGGAGGGGGTGAGGCCTGGGGGGGTGGGGCGAGAGGGGGTCCAGAGTCGTAGATGAGAAGTGAAGCAGTGACCACAGCAGCGATGATGCAGACTCCAGCACAGGTAACAGGTGAGGGGCATGTTAAAGAAGAGCATCTGGAGAAAGAGAGACAGAGAGCGAAAGAGAAAAAGAGAGGGGGAGAGAATTATAATGACTTCTGTCTCTAAAGCTACATTCAGTGTCAAAAATGCATTTTACGCATGTGTCTTGAACACACCACAGAAGTGGCCAAACCAGGCCTCATTTGATCTCAGAAGCTCAGCAGGACTGGGCCTGGTCAGGACTCGGTTGGGAGACCACAGGGAATACCAGGAGAGGTAAAACACAGTGTCCTTAGGCAAGACACTTTGTCTAGTATGAATTTGGAGTGTGAATAAAGCACACAATTGTAAACAACTTGTGAGTGCAGCGCAGTCATACAGAACAAAAAGGAACAACAAAAGGAAACAAAAGAAATTTCTAGAGCTTGTAGCTTCCCTACGTGACGTCCTACGTGACGTCCCTACATGCTACGTGACGGTCAAAAGACTGTGTAGCTTCTGTAGCTCGAGGCTCAGTGTTGCCAACTCCCCAGCATCGGAAGTAGCTATTGGCCCGCCCAGAAGTAGCTAAAAGTAGCTAGACGAGCGAGCGGTCCAATCCAAACGTGAGGGGTGGGGGGGGCGTCCAAACCAAACGTCATTGTCAGTAGGGGGCTCCAGACAGCACATCCTAACCTTCCTTACCCCGTGACACTAACCTTTTATTGGTGTTGTTATTACATATACTTGTTTGTTTTTGATTTTTTTTTTTTTTTTTGGAGCTGTAGTCCAAGATCTATAGCTTGCTTTTTTATTTTGTTTTTTTGTGCTGTAGTTTAACTAAAGCTTTTTATTTCTTTTTTATTTTTTTGTGCTATAGTGGGCAAACTGTAGCTTTTTATTTTTTGTGCTAAAGAACTAGCTTTTTTAAACTTTTCTGTGCTGTACAACTAGCTTTTTAAGCAGTGCTACTTGTGACTTTGTGTCGCCAAAAAGAAAAAAAAAACAAATCAGAGCGCATAGGCATACACTTATTGAGAATTGTGGGAGCAGAGGAGAGACTGTTGAGTGTGTCTGTGTGCGCAGTGTCTGTCTGCCTATGAGTGAGTGAGGAAATAAAAACAAGGAAGCGACAGTCCACGCCCCTCTCTGCCTGTGTCTCTCTTCCACTGCCCCTCTCTGTCTCTCTGTCTCTTTCTCTGAACGGGGAAAGAGAGAAAACGGCGCAATTATTTTTTCCCCCTCCCGCGATCTTGGAGCCTCTGATCACCTAGATTTGTCGCTAGTCGCTTGTGTCTAGTTTTCTCGCTAGGGGGGTCCAGAAAGTAGCTAAAAATAGCGACAAAGTCGCTAAGTTGGCAACACTGTCGAGGCTTCCAACTTCTGGCTCGCCATCTATTCTACACCTTAATTTAGCTGAAATTAAATCAAAGATTAAAGATCAAAGATGAAAGTAACAAGATCAAAAAATCTAAGTACAACAATAGCAACAGTAAATATAAATTTAACTAACAGAAAATGTCTCTAACGCAACTGTTTTCTCTTTTGTTGGACAACTTGTGTTTAAAATGATCTTTAATTTTTGTTTTCCCCTGTGTACTGTAGTACTCTGTGATCCTGTGTACTGTAGTACTCTGTGATCCTGTGTACTGTATTACTCTGTGATCCTGTGTACTGTATTACTCTGTGATCCTGTGTACTGTATTACTCTGTGATCCTGTGTACTGTAGTACTCTGTGATCCTGTGTACTGTAGTACTCTGTGATCCTGTGTACTGTATTACTCTGTGATCCTGTGTACTGTAGTACTCTGTGATCCTGTGTACTGTAGTACTCTGTGATCCTGTGTACTGTATTACTCTGTGATCCTGTGTACTGTATTACTCTGTGATCCTGTGTACTGTATTACTCTGTGATCCTGTGTACTGTAGTACTCTGTGATCCTGTGTACTGTAGTACTCTGTGATCCTGTGTACTGTATTACTCTGTGATCCTGTGTACTGTAGTACTCTGTGATCCTGTGTACTGTAGTACTCTGTGATCCTGTGTACTGTATTACTCTGTGATCCTGTGTACTGTATTACTCTGTGATCCTGTGTACTGTATTACTCTGTGATCCTGTGTACTGTAGTACTCTGTGATCCTGTGTACTGTTGTACTGTAGTACTTAACAATAATAACAGTATTAGTTTCTTACTTGTACGACTCCGACCACATAAGTGAGACTTCCCTCCAGGAAGTGTCCATCGATGATCACTCCGAACGCAAAACAGGCCCCACTGTGTCCGTCAATCATCTCGCCGATAAACCAGGGACCTGGGGGGGGGTCCAAGATTAATTAAATTAATAAAAACACTTTGCAGACACTGTGTGAATGTGGAACCTGGACTCACCAAAGGCGGTGCAGAGGTTGAAGAGCAGCAAAGAATAATAAAACATGTTCATTTGACTGACCAACTGCAGCGACGCACACGCTCTGGACAACAGACCTGGAACAACACCACAGGCACATGCAGGTCTGAAAGAAACTTATGAATTGCTACGTTTACGTGAGAGCTTTAATTCTGATTAAAAGTAATTTAATTGCGAATAAAAGTTAATTCCACTTTTAAAAGACCATGTAAACATTCCTAATGAAAATGATTATTCAGAATTAAACTTAATTCCTAATTAAGTGGGTGGTTTATTCCGCTTAAAAATAATTCCGGTCGTTATTATTATTAGTATTTATTTGAAGGGACAGTGTACAGACATTATGCTCATAAAACAGATGTACTGAACCAGATTATAGCTAAACAGCTAGTTTCCATCTGCAGTCCCTGAGGTGCATGCTCGTTGGGTCGCCCTTCTGACACATGGCGAGATGGCGGAACAAACATTGGTCTCAAACTGAAACAATTATTTTAAGTGCACTGGAAGAACTACAAATAATGAAAAGAGTGGATGGCAGAAAACAGAACAGCACTAACCAAACCGAGATGACAAAAAGCCGGTAGCAGCTGATTGTGTTTTCTTCTGGTAGGCGTAAATACATTTGTGTCCAATCAGACGCCCAGATGAGCAGAATTAAATAAAGCCAATTTAACCGGTTTTCCTTGTAAACCTCAATTTGGAATTATTATTTCCATGTAAACTCGAAGGAGAATAGTTTAATTCAGAATTTGGAAATAAAAAACATCACGTAAACCCAAATAACTACAGCTCTGTGAATCCTAATATGCCCACCAGGGGGCAGTGCTTTATTGAACTGGTCCTGACCTCTCCTACTGGAGAGACTGATCCTCCTGAACACCAGCAGCCCTCCAATGTTCAGCAGAACAGTGAAGGCGAAAGCAGCTCGTCCCAGAACGTGATGATCTGTGAGGAGAATAAATGACTGAGCGAAGCCAAAGCTCGGAGTCAGACCCTCCTCCAGAGAGAACAGCTGCTGCTTCACCGAGGACCGCCCAGAGGAGTCCTGGAGAACAGAGAATTTGATCAAAATCACAACATAGCAACCTTTGAAAAAAAGAGTTTTCACTACTGCCATAGTGGCATTTTATAATGTACCCCGGATGTTTAAACCTGTGATGTCTTCGTACCTGAACAGTGACCGAGATGGTGTGGACCCCAGTGAGATACAGAGAGGGGTCCCACTGCAGCACATACAGAGGCCCACTAGCAGAGTGCGCCAAACCCAGCTCCATTCCATCTATACGCACGAGGACAGAGGAGAGTGCGGAGTCTGAGAAGGCCAGGATTCTGCGGGAACAGAGGGATATGAGTGTTTATTAGGTCTGTGGGCTGTTGTGTAAAACAGTGTATCTCAAACAGTTGAGCCTGTGGCAATGCCGTGGTACCTAATGTGAGAGGACTTTTGCACCCGCCCCAGAGGCTCCACCCCTGGGTGCAGATACTGAGCGTCTTTGGGGTTTGTGATGACAACCGCCGGCCACAGGTCAAAGGTCAGGTCTGAGAAACTGAGGAGGTCATGGTCCAGGGCCAGCACACGGTATCTGAAGAGAAAACAGTTACAGTAATTTTTTTGACATGTAAATACTGTATGTAGGTTATGGAAACTTCAAGATATGATAAAATATTAAAGATATGATAACAATATGTAAACAAACAAGTTATTTCAGACAAATAAACTCAATGTTCTGTCCTAATGGGACTATAAGTGATGTCCAGTGAAATACCAGCTTCATTCACTATAATGGCGTTATAGTATAGCCCTGCTCCAGGGCTTTGGGAAATGCTGCTTTTAAATGTAACCTGCACAAAAGCAATAACTGCAATCCCGTCCAGGGTCCCTGTGATTGTGAATCAGGTGGTTTTTCTTTACACTTCACACAGATATTACAGGTATACATACAGGTATTTTCCAGATACCATATATTACCCCTCCTTGAACTGCCACCTTAATGTGGTGGAGGTGTTTGAGTGCCTGAATGATCCCGAAAGCAATGCTGTCAGGGGCTTCATGCCCTGGTAGGGTCACCCAAGGCAAACAGGTCCTGGGAGACAGGTCAAACTAAGAGCAGTTCAGAAGCCCTTATGATAAGAAACACAGTTTCCAGGCCAGATACGTCGCCTGGATTGACGTTACCGGGGTCCCACCCTGGAGCCAGGCCTGGGGTGGGTGCTCGACGACGAGTGTCTGGTGACTGGACCCCACGCAGGAGGATCCATAAGGGGCCGGTGCAGGGAGATCTAGGCGGCAGTCGAAGGGCCCCTCCCTTGATGACCGGATCTCATGGACATGGACTCTGGGGACATGGAATGTCACCTCGCTGGGGGAGAAGGAGCCCGAGCTTGTGCGGGAGGTTGAGCGTAACTGACTAGATATAGTTGGCCTCACCTCCACGCACAGCTTGAGCTATGGAACCCAACTCCTTGAGGAGGGCTAGACCAGCTCTATACTCTCCATTGGGTCCTCGAGGGTTCATGGGAGTTTGCCCAACCAGTCCACATGTGCTTTGTGGATCTGGAGAAGGCATTCGACCGTGTCCCTCGTGGAGTCATGTGGAGAGTGCTCTGAGAGTACGGGGTTCGGAGCCCTTTGCTAAGGGCTGCTCGGTCCCTGTATGACCGGAGCAGGAGCTGTGCTCACATTGCCGGGAGCAAGTCGGACCCGTTTCCTGTGCATGTTGGACTCTGCCAGGGCTGTCCTTTGTCACCGGTTCTGTTCATTGTATTTATGGACAGAATTTCTAGGCGCAGTCAGGGACTGGAGGAGGTCCGGTTTGGGGACCACAGGATCTCATCTCTGCTGTTTGCAGATGATGTTGTACTGATGACTTCATCGAACCGGGACCTCAAATGTGCACTGGGGTTGCGGCCGAGTGTGAAGCGGCTGGGCTGAGGATCAGCTCCTCCAAATCTGAGGCCATGGTTCTCGACCGGAAAGAGGTGGATTGCCCTCTTCGGGTGGGTGGAGAGTCCTTGCCTCAAGTGGAAGAGTTCAAGTGTCTCGGGGTCTTGTTCATGAGTGAGGGGACGATGGAGCGTGAGAATGACAGGCAGATCAATGCAGCATCGGCAGTGATGCGGTCGCTGGACCGGACAATTGTGGTGAAGACCAACACACATGTGTAAAAAGGACTGGGGTGATGTGCTGATGTTTAGGTCAGCACATCACCCCAGTCCTTTTTACACTTCATTGGCTTCCAGTTTCTTTTTGAATTGATTTTAAAATTGTACTTTTTGTTTTTAAAGCTCTTAATGGATTAGCACCTTGTTATTTGACCAAACTTTTATCTGTCCGAAAATCAAGTCGCACTTTAAGGTCAAATAACCAACTTCTTTTGGAAGTCCCCCGAGCCAGACTCAAACACTGGGGTGATGGAGCTTTCTCTGTGGTTGGTCCCAGACTGTGGAACAATCTGGAACAAAATCTGCCTTTTGAGCTACATAACATCACTGATTTTTAACCTTTTAAATCTAGGCTCAAAACACATTTATTTAAAATGGCTTTTAATACTTAGTAGTTTGTGGCACGTAATTTTTCTGCATTGTGTGCTTTACTGTTCATTGTTTACAATGTTTTATTCTATATAATGTTCTGTCTTTTGTATTGTTGTATTTTTCTGTTTTTAATTGGAAAGCACTTTGGTCACCATTGGTATTGTAAAGGGCTATATAAATAAAGATTGATTGATTGATTGATTGATTGATTGAAGAGTGAGCTGAGCCAAAAGGCAAAGCTCTCACTTTACCAGTCAATCTACGTTCGTCCCCTCACCTATGGTCATGAGCTTTGGTTAATGACCGAAAGGACAAGATCGCAGACACAAGTGGCCGAAATGAGTTTTCTCCACAGAGTGGCTGCGTGCTCCCTTAGAGATAGGATGAGGAGCTCAGTCACACAGGAGGAGCTTGGAGTAGAGCCGGTGCTCCTCCACGTCGAGAGGAGCCAGCTGATGTGGCTCGGGCATCTGTTTCAGATGCCTCCTGGATGCCTCCCTTGGGAGGTGTTATGGGCACGTCCCACCGGGGGGAGGCCCCGGGGAAGACCCAAGACATGCTGGAGGGACTATGTCTCCTGGAGGACCTGGAGGAAGTGTCCAGGGTGAAGGAAGTCTGAGAGTCCCTGCTTAGACGGTTGCCCCCGCGACCTGGCCCTGGATAAGCGGAAGAAAATGGATGGATGGACATACTGTATAGATTAGGCTCAGTTCTTACCGTCTGTTGTCCATCCAGTCTCCCAGCTCCAGCTCCAGAGTGCCCTGAGGGTGTCTGCTGTGGAGTACGGGCATCAGACCCCCCAGAGTGTGCAGGTGCCCACACAAATACGCCACCGCTGACCTGAGGAGGGAGACAAGGAATCTGTATTTTATAAAGATTCATTTTTAAAATATAAAACTATTTAGGGATGCATCGATCCTGCTTTTTCAGCTCCAATATTGATATCGATACCTTGACATTATGTATCTGCCGATACCTGATACACAGTTAACTTATTACACAAGAAACCCAATTGTGTTATGTAACTGTTATTTATCCTTCAAATCACCACAGAACAGCTTTGTGTGAATAAAAGTTCAAACATTATGAGGCCAAAAACAGCCTGTAATTCGTCTTATTACATTCGATTAAAGGCCCAACCAAAGCTATGCCTTTATTAGTCCCACAGTGGGGAAATTCCATTTCTGCATTTAACCCATCCTGTTATTAGGAGCAGTGGGCAGCACATTACTGCGCCCGGGGACCATCTCCATGATCTTCTTGCTTCGGCTTGGTCAGGACCTAAGCTGGAGGATTTTACCTATGGTGCATGTTTTGGGTTGGTGGAGGAAACCCACCCAGACACGGGGAGAACATGCAAACTCCACACAGAAAGGCCCAGGCGACCCGGGGATCGAACCCAGACCATGCATGCAAACTCCACACAGAACACACACAGAAAGGTCTGGGCGACCCGGGGATCGAACCCGGAACCTTCTTGCTGTGAAGCATGAGCGCTAACCACTCAGCCACCGTGCCGCCACGTTCTGTTCTACTAATGATCCCGTATCCGTTTCAGGCCGTTTTGGAATCCACTAAAAGTCTACCCTGACACAGCGATCTTCTGTGATTTGAAAAGTGCTAAAGTTTGTGTTATTTGGACACCGCAAAGTAATGCCCCGAGCACTCACGCTAACGGATACGGGATCATTAGTAGAACAGAACGGCTACAACATAAGTTCTGCGATACTGCTCCAATTGACACCAAACTGCTATGGGTGAGTAAAACTACTTGTTTTATTGCCGAAAGAAGGCTCAGATTGTAAAAAAACATTACTTTTCCTTTAAGGAGGAACAGAAAGTCAAACCTCAGCATCTTTAGTCATGTGAGGTTATCTGCCTCTGAGACAAAGGCCCGTGGGCCAGTCACATGACCCACACTGATCATGTGACCTCTTCTATCACAATGTTGTGGTTTAAAATTGTGTTTTTTTTGTACCTCATGAGCTCCCGTATTCCCGGAGAGGGTGACACAATGGTGGAGGTGGTATAGTGTCCAAACCAGATGGACTGGTTTGAGCCAAGGGACTCCAGTCTGAATGAGTCGAGAAGATCCATCTGAGTCTGGGACAGAAACAGGAGAAGAAGAAAAAAAATGTGGGTGTTTCTCAGATTCTGGAATGCGAAGGTATCATACTTCCAGATGGGGGACATCATGGATCTATAATAAAAACTGGATAAGCTCATCTCCTCTGTCCCAGCTCCAGACCAACTCGTGGCCTCTCCGGGTACTGCAGCTCCCGGGAGCTTGGGCCCATATATTACCTGGTTGAGAATCCCAAAGAAGTTGTACGGTCTCTTGGGTCCTGGGGTCAGAGTGGCGTCCGCACAAACAAAAGAGTAGTTTCCAAATGGAGTTCTGTGGATGTAGTGAAACGAACCCACTTTCTGATTGGCTGAGTATTTCCTAAAAAAGACAATATAAATTCTAAGACAATATTATAAAGACAATACAAGGACAATATTATTTAATGCAAATGGAGAGCTATCGAAGGGCATTTGTTCGATTACATTTTGAATTTTAAATACAGCTCAATTTCTCACTTAGAATTTTTTAACTCTGAAAAAACTTTTAGTTGCTGAAATTTTAAGTATACTTTTTCAATAGGTTTCAAATTCATCTCCGGGCGGGGTTTACACTTAAAGGGACAGTGTGTACGATTTTTACCCGTTAATTACTGAAATTGAAGATACCCATTCAAAAATACACTGTTTTCCAAGCCTTTTCACTTCCATCATGAAATCAAAGTATTCTTTTGGACTTAGATATAGTCACATAAAAGGGGGATCTTCCCCATGTAGAGGCAGCCATTTTGAATACGAGAGCCGCAGAAGGACATTTGGGCTCCGCCTTCGGCAAGGCTCGTGGTTTTGGGTAAACAACACAAGCATGCTGCCGAATCAGACGTCGTAATGGATCTAACACGTGTTTTGGACTAAATTGTTTTACTGGATTTTATTCGCTGGATCCTTACGGACAAATTGAGAGCAAGTTTATGGTGAAATACAGAGTTTGACCTGTGCAAAGCATTCTAAGGTAAGCTAACCTCTTTTGTGCTTTTCTGTATAAAAGCCCCACGTGCTCAGGGAGTGATTATTGTGCAGGAAAATTAATTGCATAGTCAAAAAGAGGAGACTGTAAGGTTTCATTTGATGTGTAGAGTGTCATGGTACATGATCGGGAATGTGTGTTTTCATGAGAAAAAAAAACAAAACAAAAAACGGGACTGCGTTTTATTTATACAGTAGCGGCGCGCGGCTCGTGCGCACGCCCGGGTGACCCTCGAGGTCTGCCGTAGCTAAAACAGAAAGTGCAATAGCACCATCCACCTATGCGCCACAAATCCTACACACTGGGGCTTTAATAAAAGATATGAGGTTTTGTTCATTGCACCATTTCCTGCTTGTTACTAAATTAGATCAGATCACTTTGGATCGATTGCTTCTGCCTTGGCATCTTGGAGCTTTCCTATGATTTTTTTTTTTCACTGCGAATTTTGCACTCTGAATTTTTGCTTTTAAAATTTCAAATCTGATTAAACAAATTATCTTCTGTAAAAATGAAAATGGTTAAAATGTAAAATGATGTTGTGATACAGTGCATTCTAAGGTTTAGTCACTAATCAAAATACATTTGTGACTTTTGACCTTTTGGATATGTCATGACAAAGTACAATGTAAACAACAGGGAAATCTGACCCTTGCCCCCAATCTGGGAGAATGACAGCGTCACATTCTAGAATCTGAAAACTACTAATATTAAAAACGTTAAAAATGTCATTACAATCACAAATGAAACTGGAATGGAATTACTGTATCTATCACATATATTGCACCACAGAGAGCCATTTTACATGTATTGCAAACAGTGGCACAATCTGACAACGCCCTTATGTAATAGTGACTAAAATAACATAACAATTGCCATTAGTAAAATCAATATTTGGATTTCAACATTATCTTAAGAGACAAATGATTCAGAGGAGATGTTTCTATTTGCGTTGTGTTTTATTACCTCAAATTACATTGAATTTATTAACTCAAATTATTTCTAAGGCAACTCTGGATTTTTTCCATTGTACAAATAACCTGTATTTTAACAAATACAGGTTCTCCAATATTGACTTAATAGCATTAGCCTAACGGGCCTATAGACAACTATATACAACTCCACACTTGTTCTGGTTTGGTCCTGGTTTAGACCTGGTTTAGATCTGGTTTAGACCTGGTTTAGTCCTGGGTTAGATCTGGTTTAGACCTGGTTCAGGCCTGGGAGAGATCTGGTGTAGACCTTGTTTAGATCTGGTTTAGACTCGTCTTAATCCTAGGTTAGATCTGGTTCATAGTTCAGATCTTAGGCTAACTTCACATTTGTCCTGGTTTGGTCCTGGTTTAGTCCTGGGTTATCCCTGATGTTGACTTGGCTTATTCCTGGTTTGGTCCCGGTTTAGTCCTGGGTTAGTCCTGATGTTGACTTGGCTCATTCCTGGTTTGGTCCTGGTTTAGTCCTGGGTTAGTCCTGATGTTGACTTGGCTTATTCCTGGTTTGGTCCTGGTTTAGTCCTGGGTTAGTCCTGATGTTGACTTGGCTTATTCCTGGTTTGGTCCTGGTTTAGTCCTGGGTTAGTCCTGATGTTGACTTGGCTTATTCCTGGTTTGGTCCTGGTTTAGTCCTGGGTTAGTCCTGATGTTGACTTGGCTCATTCCTGGTTTGGTCCTGGTTTAGTCCTGGGTTATCCCTGATGTTGACTTGGCTTATTCCTGGTTTGGTCCTGGTTTAGTCATGGGTTAGTCCTGATGTTGACTTGGCTTATTCCTGGTTTGGTCCTGGTTTAGTCCTGGGTTAGTCCTGATGTTGACTTGGCTTATTCCTGGTTTGGTCCTGGTTTAGTCCTGGGTTAGTCCTGATGTTGACTTGGCTTATTCCTGGTTTGGTCCTGGTTTAGTCCTGGGTTAGTCCTGATGTTGACTTGGCTCATTCCTGGTTTGGTCCTGGTTTAGTCCTGGGTTATCCCTGATGTTGACTTGGCTTATTCCTGGTTTGGTCCTGGTTTAGTCATGGGTTATCCCTGATGTTGACTTGGCTTATTCCTGGTTTAGTCCTGGTCTGGTCCTAGTTTAGCACTGTTGTTGACTCTGGCTTAGTCCTGATTTAGTCTAGGTCTAGTCCAGGCTTAGTGCGTGAGAGGGAGGGTTGAAAACACTGCTATTTTAATCCTAGATGCTTAAGATGAATGGAATAATAGGTCCAGTCAAACCTGCTCCAGTGTCAAATCACATGTCTGAGCCCCTCATAGAAAACACTGCACTTTATATAGACTCACTACACACCTATACGCAGCTGACCAATGCCATTTATAACTACTCAAAAATAACATGAAAGGAAACACATTCAGGGACTCTGGGACATGTCTGTTCAGTGTAAATGTTTTATGGTGGCAGTTGCTTGTTGTAAAATAGACTGATGATATTATAAATACTGAATATGCAGGCAAAAACATTTTAAAATATCTTCAATAATTGTCATATTCAACAGGAGTGTCAATTCTCACAAGGTCTAAGCCAGGACTAAACCAGGTCTCAACCAGAACTAAACCACGATTATTCCCGATATGATAGGACTGATCCAGGTCTAAGTCTAAACTAAGTCTAAACCAGGACTAACTCAGAATTAAACCAGGACAGAAGCAAGCTTGTATCAGGACTAAATCAGGTCCAACCCAGAATTAAACCAGTTCTAACCCAGGAATAAACCAGGTCTAAACTGGTTCTAGCCCAGGACTACCCCAGGTCCAAACCAGGTCTAAACCAGTACAAAAGTACAGCCTCTGTGGCTAATGATTATAAGCAGGAAACTCCCTACATGAGCTGCAGTTTTGAAGAAGCTCTGTCCAAACATTACCAACTCTAATTCCTATTTGTGACAATCTTTCCTGTTTGAATAAATGATCTTCCAGGACAATTTCAAATTCATTCAATTCACCATAAATTCAAAAATAATTCACAAACAATCAGCGGCTATGATGAAGAGGGGACTTAGTGTGTGTCTGCCTGTTTGACCAGAATACACAAAAGGAGGAAATGTTTATAATGTGGGATACTGACCGGAAATAGTTGTTGACACTGTTCAGAGACATGATGTTGAAGGCATCTGAAAAAATATGATAAATGAGATTATAATTACACATTATAATTGTACTGGTTTAACCCAGCGCAGTCCTGGTCTAGTCCTGGTTGAGTTCTACACCAGTCTTGGTTTAAGCTTGCGTAGTCTTGTGGGTCCTGGTTGCGTCCTGGTTGAGTCCTGGTTTAGTCCTGGTTTAGTCCTTGTTTACTTCCAGTTCACTCCTCATTTCTCAAACACTTTAATCATTGGTTTTGTGGTTTGAGAAAAGCTACTTGCAAATCAGTTGTATTTTCGGAGCACTTTCCTTACGCCACAGCTCCCATTAGAAACCACACATGGTCTATAGAATAATAATAAGAATCTTTAAGAGTCCATTGTCAAACACAGCAACAGCGTCTCATATGTCCAATGATTCTGCCACTGAAAAACATGTCTCTGATTTCACATTAAAGAGAGGGTAATCCAATCACAGACCATAGCACTTCCTGGATGCAGTGCAGATAGAGAGAGAAGATGCAATACGAGACAGAGGGCCACTTCAGACTCGAGGTTTTAAAGGGCCCATATTACAATGTTTTAAGATAAGATAAGACTTTATTGATCTCACACAGGAGAAATTCACTTGTCACAATAGCTCCAGACAGTTTAGTGCAAAAGAAAGTTTGAACAGAAAGTGAAGCAGACAAATAGTAATAATAATAAAAATAAGTAAAAAGAGTATAGAAAATATTGCACGTTTGGACTATGTAGTGGAGTTATACAGTCTGATGGTGGTGGGGATGAAGGATCTGCAGTAGCGCTCCTTCTTGCACTGGGGATGCCTCAGTCGGCTGCTGAAGGAGCTGCTCAGCTCCTCTACAGTCCGGTGCAGAGGGTGAGAGGTGTCGTCCATGATGAACGTAAGTTTGTCCAGCACCCTCCTCTCAGCCACCTCCTCTACAGAGTCCAGAGGACAGCCCAGGACAGAGCTGGCCCTCCTGACCAGCTTATCGAGTCTCTTCCTGTCCCGCTCTGTGCTGCTCGGGGCCCAGCAGACGACAGCGTAGAGGAGAGCAGAGGCCACCACAGAGTCATAAAAAGTCTTGAGCAGAGGCCTGCACACTCCAAAGGACCTCAGTCTCCTCAGGAGGTGGAGGCGACTCTGGCCCTTCTTGTACAGGGCATCGGTGTTGTGGGACCAGCCCAGTTTATTGTTGAGGTGAACACCCAGGTACTTGAAACTGTCCACAGTCTCTATATCCTGCCCCTGGATGTTCACCAGTGAGTGAGGTAGTGGTCTCCTCCTGAAGTCGATGGTTGCGCCCACACCAGTCCACAAAGTCACTGATGACCGAGCGGTACTCCAGCTCGTTCCCCTCAATCACACAGCCCACAATGGCCGAGTCGTCAGAGAACTTCTGGAGATGGCAGCTGTCTGTGTTATATGTGAAGTCCGAGGTGTATATGGTGAAGAGGAAGGGTGAGAGGACAGTTCCCTGGGGGAGTCCCAGTGCTGCAGACTACCACCTCTGACTCACAGCTGCGCAGCCGAACATACTGTGGACGGTCAGTGAGGTAGTCGATGGTCCAGGCAGCGAGATGTCCATCAACTCCCGCGTCCTCCAGCTTCCCCCGCAGCATTGCAGGCCTAATGGTGTTGAAGGCACTGAAGAAGTCAAAGAACATCTCTCTCTCAGAGAGACTCCAGCACTCCCGGCGGTCTCTAGGTGGGTGAGCGCCCGCTGCAGCAAGTAGATGACGGTGTCCTCTACTCTTACGTTTGGCTTGTAGGCAAACTGCAGCGGGTCCAAGGTGGGGCTCACCACAGAGCGGAGGTGACTGAGGATCACCCTCTCCATGGTCTTCATGAGGTAGGTGGTCTGGTGCTGGGTTGGGTCCATGTGAAGGATGAGGGGGATGTGGCCACTGGCCCGGGGAGGTGTGAAGAGGGGGGGGGGGGCAGAGGGGGTGGGGGGTGAATCAAACTGTTAAAGTAACAGTTTAATTCATCCGCCCAACGCTGCTCACCATCAGCTGTCCCTCTGGCACTCTGTCCAAATCCAGAGATGTTCCTTAGTCCTCTCCACACGCCCCGTGCGTTGTTCTGGGCCAGCTGCTCCTCATTTTCCTCCCGTAGTCATACTTGGCCCATTGGATCCTCCACTGGAGCTCCCGCTGGACCGTTACCGGCACGGTGGCTGAGTGGCTAGCACTCACGCTTCACAGCAAGAAGGTTCCGGGTTTGATCCCCAGGTCACCCGGGCATCTCCAGGTTAGGTCCTGACCAAGCCTAAGCAATAAGATCATGGAGATGGTCCCCGGGCGCAGTAATGTGCTGCCCACTGCTCTTAATAACAGGATGGGTTAAATGCAGAGAAGAATTTTTCCTGTGTGAGATCAATAAAGTCATTCTTCTTCTTCTGATTCAGGAGGGCTTTAAGCTCAGGGGTGACCCGGAGGTGGTTGTTGGAGAAACACCATACTCTCCTGGTTGGCACAGTGTTCTCCACGCAGAAGTTGATGTAGTCTGTGATGCAATGGGTCAGGCTGTTGATGTCATTTCCATAAGAACATAAGAACCAGTCTGTGTTCTGGAAACAGTCCCTCAGACTCTCACAGGCCTCGTCAGTCCAAAGCTTCACAGACATCTTCTGCGCAAATCCTCTTCGCACCCTGGGTGTGTATTCAGGGTGGTGGTCTGAGTGTCCGAGCAGGGGGAGATGGGCAGTGTAAGGCATCTTTAACGTTTGAATAGAATAGATCCAGAGTCTTATTGTCTCTCGTGGGGCATGTGAGATATTGCGTGAATGCGGGAAGAGTAGCGGAGAGAGATGTGTGATTAAAGTTCCCAGTGATCAGGAAGAGGGTGTGTCACAGTGCTGTGTAGCTGCTCACAGGCGCCATCCACCGACAGAGGAATGTACACGCAAAACACAATCACGTGCGAGAATTCCCGTGGCAGATAGAGCGGCCTCATACTCACAACAAGCAGCTCTAAGGCCCGAGAGCACAGCTGATGTTTCACGTGCTCGTTCCCGGGATGACACCACAAATTACATCACAATGACATCACAAATACTGCCAATGCTCCTCCTCGCGCTTTCCCGCTCCCTTTTCCGGGCGCTTCATTGTAAATCCGTCCAGGGAAATGACATAGTCCGATATGTGCTCATTCAGCCACGTCTCGGTGAAACACATAAGGCTGCAGTCTCTATATTCCCTCTGCTGCCGGGTCAGCGCGGTCAGTTCCTCGGTCTTGTTGAAAATGGAGCGCATGTTTCCTATAATTACCGCAGGTAGATACAGTAAATACGGTCTCCGCTTCTTGTGTCCACCCCTGCAGCCTCTCCTCTTCCTCCGTATCTCCGCTGGAACGACAGGTTTCCCAGCGTGGAGTAGAGAAGGGCCGCGCAGGCTGAGGAGCTCCTCGCGAGCATATGTGATGCGAGCCGTAGCTGAAAGTGGTCCCCGACACATCTCCTGGCGCGGATTCACAAAGTGCAAAAAAACACTATAGCTAGCAATAAAGCTGTATTAAAAATAGGCTTCCCAGGTGCCCAACAGCACCGTGTTTCACCTACTCTAAAGAAAAAACGAAAAAAACGTCTATATACAAGTAAAAAGAGGAAAAAAGGTAAGGTAGGGGCCTTCTGCGACCGGCAGCTGGCCTCTCCAGCGCCATCTCCGTTATGTTCTAATGTCGGTTCCTCATCACAAACAGACTTGGAGTTGTGTTTTGTTTCATTCATACATGTTTAACACACAAACCCTGCAGATTTAGGCC
This sequence comes from Paratrypauchen microcephalus, assembly GCA_036785185.1. Classification (NCBI taxonomy): domain Eukaryota; kingdom Metazoa; phylum Chordata; class Actinopteri; order Gobiiformes; family Gobiidae; genus Paratrypauchen; species Paratrypauchen microcephalus. Next base: position 776,412 of record JAVJIX010000108.1, read on the forward strand.
GAGTTCTTCTCACAAATGAAAAACACTGTTCCAACTTGTGATGTTGTGTGCTCCACTGTCTGTGTTTTTAAAATCCACACACCTTCAATAGATAATTGGATAGTCTCAGCCCTGGGATTGCCAATCTCTAATGAACCAAAGGTAAAAGAAGCTGTTAGGAGTGGGAAAAAAATAATATTTTTTTTATTAGATGCATCGTTGATTCTAATAAAACAGTGGAGCACTTCCTGTATTGCCACATGACATCACAAGGTGGAACAGAGTTTTTCTGTTTGAGATAAGTGTGTTAAACACGTGAATGAAACAAAACACAACTTGCTTAGGTGTGTCTGTGATGAGGAACAACAATGATGAGAACAATATAATTATAATATTATACATTTATGCAGATTTGCAAGCTGAACATAATGATATGCAAATAAAAACAGCTATCTAACCAAATGGCTGTCTAGTGCCCTCTCATAGAAGACAAATTGTTTGCTGTGGCCCCTGTGAACTTCACAGGGGCCTTATTTGTTATGGGGCACAATGTGACAGCGTCAGACGACTAGCTTTTATGGTTTATGAGAAAAAATAATGGGTGGAAAATACACTATATTACCAAAAGTATTCGCTCACCCATTCATTGGTGGAGGAGGAATTATGGTGTGGGGTTGTTTTTCAGGAGCTGGGCTTGGCCCCTTAGTTCCAGTGAAAGGAACTTTGAATGCTTCAGGATACCAAAACATTTTGGACAATTCCATGCTCCCAACCTTGTGGGAACAGTTTGGAGCGGGCCCCTTCCTCTTCCAACATGACTGTGCACCAGTGCACAAAGCAAGGTCCATAAAGACATGGATGACGGAGTCTGGTGTGGATGAACTTGACTGGCCTGCACAGAGTTCTGACCTGAACCCGATAGAACACCTATGGGATGAATTAGAGCGGAGACTGAGAGCCAGCCAGGCCTTCTCGACCAACATCAGTGTGTGACCTCACCAATGCGCTTTTGGAAGAATAGTCAAAAATTCCTATAAACACTCTCCTCAACCTTGTGGACAGTCTTCCCAGAAGAGTTGAAGCTGTAATAGCTGCAAAAGGTGGACCAACATAATATTGAACTCTATGGGTTAGGAATGGGATGGCACTTCAGTTCATAGTATGAGTCAAGGCAGGTGAGCGAATACTTTTGGTAATATAGTGTATGTTTTCATTATTTAGACGAAGCCATGGGTTTATGGGGGAGGCTGATGTTTGTCATAGACGATTGACAGTGTGGTTGAAAAGAGGCCATCGCGATGTGGGTGCAGGGGGATTCAGGGGGAGACTGATGCTGGGACAAGAGGCAGGATCCTCGCGGTGGCATGTGTCCCATAATTGCAAGGCTTGGCGAGGGCCTTTAACGCTGCTTGCAGCTTTAAATATATTTAAAGTTAGTGTCCACTGAGATAAGGTTAATGCTATAATTTGAAACACTCCAGGCAAAGCAATAGCATGTTTATGAAGAAAAGGAAGTGGCAGACCATCCACCAGAAAAGTTCCATAGTGCACCTTTAAATACAGACCCTTCCTCTTTTCACTGGTGTGATATGAATGTGGTTACCATGGTTTCCTCTGATGTCGATCCACTTGGTTTTCTGTAGGACTCTGGACCTCTTCAGGACGGAGTGATAGGCCTGCCACTCCACCTCGTGCTGCAGGGAGCCGATCTTACTCTCCGTCTTTGCATCTGTCAAGTCTCCTGTGAAATAAAGCAACAGCACATGGCGTTACTATGAAGGTTTAAAGAGCCCATATTTTATGATACTCTGTTTTCTAATGTAGTTTCATCGCAAACAGCTGTGGAGTTGTGTTTTGTTTCACTGACACATGTTTAACACACAACCCCTGCAGGTTTAGGCTGTGTTCTTTTCTCCAACAGAAACACACTCTGTTCCACCTTCACTAGAAACAATTCAACCCTGGAAATGCCAATATCTTCTGAACAAAAGATAAAAGACGCTCTGTTAACCTTCAAACTACCACTACATGACATCAAAAAGTGGAACAGAGCATTTTGAGCTTTGGAGATGATGTAGACAGACTAATAATGAAGGGTTACTCAAAAACGTGTGAATGAAAAACAACTCCAGAGGAAACAAGGTTCTAACATGGTTTAAAGGTCCCATGGCATGAAATTTTCACTTTCTGAGGTTTTTGAATGTTAATGTGAGCTCCCCTACCCTGTTTAGCCCCCCCACCCCAAGGTTAAAAGTTGTGAAATGTCTAAACTGAGCATTTGCGATCCTTTTCTGCGTTACAAAAAAATCGGAGCTCAAACGGGCGATTTTGAACAAGGAAACTTATTGACGTCAGATCAAAAAAAGAAATGCAAATGCAGTTCCACCCCCGTCTGTCTGAACTCAGCGTCTCTGTAAATCACGCCCAAAGAGTTTGGACTGCGAATGCGCTAGGCAATGCGAAATGCGTTTTTTTATTTGCCTGGAGGCACGTCCGAGTGTTTCTAGGCTCGGAAGTCCTTTATCTGAGCCTCTGGACCTTTGAACAGCAGTGGTTTAATTTTATTTTCTGTGGAAATGTGTTTATTTTTCAATGGAACGCTTCAAATCTTTCCCCCGTGCAAAAACACGGAAATGGATCAGCTGAGAGCTGAGAGCGAGAGCGGAGAGTTTGGCCACGCCCCCACCATCTACTATAGGCCAGCTCTTTTCTCCTCATTTGCATTCAAGCAACAACGCCCATTATGGCCTGTTCAGAGAGAGAAAAAATACTCTTTCTCATCTTATCTCTGTTTCTCATGCACTGAGTGTTGATTTTGAAGAAGGATTCATTTACAGTATTAGGGAACCATTAAGGAGCCATATAAAAGCATCAAGAAGTACCATGTCATGGGATCTTTAAAGCTCAAAAGAAAGTCAATCTTGTGTAATATAGGACCTTTAAATCTAAATATAGCTGTGAAAAATATTACAGAAAGGTCCAAACCTGTAGCAAGCACCAAAGCAGGTTTGATCACGTCCACAGTCTCAGTGCAGAACTTCTCAAAATCAGGGGTCCTCTTCGGGTCGTGGAATCGGCTGATATGGATATCGGAAATCTACAAATGGAGAAAAAAAACTCTCATTTTAATGATATAATACTATGACCAAAAGTATGACTATGTTTAAAGTTTTTATATTGTGTTGGTTTTATGGGAAAGCACTGTGGTCACCGTGAGCATCGTAAAGGGCTTTATAAATAAAGTCTGATTGACCTGCCCCAAGATTAAAGGTCCTATATTACACAAAATGGATTCTTCAAGTCCTGTTCTAATGTTGTTCCCTCCTCAAAAACAGACCTGGAGTTGTGTTTTGTTTCATTCACACATGTTTGAGTAACCCTTTATTAGTCTGTCTACATCATCAAAGCTTAAAATTCACTTCATGTATTGTGAGCAGATGCAGTTGAGAAAATAAAGGTTTGCTTGGGGCTAAATAAGAGGAATTAGTTGCAATTCTTACAAAAGATTTCTGAATTCTATGGATGGCTTGTAAATAAGAAGGATAAATGCTGGCCCAAATTATATTACAGTAGGAGATATTTTATGTATTTTAACAAACTCGTCCTAGGGTTTTTGACTGAGCCACAGCGCACCACAGGCCAACTGGCCTAGAAAAAAGGGAAGGAAAATGGCGAGTGTGATGTTAGGCCCAGCTGATACAAGTTCTATGATGATATGAATAATTGTAGGTTAAATTCATTCACATTTGTGTAATGTGTGGCAAATGTAAATTCGTGAAAATATAACACAAAATTGACTTGCGCATGAATACGTCAATAACAGGAATAGAACCCGGGACTCCCACGTGAAAGACGCAGAACTTAACCACTCGACCAGTCTTTCTCTGTGACAGCGGTTCAAATGCATATTTTTAAATTACCGCAGATTTGTCAAGAACCAAGAACGTAAGGTAATTTATTTTTTTGCTGATACTGTTTTCGGACAACACAGATACTCATGCGGAAGGTGTGCGGAACTGTTTGACATTCTGTTTAAGTCAGCTACGTATTCTCTGCGACACGGCCTGATTAAGCCACATCTTTAGCCTGCCCGCGACCAGACTAGCCGCTGAAACCATGTTGCCCCAGTATCTCAGCGGGGACTAAGGTTAGCGAGAGTCATGGAACCGAACTCTCACTAAAACTAGCGCGGACTGTCGAATAAAGCCGGGCTTTGCGCTAAGCCGCGTTCGTGGAATACCCCTCAGGAGTTGTGTTTCGTTGCATTAACACACATTTAACACACAAACCCTGCAGATTCAGGCTGGGTTCTTCTCTTAAACTGCAAACACTCTGTTCAACCTTGTGATGTCATGTGGTAATACAGGAAATACCCCGCTGTGTTTTTAAACTCCACACACCTTCACGAGAATCATTTGGATGATTTCAGTCCTGGAATTGCCAATCTCTACAGAACTAAAGGTAAAAGAAGCTGTTCTCTTGAAAGCTACCACTTCATGACATCACAAGATGAAAAAGAGCATTTTGAGGTTTGGAGATGTAGACAGACAAAGGGTTACTCAAACACGTGTGAATGAAACAAAAATACAAGTCCAGGTCTGTTTTTGAGGAGCTAACAACATTAGAACATGGTTTAAAGCTCAATTTTGTGTAATATAGGAGCTTTAATACTAAATGTCCTTGGGTTGCAGTCTAACCTGTTTCTAAGGGGCAGTGGAAATCCAATGAGACCAAAGCCTGGAGCTTACTGACCCACTTCTGTCAATCATTAATGAAAACAGGCATAGCAAGTCCAAGGTTTGTGTCGCCCAATATAGCTCATAATATTAAAAACTAGTGCTGTCAGGCGATTAAAAAAATTAATCTAATTAATTACAGGATATGTAATTAATTCATCTAATTAATCGCATTTTTTAAAATAATTTTTTAGGTGGTTTATTGTGCTCTCCCACAGTGCAAAAAAGGTGTCAAACGTGTGATTTACAGTGCTACAGTGAAAAGACTGCAGACTTCCCCTTTAAGTCTTTCAGTCTTTCACTCACTCTTTTTCTCCGTGCACGTTACCTCCACTATAACCAAGACAAGACTGCTATATTCCCCCATTCACCTCCCACATTACATAACATTCATTTGAAAGCTCATTTACACCATTCCACTAGCCTATTAAATGGCGAATATTGTCGATGCGGCCGCCCGTAGCTGTGGTCGTAAGGTCTGTGGTGCCTGTCGCGGCGGCAATCCCCGAACCCGGTGGTGGACACCGGAAGTAAGGGATGCCGTCAGGCTGAAGAAGGAGTCCTATCGGGCCTTGTTGGCTCATGGGACTCCTGAGGCAGCTGACGGGTACCGGCAGGCCAGGCGTGCTGCAGCCCGGGTGGTCGCAGAGGCAAAAACTCGGGTTTGGGAGGAGTTCGGAGAGGCCATGGAGGAGGATATCGGACGGCCTCAAAGAAATTCTGGCAAACCGTTCGGCGCCTCAGGAGGGGAAGCAGTGCTTCACCAACACTGTTTACGGTGGGGGTAGGGAGCTGTTGACCTCGACTGGGGATGTTATCGGACGGTGGAAGGAATACTTTGAGGATCTCCTCAATCCCACCGTCATGTCTTCTGAAGAGGAAGCAGAGGTTGGAGACTTGGAGGCGGACTCGTTCATCACCCTGGCCGAAGTCACTGAGGTGGTTGGAAAGCTCCTCGGTGGCAAGGCCTCGGGGGTGGATGAGATCCGTCCTGAGTATCTCAAGTTGCTGGATGTTGTAGGGCTGTCTTGGCTGACACGTCTCTGCAACATCGCGTGGCCTTCGGGGACAGTACCTCTGGACTGGCAGACCGGGGTGGTGGTCCCTCTGTTTAAGAAGGGGGACCGGAGGGTGTGTTCCAATTATCAGGGAATCACACTCCTCAGCCTTCCCGGTAAGGTCTATTCCAGGGTGCTGGAGAGGAGAATTCGACCGATGGTCGAACCTCGGATTCAGGAGGAGCAGTGTGGTTTTCGTCCCGGCCGGGGAACACTGGACCAGCTCTATACTCTCCATCGGGTGCTCGAGGGTTCATGGGAGTTTGCCCAACCAGTCCACATGTGCTTTGTGGATCTGGAGAAGGCATTCGACCGTGTCCCTCGTGGGGTCCTGTGGAGAGTGCTCTGGGAGTACGGGGTTCGGGGCCCTTTGTTTAGGGCTGTTCGGTCCCTGTATGACCGGAGCTGTGTTCGCATTGCCGGTAGTAAGTCGGACCTGTTTCCGGTGCATGTTGGACTCCGCCAGGGCTGCCCTTTGTCACCGGTTCTGTTCATTATATTTATGGACAGAATTTCTAGGCGCAGTCAGGGGCCGGAGGGGATCCGGTTTGGGAACCACAGGATCTCATCTCTGCTGTTTGCAGATGATGTTGTCCTGATGACTTCATCGAACCGGGACCTCCAATGTGCACTGGGGCGGTTTGCAGCCGAGTGTGAAGCGGCTGGGATGAGAATCAGCTCCTCCAAATCCGAGGCCATGGTTCTCGACCAGAAAAAGGTGGCTTGCCCTCTCCGGGTGGGTGGGGAGTCCCTGCCTCAGGTGGAGGAGTTTAAGTATCTCGGGGTCTTGTTCATGAGTGAGGGGAGCTTGGAGCGTGAGATTGACAGGCGGATCGGTGCAGCGTCGGCAGTGATGCGGTCGCTGTACCGGACCATTGTGGTGAAGAGGGAGCTGAGCCGAAAGGCGAAGCTCTCAATTTACCGGTCAGTCTACATTCCTACCCTCACCTATTCATGAGCTCTGGGTAATGACCGAAAGGACAAGATCGCGGATACAAGCGGCCGAAATGAGTTTCCTCTGCAGAGTGGCTGGGCGCACCCTTAGAGATAGGGTGAGGAGCTCGGTCACACGGGCAGATGAAGGAAACAAAACATACTCTTTTCTTCATCATCACATCCAGGGACCCTCACGTCTCTCCAGGAAAAACAAACAGCAGCTAGTAGCTCTTTTGCGCAAGGGCCGGTCCAAATTCTCTGGGCGGGATTTACAGAGACAGGGGGTGGACATCCAGACAGAGGGGGTGGAAACCTTTCCTCTTATGCTGTTATAAGGGGAGCTTGTTCAAACCCGGTCGTTTGGGCTGTCTTTTTTTCAAACGTGGAAAAGGATCACTATTGCTCGGTTTACACATTTTGCAATGTTTAGCCATGAGGGGGCCCTTAAACAGGTTAGGGGAGCTCATACTAACATTCAAAAATCTCAGAAACTAAAAATTTCATGTCATGGGCCCTTTAAAATGTCCTATATTACGGAAAACTGAGTCTTGTGAGCTTAGAGTCATGTTATAATGTTGTTACCTTGTTTTCTTTCATTCCCACATGTTTGAGTAACCCTTTATTATTAGTCTGACTACTTCTCCAAAGCTTGAAATGTTCTGTTCCACCTTGTGATGTCATGTAGTTGTAGTATTTTTTATGTTAACAGCTTCTTTTACCTTTAGTTAATTTGGAAAGTTTAGTTAGTTGGAAATCTCAGGGCTGAAATGATCCAAATGATTCTAGTGAAACACAATGGAGCACTTCCTTTATTACCACATGACATCACAAGGTGGAGTGTTTTCCATTTGAGAGAAAACTCGTGCTAAATCTGCAGGGTTTGTGTGTTAAACATGTGTGAATGAAACACAGCATCAGGTTTGTTTGTGATAAGGAAACTACATAACAGTAAAACATAAATCAGAAAATAGAGTAATATGGGCCCTTTAAATACTGTATGAATAATAGAAATTGTGGAAAAAATTCCAGTTGGAATGACCAACACAAAGATGTAAAACAATGAAGACAGTTAAATCTCCCTGCATCTCCACGGGGTCTTGTCATGTGTGAACCTGCTGACCTTGCACCGTGTTCTGGAATGCATGAGGTTCCTGCATTAGCTTAAATCCTTTGTTTAAATGTGAACGCTCCTTTGAACTGAATCTTGACTGGAAAAGGTGGCATAACAGCTTCAAAAATCATACTTAAAGCTCCTGTACCGGACTTTTCCCGTGTATTTGAGTAGGATGTGTCTTGCCCCATTACAGATATATGATATAAGCAGCTCTTGAGGTCAAAATAAGTCCCCTGTGTATTGTCTGCATCTAATTCGAAAGCATTTTATTGTCCGATAATTGGGAAATGCGCAAGTTGGCATGGTAGTTGTTGTTAGCTTTACTGTAACTCTACACTGTTCTCTGAAAGTGAATAATTAGGATGCTCTGAATGCATAAGGTGAGTGAGGAGTAACTTTTGACCACTGCAAAGTGTTAACAATGAACTAGTCCTGTTTTTCAGTAATCATCAGGTATAGCACTTTTAATTATTACACAAATTCAGATATGTTATTTTGAACTCTAAAATCCACAGTGCTGGGGAGGATTCTTTGATAAAGTTATTTGTTTCCTATTACTTATTATAATATATTTATTAATACATTACTCTACTTAGTTACTGCATCAAAAAAGTTGCTTACTTAGTAACTATTTAGTTATATTACTTTAGGATTACTTTTATGCAGTACAGTGGTCCCTCGGTCCCACGGTTCACTGTTCGCGGCCTCGCTGTTTCGCAGATTTTTTTTTCTTCAATTTTTTTATAGTGTAACATTTTTTTATAGTGTAACATTGTGTTCTGCGTCCTGATTGGCTAAGAGAGTGTAGACCTTTGCCGATTGATAGATGGGGGACGCGGGGGGGACCGGGACCAGACTGGAACTAGACCAGGACTAGACCAGGACTAATCGTGGACTAACCCAGGTTTAGACCAGAACTAAACCAGGTCTAAACCTGGACTGGACCTGGACTAAACCAGGACTGGACCAGGTCTAGACCTGGACTAAACAAGGACTAGACCTGCTCTAAACCAGGATTAAACCACCACGTGCCGCTCTTTGCTGGTTTCGTGCGGCTGGTTTGTGGCTCGGGCTGAGAGGACGCAGTCCGGGTGCCGCGGTTCGATCTCGTGCTCGCAGCCCCGGTGTACGCGCGGCCTCGCGCCGGTCGTGCTGCTCTGTCACGGATTTGACCACGATGAGGGGTGCACGTGTCGCGCACTTCTCCAAGGGGTTGGTGCGCGTCGCGTCCCGGGACGTGGCAGTGCTCCTAGCGCGTCCGGCGGGGCTCCCGGCGCCGTGTCTCCCCCCACACTTCACTATTAATACATTTTGTTGAAAATCTATGAAAGTTTGAGCGTTTAAACGAGAGAGAAATGTGAGGAAAGGTTAATTCCAGTCTGAGAAAAGTGTATAATGTGTGTGGTGAGGCATTTACAGCCTTAAAACATGTAGAATAATAATAAACATGTAAAATATAAAGTTCGCGGATCTCTCTTATTGCGGCTTATTTCTGGAACCTAATCCCTGAGATAACGAGGGATTACTGTATTGTATAAATTAATCAACTATGTGTATTTCTGATTTTATTAAAGACATTTAAATAGAGGAAAAACAACAAATTAGTTGTTTAAACCTTAAACACTCAGAGACAGTCGAGATGAGTAACATCTGCCCCACAGTACACCATACTACACCACACAAGACCACACAACACCACGCATAGCTGCCTCTCTGACTCTGAGGTGATCTGACACGACAAGTCAGGCCTACGGGAAACTGAATAACTAAGCAAGTAATCCATTACTACATTACTAAAAATTGTAATCCAGTTACAGTAACCTTAATTTGAAACACTACACCCAACACTGAAAATTAATAAAACTACCCATGAATCATGAACTAGAGTTAGAGTCCAGGTCAGAAGCATTACTTCTGCACAGTTTGGCGAGTGCCTTGGTGGAGATCTATATTTATTTTAACTCCAGAGTAAACCCTGTGCATTTGCATTGACCTCCATTACATTACATTGGACACAGCTCATTTCCTCCAGAGTGGGCCACATGTCCATATGCACCACTTATGTAATGTACAATTATGAATTTATGAAATGTGCTTTTAAACATGAAACAGGCATTTGAAAACACTTCCACTATATTCACACTCAGAAGCCATTCAAGTAGGTCCCATACAGCCTGGTCTACTGCTATATAGTGACTTACAAGTTAGTTTTGTTGAAAATCAGATTCTAATCAATTCTAAAACTAGTATTGAAACTAGATCCTCATTTTTCACAGGTATCGATGCTAAAAAGTCCCATTGACAGGACAGAGCAGAACCTTTCCTGAATGTCTTTAGAATGATGTTGATCTGTATCAGAACAAGTAGAAGAGCACATAGACTAGTGTACACCACTGTGGAACCTACAGGAGCACTGAGGGGTTACACACATAAGACCACGTGGGAATAGAAGTACTACCATTTAATGTTGGAAATCACATGCACATCGCATTGTGGTATCAGAATTGGTATTGAGTATCAATTCTATTCCTTAGTATTGAAATTGAGTTTGAAATTTTAGTATCGTGACAACACTATTAGTTGCAAACAAATCAAAATGGCGTTTTGAATGGTCACAATTAGCAAATGTATTTATTTAAATACCAAACAACTAGGGATGGGGCCGATCCAATCCAGTATCAGTATCGGGTTCCAATATCAACGTAATTCATGATCCAACCTGCGAAAATTTCTGATCCATGAGCCATGTCTGTATACACACATGATCTGCTGAAATGACTCCACGAGTGATTCCCTGTCGGCTGCTCTGCTCCTGCTGCAAAATGTGGAATGGATTTCCTGAACGGAGGCGTATCTCAATGAAACACAGAGTAATGATGACACGCTTCCGTTCAGGAAAACTATTCCACACTTTGCAGCCAGCTAGCAGGCGAACTAGCGGCGCGAACTAGCAGCGCGAACTAGTACGCGAACATTGAGTAGCACAAGGCAGTTAATCAACTTTTCATCACAACATGCCCGCTATGTGGAAATACTTTTTACTAGAAACACCTCAAAGCAAGACTGCAACGTGCAATGTTTGCAAAGCCGTTGTACCGAGAGGCGGAAGCGATTTATCAGAGACTGCGCTAGCACTACCAGAACTCTACAACCGAGTATCAACAAGTTAGCTGAGAAGCTAAAAAGAGTTCCAGATCTGAGCTTTACTACAGATATTTGGACATCGTTCTGTCCATTGTCACTGATAAGGCTCACTGTGCACTGGACTGACCACGATTCACACGGGCTCTGTTGTGCGGTGCTCCAGGTAAAAAAGTGCAGAGGCTCACACAACCGAGCTACAATCACAGCATCCATTACAGAGATGTTAAACCACGGGGAGATCCTGCTAGAAAAAGTGCATGTAATTCTACGGGACAATGCAAGACCAATACTTACCTCAAGTTTCCTTTTGGGACACACAGACATTTGTCCATATCATCGGCCGACTGCCTGTAGAGATGAGTTTATTTGTAGTTTAAAGGTCCCATGGCATGAAATTTTCACTTTCTGAGGTTTTTGAACGTTAATGTGAGCTCCCCTACCCTGTTAAAAGTTGTGAAATGTCTGAGCATTTGCGATCCTTTTCTGCGTTACAAAAAATCGGAGCTCAAACAGGCGATTTTGAACAAGGCACCTGATTGACGTCAGATCGAAAAAAGAAATGCAAATGCAGTTCCACCCCCGTCTGTCTCTACTCAGCGTCTCTGTAAATCACGCCCAGAGAGTTTGGACTGCGAATGCGCTAGGCAATGCGAAATGCGTTTTTTTATTTGCCTGGAGGCACGTCCGAGTGTTTCTAGGCTCGGAAGTCCTTTATCTGAGCCTCTGGACCTTTGAACAGCAGTGGTTTAATTTTATTTTATGTGGAAATGTGTTTATTTTTCAATGGAACGCTTCAAATCTCTCCCCCCGTGCAAAAACACGGAAATGGATCAGCTGAGAGCTCTGAGGGAGAGCGGAGAGTTTGGCCACGCCCCCACCCTCTACTATTGGCCAGCTCTTTTCTCCTCATTTGCATTCAAGCAACAACGCCCATTATGACCTGTTCTGAGGGAGAAAAAATACTCTTTCTCATCTTATCTCTGTTTCTCATGCACTGAGTGTTGATTTTGAAGAAGGATTCATTTACAGTATTAGGGAACCATTAAGGAGCCATATAAAAGCATCAAGAAGTACCATGTCATGGGATCTTTAACAATAATGATGATAATATTGAAAACAAACAGTTTTGGTATCGGAATAGTATCGGTATCGGCTGATATCCAAATTCATGTATCGGGATCGGATCGGAAGTGAAAAAAAAAAAAGTGGATCGGTGCATCCCTACAAACAACAAAATGTCTTCTTACAAACATGTACTGAAATGCATGGGAATCTTGTATTGATTTTACCAGTTCAGATTTCATTTATTTTCTCTCTGATGTTTAAATATGTGAACTTTGAACATAACATGGCACCACTAATAACTACCAAACCGTTGTGTTTCTGGTCCAATTGCTTTTCTCCATGGAGATGTTATTGTTTGTCTGAAAAGTTTCACAGTATGGCATTAAACCTTTCCATCTTCATGGAGATCAAACCAGACCAAGTTACAGGTCAGATCTGTGGAGAGCCGACCCCGCTCACAGTTAAAATGTCTGTTTTTGAGTATTTTTGAGCTCTAAAACCACCCGTAATTGAATAAATGTAAAGTAGAGCTGTTTAATGTCACACTGTGGAACATTCCAGGCAGAGCGGTGACATATCCATAGGTGACGGAACCTCAACCAAAAAGTTACACGACGCACCTTAATATTATACTTGATAAAGGGCTTGAAGTCCCGCCCTGTAGAGTTGTGGAACTTCCGGTTAAAGGAAAAGTAACTTTTTTTACAATCTGAGCTGGAGAAAAAAAATTATCTCGATATGTTTTTCTATATCTCGATATACGATATATATATCTCAATATCTATGGAGGGGGAAAAAAAACAAACAAACGCGCCAAATTCAGCAAGGTTTTTTTTTTTATTGAAGTGCAAACAGGCAGCCAAGTGCCTAAAGGTAGACAGGTACTAGTAACAAAGTGCTTGTGCACCATTTTTAACATTACCAAACCAAGGAAGTAGTATATTGCCTTATTTTAATTGTAAACATAAAACCTGAGGGTAGACAGTTCTTATGAAGTGCTTCTTTAACATTTAAGATAAAAGACAAAAAAATCCCTCATTTTGTAGCCAAGTGAAAAAGCACATATTAATTTAATTGTTTTTAAATATAGATTAATAGAGCCTCAATCCATGAATTCTCGTGTTTTGTGACTGTAGTACATTTTATATTTGTGTGTGTATTTGCTTTAACTTAGCACATTATTCTGCATCATTTTTTTTTTCCTAGAAATAATATATTAATTTATTGCAACCATTAAAACGCAAGTGTGCTTTAGAATCAACGCCACATACCCGACCCACCCAAATATTTCACTCACTGGCAACACGCACGCACGCACGCACAGAGAGAGATTAAAACTCCCCGATCGCCAAATGCAGCCTTGCTCTGTACCGCACTGACAAGAAAGTGGCGACTAGGGAGATTGTATCTAGGGTCAAGCGTTTTTAGCATTCGTATGAAGCCCGGTCACTCAACAACCGCTATGGGCGTCATGTCTTTTGCGATATGGAAGGCAATGGACTCCGTAATGCTGACCCACCTTGCACTTGTTTTTCCATATGGTAGACACCGGGGTAAAGATGTTTGGAGCGTTGTTTGTTGTGTCATTTTAGAAGTGGTGGTGGGTTTGCCCTCGATGTTTTTGATGGCACCAGTTTCTTGCATTCTCTGCAAAATGCCTCTTTCTGCTCCTCATCGGACGTTTTAAATTCGAAATACCGCCATATAATGGAGCCGTTTCTTCTTTTCTTTGGTATGAATTCTCTCGTGCTTCTGTGGGCGCCGCCATGTTGAAAATGAGTTATCAACAAACACACGCGGTGTGCGTACGGGGAGGGGAGGGGAGGGGGAGGGGAACCACGAGACGCAGTGAAACACAAACGCAAGAAGGAGGCGGGGCGGGCAGCTCCACAACACAGTTAAGGAAAATAAGCAGTGGCGAAATAAGAGTGGCGAAATCTTATTCATCTCGAGTTTTTCGATATGCCAAAATCTTTCTCGATTTCATAAAACATCTCGAGATATCGCAAATCTCGATTAATCGCCCAGCCCTAATCTGAGCCTTCTTTCGGCAATAAAACAAGTAGTTTTACTCACCCATAGCAGTTTGGTGTCAATTGGAGTGGTATCGCAGAAGTTATGTTGAGCCGTTCTGTTCTACTAATGATCCCGTATCCGTTAGCGTGAGTGCTCGGGGCATTACTTTGCGCTCTCCAAATAACACAAACTTTAGCACTTTTCAAATCACAGAAGATCGCTGTGTCAGGGTAGACTTTTAGTGGATTCCAAAATGGCCTGAAACCCGATATCCAGCTATAGTTTCATTTGATGACGTCATCAGAGAGGACAGTGCGCATGCGTGAACTCAGCTGTTTTGTAAACACCGTTAGTCCGAAAGAAGCTAACACCGCTCTGAACTTTACTTTTCTGTTGCGATATCGGGTTTCAGGCCATTTTGGAATCTACTAAAAGTCTACCCTGACACAGCGATCTTCTGTGATTTGAAAAGTGCTAAAGTTTGTTATTTGGACACCGCAAATCAGTGCCCCGAGCACTCACGCTAACGGATACGGGATCATTAGCAGAACAGAACGGCTCCAACATAACTTCTGCGATACCACTCCAATTGACACCAAAGCGCTATGGGTGAGTAAAACTACTACATGGGCCATTTGCATAAACTAAAAATGCTAGAAAAAAAAAACGCCCTGTCCTTGTGCCGCTGATGCGTCAGCTTCTATCGGACTAAAGGACACGACTCAGTGGAATATACGTGTTTTTTCTGTGACAGAGGATGTTCTGCTGATGTGAGCCTGTTCTGTATATTGCGTATTTAAGGTTGCCGCCCCCTGCCCCAGAGCGACAATGAGAGCCCCACTGCCAACTACTGTTGTTGATGTGCAATTACACTTAGTTCTAGTACAGTACGGCAAAAAAGCATGTTTCCCAGGGTCACACGCGCCCCCCCCCCAGGGGGGCCCACACCACTATTTGAGAAGCATTGCTGTTAGATAATGGTGCACTGTGTAACTTTTTAGGTGGAGGGTCCGTCATCTGCTTGTTTCTATGGATATGTCATTGCTCTGCCTGGATTGTTCCACAGTATGAAATTAAAAAGCTCTACTTTACATTTATTCAATTACAGGTGGTTTTATATCTCAAAATACCTACAAAAACAGGTATTCTGACTGTGAGCGGGGTCGCTCCACAGATCTGACCTGTAACTTGGTCTGTTTTGGTCTCCATAAAAAGATTTATGGTAAGATTTGAGCTGGAAAAGCTTGAACTCCCTTTATGGATAATTATTGGTACATTCTGCTCTTCATTTGTTGCAGCACATGTCTTTTAATTAAGGTTTATTGAAAAATGGTTTAACTGAGATTATGTTGCTTTATTTTATTTATATCTTAAACAGTGGTATGAAGTATTTTCAATATTATTATCCTTTATCACAATACTTGTATCAGCAATACATTGTACTTACAATGTTGTTATTGTGACAGGATTAATGGGAGGTTTATGCTGTTCACTTTTATGTTTACGGGGTATTTGAAACACCAAGAGGAAACTCACCAAGACAAAGGAAGAACATGCAAACTGCACAAAGATAACATAAGAATCAAGAAATAAAACCTGGGAGCTTCTTGCTGTGTGGCAAGATTGCTAACAGCTGTGCCACCAAATCTTAAATCTTTGTTTATCGTTATTACTTGATTTCAAGTAACAGACTCGATACTCAATACTGATTCTGATAGCATGATGATACTAAAAACACACTTTCTTCAGACAATAGATGATGATGATGTGATTTCCAACATTAAATGGTAGTTCTCATTCTATTCCCATGTGTCTTACATGTGTGTAATCCCTCAGGTTCCACAGTGGTCCATGGGCGTATAGTATGTGCTCTTACACTTGTTCTTCTTGTTGCCTATAATGTTTCACAGTATGGCATTAAACTTGCACCACCAGACCAAGTTAAACGTCCACTTACAAGTAGCAAAACACCTATACAACACCACATCCTGCCTGAAACACAATTTAAAAGGACAAATTAATGGTCCTATATTACGTAAAATGGACTCTTGTGAGCTTAAAGTCATGTTAGAACGTTGTTGTCTCCTGGAGTTTTCTTTCATTCACACATGTTTGAGTAATCCTTTATTATTAGTCTTTCTTCATCTCCAAAGGTCCAAATGCTCTGTTCCACATCGTGTGGTCACAAAGTGGCAGTTTTCAAGTTAACAGCTACCTTTTTAACCTTTGTTCAGTAGAGAACGGAAGTTACGGTTGAATTATACAAAGCGTAAATAATCTGCAGGGTTTGTGTGTTTTAAATGTGTGAATGGAACAAAACTCCAGGTATCTTGTTTAGGACTTAGAACACAGGATCAAAGTCAATATAGGCTAACCCAGTGCTTCTCAATTATTTTCTGTGGTGCCCCCCCCAGGAAGAAGAAAAAATTTCACGCCCCCCTTCCTGCGTGTGACTATTAATAGTATTATTTGTCTAGAAAATTGTTATTAGTACACCTCTGCATAACACTGTATCCTTTATTTACATTAAAAACAAAAAAGAAAGAAACTTGCAACAAAGACTGCACTGTCTTTTTGCACTGAGGACTCAAATATTAATGTGTTTTTAATGCAGCTTTGCGCACATTTGTTTACGTTTTACAGAAACAAAACTTAAAACCACATGGCTTATTTGCATAAACTAAAAGTGCTGAAAAAAAAAACGCTCTCTCCTTGTGCCGCTGATGCGTCAGCTTCTGTTGGACTAAAGCAGAGGTCTTCAACAGGGGGGTCGCGGAGGTACTGCAGGGGGGTCGCGAAATCTTTTGATTTCACTTTAAAATAATATAATTTTATATTTTAATATTTTTAAAAACAATATATTTTTTCATTTTTCCCCAATCAATTTCTCCCTTGTCCCTCCACCCTCTTTGATGTCTTAAAATGCACATTAATGCGTACATGGCGAATGGAGAAATAAAGGCAAACGCATCTTGCTATGCATGCATTCAGCAACATATGGTAGCTAGGCAACGGATCACTCATATCAACCAGAAGCACAGCCACTCTCTCCCTTGCACTTGTTTTTTGGTTGAATCAGTGAACGATCTTAATAGGCCTGTGTTATATGTAAGTTGTGTTTAAAAATTGCAGTAGCACATCCACCCCGTAGGGCCTATCTGGCCCATCTTTAAAATAAAAAAACATGAAAATACAGTATTAACCTGTGTATTATTTCCTTGTATTGGATGTACCATAACAGAGTAGCAATGTTTATACATGACACTAAGCTCAATTTAATATAAAACACAATTCAATGCCGTATATATAGTAGGGGGTCCCTGGCCCAGTTCGCCATCTGTTTGGGGGTCCCTGGCCTGAAAAACATTGAAGACCCCTGGACTAAAGGACACAACTCGGTGGAATATACGTGTTTTTTCTGTGACAGAGGATGTTCTGCTGATGGTGAGTCTGTTCTGTATATCGTGTATTTATCGTGTATATTGTGTATTGTATCGTGTATTTGCACTGGGCTAACCTATGAGTGTAGTCTTCCTTATCATGAGAATTATAGATCTACTATCAAACCAGTTGAATCACTTTTTTAAAAAGGTGTGAAAATATTAGACAAGAAACCATTCTCAGTCCAACACTGCACAATTTTAGACAAGTATAACTTACTCAATTTTAATAATTTTGTTCATTTTAAATACGGTTGTTTTATATATAAAGTTTTACATGGACTTGCTCCTCCTCCGCTACAAGATTTTATTAAAACAAAGACTGTCAGTGGGATGGGAACTAGGGCCACGGCCCAGGGGAACTGTGAGGCCCACACAAACCCCGGGGGAACTGTGAGGTCCCACACAGACGCACTACATTTGGACAAACAGTGCTCTCAGTCAGAGGCACTAAGTTCTGGAACTCTCTCCCATCATCAATAAGAGAGACTCCAACACTGGACACTTTCAAATCATACTTGAAACAGCGGCTAAAGGAAAACCAGACTTGTGACACTTTTAATGTTTTAATGCTTAATCTTTTAATGTTTTAATGTTAGTGTTATTGTCAGTTGTCATTGTTTTTGCGTTGGTGTCACCTGCCTAGGGACTACAGATGGAAATTAGCATTCTTGCTATAATCTATTCAATAAAGAATAAATAAATAAATATTTCAGAAAGTCAACAAAAAGACTAAGACCATTAATAACATCTAAAAAGGTACATTTTTCATCCAAGATACTAAAGAACTAGCCTATGCATGATCACTCATTGCCATAAAACTGATTTGATGGTCTGGCTTTGGTTAAATCCTGCATCACGGAGAGACTTGGCTTAAGCCTTTCTCTGTGTATTGGCCTGAAAAGATCCCTTTATATGGGCCTACAGCTAATATTCCTGTCACGAGAGACGAGCCTCCTCAGACTCCAGTGCGCAGCGTCTCTCTTATCTCTTCATATTGATACTGCCTGATAAAAACGCATTGGAAAGTGGCCATTTTCACATTTTCAGTCATCTTTATCACACATTTAATTGCTAATAGCCTTTTCCCCATCAGCTGCCAGTGTTCTAAATGATTCTCTGCAATAAATGTTGTGTATTTCATATGCAGTGAGTCTACATCTGCTCTCTTGCTTGTGTCTGTGTTGTAATTTGTAAACTGTAATGTTATTGTTTTTCCTCAGAGACAATAAAGGGGTTAATTTACTTGCGTTGCATCCTACCTGAATGAACCAGAAGATATTGTCCAACTCGGCGCCGGGGTACGGAGGGGAGCTGCTGTCCTGACCGCCGGCTTCAGTCCCCCGGAGGCTCCGCTTGGGCCAGGCCGTGTCGTAGCTCTCCAAAAGCCGAGAGGTGATGAACGCCAGCGCCAGTCCGAGAACCAGCACCGCTCCGAACAGCCGCAGCATCCTCCAGCAGCGGGACACACGGACTAAACCCACGGCGGACTGAGCTAACGACACCCGGGGATGAAAACGCGAAGATGTGACCGGATGACTCGAGAGGTGAGCGCGCAAAACAGCCACTGCGCATCCGGCTACATCGCACCCAGCGCGCGTTCAGACCATGTTCGTGGCTGTGTTCGCGGCCATAGAACACGCACTGAAGGAGGAGAGGAGGTCCAGAGGTGCTTGGCGTTTGGGAGTTGGTTAGCAGCAGATTACTAGCTCCAACAGGATCCGAGCCTGACAGCAGCAGAGCGCAGGGGCCGGGCGTACGTCACCTCCACGGCCGCTCCAAGGCGCCTCCCACTCCGCTATTGTTTTCCGGAGCTGCGCCAATCTGGCAAGAGCTCGACTCCAAAGTGGCGGAAACGAAAGGGTTTCATGGTTTAACTGTTGTAATCTGCGCGTTTTTAATGTAGGCTGTAATTAAGTGCGTTAAAACAATTAGGAAAATTAAATACACACAGACGTATGCGAATATTTATGCTAAAAGAGAAGACCGTGCTTTTTCAAATGATCTAAGGTTTAATGAAGGCCTATTATTTTCTTTATTTCATTTTATTTTAATGTATTTAGCCCGTTGTAACAGAGTAGTGTACATGTAATGCTGGAATAATCACTTGTACTGCTCATAGTCTGCCGGTAGGGGGCAGAGCTGACTTACATTTATCCATAGGCTTAAAGGAGAATTAACGTTTTTTACGATCTGAGCCTTATTTCGGTAATAAAACAAGTTGTTTTACTCACCGTAAAAAGTTTTGCATGCACATTCCATCCAGTCTCCTCATTACCCACAGCGATTTATAGGCCCCCAGCCCCAACCGTCTAGTGCCACCAGCAGGTCAAAGTTGCAGGAATTTTCAGGAATTTTCTGCGATGCTAGGCAACGCAGAAATGTACCTTTGATCTGTCTTTGATGTGTCTTTGATCTAGCCGAAGTGAGTGAACCCTTCATAGGAAGCCTGGGAGGCTCCCAGGCTTCCTATGAAGGGTTCACTCACTTCGGGAAGCCTGGCTAACAGACCCTGTCAGACTCTGTTAAACTCTGTCAGACCCTGTCAGACTCTGTCAGACCCTGTCAGACCCTGTTAAACTCTGTTAGACCCTGTCAGACCCTGCATGCGGCCTACATGCTGAGGCCTACATGCACCTTCGGTGCTTGGCCCCACACTGCTGCTTGCAGCTATATTTATTATTACTATTTTAATTTTCTATTTGGAGGTAAATAAACACCTTAGCATTCACATTTTGTTCATTTCATTTTTATTCATATTTTTGTAACATGTCCTCTGTAATGGTCTGTAATAGTGTTAAATCCATATCAAGTTAACCTAACCTAAACCTAATAAAAAACATTTTTTCGGTCGGTTTTACAGTCGCCTCAAAAAGTTTTTGGACTCCTTTTTAATTTATTATTTATTATTTTTATTTTTTATTTATTTATTTATTTATTTATTTATTTTTATTTATTATTTTTTAATGTTTTATTTAAATTTTGTATGTATTATTTATTTATTTATTTACTTATTTATGTATTTTATTTATATATTTTTGATTTCTTTATGTATTTTATTTATATATTTTTGATATTGTATGCATTATTATTAGTATTATTATTATTTATTTTATTAATATTATTAATTTATTTTATTATTATTATTATTATTTTATCATAGTGCAGCCACAAACTAGAGTCTATCTCAAAACTTAAAAGATGTCCACTGTAAAGGACACAAAAGAATGGGCGGGTCTCAGGAGGTTATGTTTGCGGTCTCCAAATAACACAAACTTTAGCACTTTTCAAATAATAGAAGCTCGATGTCTTAGTCTACACTTTCGTTTGAGTCAAAAGTGGCCTGTAATCCGAGATTTATCCATAATTTACAGCTTTGCGTTTCATGTTTGGGTCCCGAGAGCTGAGAGCGAAATAAGATGTGACTCCACACATGCGCACTGGTGTCCTCATCTACTTGAAATTATGGCTAAATCTTGGATTACAGGCCACTTTTGACTCAAACAAAAGTGTAGACCAGGGGTCTTCAACGTTTTTCAGGCCAGGGACCCCCAAACAGATGGCGAACTGGGCCAGGGACCCCCTACTATATATACGGCATAGAATTGTGTTTTATATTAAATTGAGCTTAGTGTCAAGTATAAACATAGCTACTCTGTTATGGTACATCCAATACAAGGAAATAATACACAGGTTAATACTGTATTTTCATATTTTTTATTTTAAAGATGGGCCAGATAGGCCCTACGGGGTGGATGTGCTACTGCAATTTTTAAACACAACTTGCATATAACACAGGCCTATTAAGATCGTTCACTGATTCAACCAAAAAACAAGTGCTTCTGCCATTTACACATACATCTTGCTCAAATACAGAGCTATTCAAATAATGAACAACTAACACAAATCAAGTTAAGCTTTGATCATAGTAGGTTAAGTTAGCTAACGGAGGCCATGGGACGGAGCAGGGATATTTTTTGTTGATATGAGTGATCCGGTGCCTAGATTAAGATTAAGCCTTTATTGGTCTCACACACAATGACACACGGGAGAAATTTGACTTCTGCATTTGACCCATCCTTTTCAGGAGCAGTCATCTTTCGGCGCCCGGGGGCAGTACCGTGAAGGGTCTTGCCCAAGGACCAACACTGGTTAGCTCATTGCCAGGGGGGATTTGAATCCACAACCCCCAGGGGGAAAGTCAGTGACTTACCAGTTGAGCTAACCAGCCGGTATACTAGCTACCATATGTTGCTGAATGCATGCATAGCATGATGCGTTTGCCTTTATTTCTCCATTCGCCATGCACGCATGAATGTGCATTTTAAGACATCAAAGAGGGTGGAGGGACAAGGGAGAAATTGATTGGGGAAAATCAATTTCTCCCTTGTACCTCCGCGACCCCCCTAGGGGTTGTGACCCCCCTGTTGAAGACCTCTGGTGTAGACTAAGACATTGAGCTTCTATGATTTGGAAAAGTGCTAAAGTTTGTGTTATTTGGAGACCGCAAACATGTGCCCCGAGAACTCACATTACGGATATCGCTAATCTAAAACATCTCTGGAAGTGCTCCATATGACACCAAAGTGCTATGGGTGAGTAAAACAACTTGTTTTATTACCGAAATAAGGCTCAGATTGTTAAAAAAAAAAACGTTAATTCTCCTTTAAAGGAATAGTTTGTTGTTGTTTTTTTTATGTGAATCTGTATGGCGTCCCCTTCAGCAGTGTCGTGCATTAACACTGACTTATCCCTGACAGTGTCCTGTGAGCCGAGTTCTGCCCCGGTTCTGGAGCTGATGAAAGTAGGTCCGGCAAGTTAGCCAGGACAGTTAATAATTGTAAATATCCCCACTTACAAGTGAACAGGCTAATATAATAGGCTAATAATAATAGGTGCGCAGTGATAGGAACAGAGAGAAAATAGCACCAAGCGATTATGACTTCTGACTTTTTCGTGGGCAACTGTTTTCTGATGCAAATATATCACTTTTTGGACAAATATTGTTTATCGTTTTGAGAAGAAAAACAAGCTTTATTAAAGGGATATGCCACCTCCAGGTCAAACTTGGGCATCTCCCCACAGTCCAGAGACTAAAATAAGTGGTGGAAAGCGTTTTTCTGGTGATGCAGCCATTGTCCAGGTCTGTCAGCACTGACCGCCGCGGTATCTGGTGCTCCTCCGCGTTAGACTGGAGTCTAACGTCGCCAGAGAAAGATTTCGGCCAAAAGGAATTAATTTGCTCGATGCGTTTCCCAATTACTTTCTGTGTAGTGCGCATTCATATCGAGTGCAAATAAATGTGCAAATCAACACGGAGAGCTTGACTTGGTCATTTTGGGTGGGAACTATTTTTCAGTGCGGAAAAAGACAGCCGAAGCACAGACCACGCTGACAGGGGAATCCCAGTTACGCACCAGGAAGGGAGTTCCCCTGTTACGCAGCGTGGTCTGTGGTCTTATTTTAGTCTCTGGACTGTGGGGAGATGCTCAAGTTTGTCCTGGGGGTGGCATATCCCTTTAACTGTCCTGGCTAACTTGCCGGACCTACTTTCGTCGGCTCAGAGGACACTGTCAGGGGTAAGTCAGTGTTAATGCACGACACTGCTGAAGGGGACGCCATACAGATTCACATCAAAAACCCAAACTATCCCTTTAATTTATTAATTTTTGGTCATCACGTTTTATGAAATTTAGTGTAATATTAATATAAAACAGTTAAACATAGGCAGTTGTGTTTGCGTGGTAAACATTACACATTAGGCTTACTGACTTAAAGGTGCACTGTGTAACTTTTTGGTTGGGGGTCCATCGCCTGCTTGTTTCTATGGAGATGTTACTGCTCTTCCTGGAATGTTCCACAGTACGACATTAATCAACTCTACCTTACATTTCTTCAATTACAGGTGGTTTTATAGCTCAAAAATACCTAGAAAAACAGTTGTGGCATTCTGTGAGATAGAAAGGTTTAATACCATACTGTGAAACATCTCTATAGAAAGCAATAACGTCTCCATGGCATCTGACAGACCCTCTACCAGAAAAGTTACACAATGCACCTTTAAATCAAATGTTAGCCAAAACATAGTGACTTAACTGAAG
>JAVJIX010000108.1:805000-835000 GCA_036785185.1 Paratrypauchen microcephalus
GAAAACACTTCAACCTTGTGATGTCATGTGGTGATACAGGAAGTGCTCCACTGTGTTTTTAAACGCCACACACTTTCACTAAAACAATGTGGATAATAGGCCTACTGAACTAAAGGTAAAAGGAGTTGTTGAAAACTACCATTTCATGACATCACAAGGTGGAACAGAGCATTTGGAGCTTTGGAGATGCAGACAGACTAATAATAATAAAGGGTTACTCAAACATGTGTGAATGAAACAAAACACAACTCCAAGTCTGTTTTTGAGGAGGAAACAACATTAGAACATAAAGCTCACAAGAGTAATGTTCATGTAATATGAAACCTTTTAAGGAGAATTAACGTTTTTTACAATCTGAGCCTTATTTCGGTAATAAAACAAGTTGTTTTACTCACCCATAGCACTTTGGTGTCATATGGAGCACTTCCAGAGATGTTTTAGGCCCTGTCCCCACGACAACGTTCGTTTTGTTTTTTTTACCCGGGGTGAAAAAAAGTCTCGTCCACACACATGTTGGATCAGAAAACATTTGCGTCAAGATGAGCACGGAGCGCTAAGTGAAAACGATGTAGTACATATGTCACACCGATAAGTGGCGCTGTAAACCGGAAAGAGCCAGAGCCGCCGGAAACGCAAGGCTACAAAGAGCACATGCGCATAAAGTCCTTGGCGGTTTCCCAATTCAGCGACGGCACACTTGTGAGCGTCCTTGGAACGGGATGTGCGTCATATCCGGCGCGACAAGCGCCGTTCCATTCGTTTTTTCCCCCCTGCACCGTTAAGACGAGCTCTGAACGGCGCCGTCGTTTCCATGGAAATCGGGGCGTGGACCAAGCGTGCAAACATGCACGCTTCGCACACTTAAAAGCCCCAGCATGCACAGCGCGGGAGGATATATGACTACAAAGACCGACTCGCCAGCGACATCCACATGTGAGAGTTGCAACGTCACTATAAAATATACGTACTGGTTCACCTCACCTACAACTATGCTACATGAAACTCTTCATAAACTACGCTAAACATGTGTGACGGTAGCTGTAACGGCATAGATCACGGCACCTGTATTACCGTTCACATGCTTTTCCCCCTTACACTTCTATATTTCCTTTGCTGTTGTAATGCTGGATATTCTACAGTGTCGCCATGTCCAGCGTTTACTCTAAGCTGTGCTCTGCTCGCACATTCTCAGCGCACAAGAAAACTTATGTAGCGCACTGTAAATCAGGGATGAAAGAGCTTTTAGCGGATCTCCGCTTTTTATTCAGCCGCGGGGTCATTTTTTTATATCTGCAAAGTGCGAGCCGCGCGCGGGGGGGGGGGGGCATTTCGGGTGTGGAGTTATTGTGTGTTTGCTCAGACACATTAAAAATTAGGGGGAACATTGGCCATGTCCCAATTCCAAGTATTACTAGTCGCAATAGTATAATATTTTTGTCTTTAGGGAACAAGGAGCAGACCACCCGGCTCATTGAGCTGAGGCGGGACCTGTTCCATTTCGCAGACGCCCATGTGAGAAACGTAGTGCACTAAGGACAGAGCGAGTGTGCCCCGTCTCGACGACAGACCGAGTGCACACTCACAAGCGTGCCGTCGCTGAATTGGGAAACGGCCCTTCTCTTTCATAAACAAGCAAACACGTGTACTTTACGGACCGTCAACAAACGCAAATTTATTTTTTCCCCCTGCTCCACCAATGTAGCAGGAACTCACTCCGGTAATGTTTTCACATGTTGACAGTCCCTAACATAGACAGACGCCACAGAACGAAGATTTGCGCTGCGTGAGCAGAGTTTTTGCCTATAAATCGAAAGTTAGTATTACTTGCTATCATTTTATTAGATAGACATTAACAAGTAGAACTCTCGTTAACCTTGCTCGTTACGCTGGATTACAAAACACAACAGTATCAGCAGAACGTCGACTGGGAGTCCTGCTCAAGCAAATACTCTGACATTATGTTGGCTTTTCGGCTGAATATACTACCGGGGACACGGCCGAAGTGAAAGATTTTTCTCACGATCCCCATACCATCACCAATGTGCAGCTAACAACAAAACTGTAGGCAGTAAGGAACAAATACAAACATGCCTTTGACTCTGGGCGTCGCAGTGGCGTGTGGTGCTGTTATATTTTGAGCTGTGCGAACAAATCTGGGGTGGATCGCCAGCTACTACAGCCATTACAGCCGGAGTGGAAACCTGGGATTTGTTAGAGGACGACCCCACGTCTACGAGATCGCTGTGTTCTTCACCTTCCCCGGATTCCCCTCAGACAAGCGAAAACAGAAATGCTTTTATATATTTTTGTGTGTGATACTGCATGTGCCTGTTTGTAAAAGATAAGTTTCCTTCAATAAAAAAGACAAGAGATGGTTGCTCTTTTTCTTTATTTACAGCACACAACACACTCAAATTGGTATGGGCTCCTCATTGTCCACTATCTGCCTTTTCATTGACGGGATTTTTCCAGTTTTAAAATACGTGTTTAGCTTTGAATTGGCAAACACTCGTGTGTCATGCGTACTGTGCGCAGGGGTACCTTCTGGTCACTGATTACGGCAGCGCGACGTCATCATTTTCCCAACAGTCACGTTTTTTGCCGCCCACACGACAACGCGACCCCCGGCGTTCTCCGACTTCTCCACTCTGGAACCCGTTTTTGAAAAACACCGTTTACACCCCCCAAAAATGCCCGTGCCGTGTGGACGACAGGCCCAAACGAAGACAAACTTCCCCGTTTCCACCAAAAAACGTTGTCGTGGGGACAGGGCCTTAGATTTGCGATCTCCGTAACGTGAGTTCTCGGGGCACATGTTTGCGGTCTCCAAATAACACAAACTTTAGCACTTTTCAAATCATAGAAGCTCGATGTCTTAGTCTACGCTTTCGTTTGAGTCAAAAGTGGCCTATAATCCGAGATTTATCCATAGTTTCGAGTAGATGAGGAGGACAGTGCGCATGTGCGGAGTCACAGTTTATTTCGCTCTCAGCTCCCGGGACCCAAACATGAAACACAAAGCTGTAAATTATGGATAAATCTCGGGTTACAGGCCACTTTTGACTCAAACAAAAGTGTAGACTAAGACATTGAGCTTCTATGATTTGAAAAGTGCTAAAGTTTGTGTTCTTTGGAGACCGCTCGGGGCATATATTACATGTAACATATGCCCCGAGAACTTGCATTACGGATCTAAAACATAAAACATAATCTAAAACATCTCTGGAAGTGCTCCATATGACACCAAAGTGCTATGAGTGAGTAAAACAACTTGTTTTATTACCGAAATAAGGCTCAGATTGTAAAAAAACGTTAATTCTCCTTTAAAGGCACTATGTAATTTTACAGCTTGTCTAATGAAAATGTTTGGATTTGGATTTTTGGATTTTTATTTATTTATTTATTTCATAAAGTATAAAAAGACATCAACATTTGTGATAACAATACAAAATATTGAATGAAAGGGAGCAGAAAGAAGAGTTATCTTATGTTATCTGCCCCCTCTTCCCTTTTCCAAACACCAACACTGATAGTGACTGTAAAACCTTTCCTCATTACATTCCATTTCAATCACAATTATTAATCAATTGTAAACATAAAGCTTCATTTTCAAGTGTAACAATTTAGTTTTCTTTTTCATACATACACATTACATTGGATTTTATGTGTTTTTTAAATGCCATTATTGTACTTGATTCTTTGATTTCTTTGTCAAGATTCCATAAATTGACTCCTTTCACAGCGACGCTTCGCTCCATAACCTTGGTTCTGAATTTAGGTTTTTTAAACATGTTTCTGATTTGCCTGGAATGTTCCACAGTATAACTTATCTGTATGTCATATTCAATTGTAGGCATTGTACTTTGACAAATACTTGGTTTGGTGGTGTTGCTTGCTTGTCTCCACGGACGTTGTCAAGTGTAATGCTATTTTGTGAAACATTCCAGGCAAAACATCTCCATGGAGAAAAGAAGATGAAAAAACTTTCAGGTTAAACAATTGGCTTAAACCGTGCACCATGTAACTTTTTCTGGTAGCACCTTGTTGTGTCCATGGAAATATGCTACGGAGATTGCTTTCCCTGGAATCTACCACAGTATGGCATCTTTACAGTAAAACAATACCTGGAAAATTATGCATTCTACTGTAAGCAGGCCCACCTCCCCCAACCTGTAAACTGGTTTGTTTTTGTCTCCATAGAAATACTGTAGATAAGTTTAATATCATACTGTGAAAAATTCCAGACAACGCAACTCCATGGTGACTGACCCTCCACCCGGAAACTTACAGAATGAACAATACTATAATAATACTAATAATGGATATGCCACCCCCAGGTCAAACTTGGGCATCTCCCCACAGTCCAGAGACTAAAATAAGTGGTGGAAAGCGTTTTCCTGCTCACCCAGCCATTGTCCGAGTCTGTCGCCACTGACCGCCGCGGTATCTGCAGCTACTCCGCCTTAGACTGGAGTCTAACGTCGCCAGAGAAAGATTTCGGCCAAAAGGAATTAATTTGCTCGATGCGTTTCCCAATGACTTTCTGTGTAGTGCGCATTCATATCGAGTGCAAATAAATGTGCAAATCAACACGGAGAGCTTGACTTGGTAATTTTGGGTGGGAACTATTTTTCAGTGCGGAAAAACACAGCCGAAGCACACACCACGCTGACAGGGGAATCCCTGTTACGCACCAGGAAGGCAGTTCCCCTGTTAAGCAGCGTGGTGTGTGCTTCGTCACCACCACCATTTTTTCTGTACTCTCTTATTTACTAATTTTATTATTATTATTTATCTTGTCTGCATGCACTTTCTTTTGCACTAAACTGCCCGGAGCTAATGTGGCAACTGAATTTCTCCTATGTGAGATCAATAAAGTCTTATCTTATCTTATCATAATATGGGCCCTTTAAGAACTATCTATTAGTTGCAGCAGATACCAAATGCCCCTATAAAAAGCACCAATTTGATCATATATTTCTTTGCAAATTAACTGTTTATATGCAAATGTGTTTACTGATTTTCTTTATTTATTCTTATGGTCCTATTTTACTGTTGTTGTTTTTTGTTTTTATATTATTTATGTTCTTATTGTATTAAATTGTAGATTTTTTTTTATTTCTTTATGTGCTGCACTTTGGAAATAGTCTTTTTTTTTTATAAAATGTGCTAGAGAAATAAAGTGGATTGGATCATTCTGGCCCTCTTCGTGCTAACGTATATTTTATTTTGGCAGCTAAGGTAAAAAATGGACCTGTTTGTGTGCGAGTTTTCTGGTGTCCACAGACTAATGCAGCTCTCAGCACTCACTGCAGACAGAGACTCACTGCAGACTCTGCACTGGAGGAGAGGTGCCAAGGACTAAACGGCACCTAACAAATCACGTATTATTTCGTAGAGAGCCAATTTCTCATTTGACGACATTAATAGAGATAGGATCAGGTTAATGGAATATTTTTTTATACAGCACTTTTCCACCTTCAAGGTGCTCAAAGCACTTTATATTAAGGAACCACTCACCCATTCACACACACAGATTCACACACCATAGTACACAGACACTGGGCGTGAGGTGGGTTGTGTCTTGCCCAAGGACACAACAACAACATTCATCTGTGGGAGCTGTCATTGAACCTTCGGATCAGAGGACAAATACTCTACCATCTGAGATACTTATTGTAATACTTGTATAAAAGATGTTACCATGGAGATGTTATTACTTATACTGCTCTACTATTCCACAATATGGCATTAAACATCTATCTTGGTATTATTGAATAAAAAAGTGTTGTAGTGCTAAAAAATCCATGCATCTTTACTGTAAGCGGGGTTGCCTTTCCAAAGACCTGACCTGTAACACCCAGTGTACACTGCGTGCAGGTGTGGTGTGGGTTTGGACACGTGTCACACCCTATGACAAGAAAGACTTTCTTGTCATTGAGATTTGAATGACACCGCACATGCAGTCAGTGTACACTGGGGGTTATTTGGCCTGGGGGTTCTTTTAGTTCCATATCTACATTTGCTTCCACTATTTTTCTGAACTTTATTGTAAATTAAGACCAAGAGTGGAGAAACAACTGTTAAAGGGATAGTGCGTTTTTTTTATTTTTTTATGTTAATCTGTATGGGTTCCTCTCTAATAGTGCCGTGCATTAACACTGGCTTACCGCTCACCGTGTCGTCTCAGCCCGGTTCTGGAGCTCAGGAACGTACTTCTGGCAAGTTACTGGGGACAGTTAATAAAGCTTGTTTTTCTTCTCAAAACAATATTTGTCCAAAAAGTGATATATTTGTGTCACAAACAGTTGCACATGAAAAATTCAGCAGCCTAATTCGCATTGGTGCTATTTCGATTAGTATCACTACAAGCAGATTAGCTATATTAGCTTGTTCACTTCTAAGCGGATGTTTACAGCGGATGTGGTACGGCGACATCCGCCGTAAGCGGATGTTTACAAGTGAACAGGCTAACACAGCTAATCTGCGCGCAGTGATATGAATCAAGAGAAAATCGCACCAATGCAAATTAGATTGCTGAATTTTTCGTGTGCAACTGTTTGTGACGCAAATATATAACTTTTTCGACAAATATTATTTTGAGAAGAAAAAATAGCTTTATTAACTGTCCCCAGTAACTTCCCAGAAGTATGTTCGCGAGCTACGGAACCGGCGCAGAAGTGGGCCCAGAGGACGCTGTCAGGAGTAAGTCGGTGTTAATCTCACGACACTGTTGAAGGGGAAGCCATACAGATTCACATTAAAAACAAAACAAAAAAAACAACGCACTATCCCTTTAAGAATCGCCCTGGATGCTGCTTCTACATGGTCCTCATTCAATGATGTTTCTAATTGGACAAAAATGGACATGACACCTGGTTACTTTATGGTTTTCATCCAATAAAATGCCTGTTAAAATGCATAGATAATATTGCAGTATACAATATTCTTGTATTCTTTTATTATTATTTTACACAGCTCTCATGCCCAGTTGCATGCTGGGATAGACGTCTCCTTGAGTTGTACCCATAAACCAAACTGTGTTTTTGATGCAGTTACATAAGAACATTGTTTTGGTCTAAGCAGTGTTTATTTATGTGTGTATGTGTGTGCACGTGCGTGTGCGTGTGTGTGTGTGCTGGACTATAAAGATTTGTTCTTTTGAATAGTCTAAAGCAGCGTTTTCCAACCTTCAGGTCGCGAGCCCACGTGGGGTCGTCTAGAATTCAAACGGGGTCGCCTGAAATGTCCGGATCAGTGCAGTCACAATAACTAGTGACGGGCAAATGAGACGGAGCTCCAGAGCAAACTGTCTCGCAGCAGCCGCTCACGTGACCAAAGTGTCGAAGTGTCGACCCCTCCCCCCGCTGCTTCGCTCTGCGTGTCAATCGCTTCAGTGTATCGAAGCGTTTCATTGGCTCAGCGAATGTTCCGCTCTGCGATTGGTTCAGAGTGCTTCAGAGTGTTCAACGCGCTTCCTCGGTTTGACAAGCGCTAAACTGCTACAGTATAAAAGATGCACAAATATTTCTTAAAAATGTTGGGTAGTGAGGAGTATTGTGTGACGATAGCGGTGATTTTGGTGACTTCTGGTGCCTTTTGGCATTTTTTTCATTTTCGATGGCGTCTACAAGTGGAAAAAAGAGATCCATTCCCATCCATCCATTTGGGAACTTCCCAAATCATGGGTTGTGTGTTGGTTTGCAATGGTTAAATTTGTCCACTAGAGGTCAGTGTTCCTCCGAGGCCTCAGACACGTCGAACCATTTGACACAATATTGTGACTGAGGCTGAGACTGAAACATGATGTCAAAATGGGATCACAGGCCAAAAAAGGTTGGGAACCACTGGAAGTCACTGAGATGATATAAGGTGATACGGTCTCAGGTCTCCTTTGGTTTATTTTAGAAACTATTGTGTGCATTGGCCGTTAGCATTTGGGAAAGTGTCCAATTGTTTACAAAACATTTGGTTAGTTTTTTGTTGTATTTTATAGTAATTTAGGTGGGAAAAGAGTTTGAGAGAAGAACGTAAATCTGTAGGGTTTGTGTGTCAAACATATGAATGAAACAAAACACAACTCCAGGTCTGTTTGTGATGAGGAAACTACATTAGAACAGAGATAATAAGAAAAAATAAGCAGCCCCAATTTATTCAGCTACTTGCACAGTATTTAGTTAAAAAGGGGTATGACCCAAAATTGACATTTTGGATCTTTCTACCATGTTATAATAATGTTGTTCCCTCATCAAAAACCTGCCTAAGGTTTTAGATGTTATCCATGCATGTTTGAGTAATCTAGTGATCTTTCTTTGGCCCTATTCAAACCCTCCTTAAAGATCCCATGACATGGTACTTCTTGATGCTTTTATATGGCTCCTTAATGGTTCCCTAATACTGTAAATGAATCCTTCTTCAAAATCAACACTCAGTGCATGAGAAACAGAGATAAGCTGAGAAAGAGTAATTTTTCTCACTCTGAACACTCTATAATGGGCGTTGTTGCTTGAATGCAAATGAGGAGAAAAGAGCTGGCCAATAGTAGAGGGTGGGGGCGTGGCCAAATGCTCCGCTCTCACTCTGTGCGCTCTCTGATCCATTTCCTTGTTTTTGCACGGGGGGAGAGATTTGAAGCGTTCCATTGAAAAATAAACACATTTCCACAGAAAATTAAATTAAACCACTGCTGTTCAAAGGTCCAGAGGCTCAGATAAAGGACTTCTGAGCCTAGAAACACTCGGACGTGCCTCCAGGCAAATAAAAAAAGGCATTTCGCATTGCCTAGCGCATTCTCAGTCCAAACTCTCTGGGCGTGATTTACAGAGACGCTGAGTACAGACAGACGGGGGTGGAACTGCATTTGCATTTCTTTTTTCGATCTGACGTCAATAAGGTGCCTTGTTCAAAATCGCCCGTTTGAGCTCCGATTTTTTGTAACGCAGAAAAGGATCGCAAATGCTCAGTTTAGACATTTCGCAACTTTTAACCATGAAGGGGGGCCTAAACAGGGTAGGGGAGCTCACATTAACGTTCAAAAACCTCAGAAAGTGAAAATTTCATGCCATAGCTGTAAGATTCTGTGCTAAGCTCCGCCCACAAGCCTATGTCACCCATGCTCCCACATGACATTTCTACATAAATATACAAAAACATACAAAACTGGACACAGCACCTTGACAAACCTGATGGAATGTGCAGTAGTTTCATTAGTGGGAGGTACACTGATTATGTTGTGATAGAGCTCTGAAGTTTTTGATGCACTGTGAATACATTGTTTTGGGTGAATATAGCATTTTCAAAACAATAAGAAGTAAAATGGTGATCTAAATATGTGTTGGCTGTTAATGCTCCATGGAAGTAAAATACTTCCTCTTTAAAATTACTTCTTTAATTTGATGACTAGGTTTATTTTGTAGGGATGGGACAAGATCTTGTGCCGCAAGACAAAATTACCACAGAATTATGCACACATGCTGAAAATGATCTTGTGAGATTTTTCCCCCCCCATGTTTTTACATTTGGATTGGATAAATAAATTGATTTAAGTACTTACATTTATTTGAGAAGCTGTGGTTCCAAGAAGCACTGCTACAATGACAGCTAAAATATTCAATAAAGTAAATAAAGAATAGTGAGGCCAAAATCGGGAACTGGTTTGCACAATTTATTATAAAGAATGGCAAAAGGAGAAATTCAATTTGTCAACTGGACAAAAGTTTATTTGGTCGAATATGTTTCGCAGCTCATCCAGCTGCTTCTGGTCAGATACTGGTGGACACTGCCTTAGATCTGCCTGAAGGGAGGAGCTACAATGAAATGAGACTACCACACCTATTTTTTACACTTTCTGTTGGTTATGTAGGCCTATTAGATCTGCAGTGGGAGTGGAGTGTAGGGTCTGGTTAGGATCAGGGCCATAATGGGTATATTCACACCTCTGGACCTGACCTGCTGCCCTGTTGTTTTCTTTGTTTTTATCTAGGTTTGAGGATAGAGTTATAGATGGAGACAAATTATGTCTGAGACCTCCATTTCTGTTCAAGGAAGGATTCTCTTTCTTGACAAAAATAGCCTCTTTAACTCCCCTCTCAAACCAGTTCTTTTCTCTGGCCAAAATGTCAGTGAGGTACAGACCTCTCTGTCCTCAAAGGAGAGGTACAGAACTGAAGAATGTATTCGACCAAATACATTTTTGTCCAGTTGACAAGTTGAATTTCTCTTTTTGCCGTGGATTCTACCTGGACGACTGAGGGATTCTACACATATTATAAAGAATGTCAAAATCTCGTCTTGTCTCATTCTCATAGGTCCAATCTTGTGTCTCGTCTCGTCTTGTGGAAATTGTATCTCATCCCCCCTCTATTATTTTGAGATGCTTCAACTTGTTTTAAAACATTGCTTCTGTTTTCAGGTTAACCTTTACCACAGTTAATTTCTGTTTTAATTTAATTCACAAACCCCGCAGATTTAGACTCAGTTCTTCTCTCAAACAGAAGACACTCTGTTCCGCCTTGTGATGTCATGTGGTGATACAGGAAGTGCTCCACTGTGTTTTTAAACTCCATACACATTCACTAGATTAATTTGGATCGTTTCGGCCTTACTTGAAAACTAGCAATTCATGACATCACAAGGTGGAACAGAGCATTTTGAGCTTTGGTGATGTAGACAGACTAATAATACAGAGTTACACAAACATGTGTGAATGAAACAAAACACAACTTCAGCTATATTTGAGGAGGTAACAACATTCTAACATAATCTTGGTTTAGTAAAAAAAATACTCAAATATTCAAATACTGAACCCATAAATTTTTGTTATGTTGTTTGAATTGTGTTACTTTGTAATAATGAGTGAACAGTCACTTGAAAATGCCATTAAATAGAAAGAAAATGTACTTTAATTGCTACTAAGACTAATGTTCTTTGTCTTATTTGTGAGTATGTGAGATTTGAATGGTTCTTTGTGTGTCGAGTTAACAGCTGCAGAGACAGGAGCAGCTGAGGGCCTCACGTTTCACTCAGGCTTAAACTTTAATCCAGGTTTAACTCCAACTGAGCCAGACTTTGACTTTTTATGCATCTAAAGATCTTCTATGACAGAGAAACGAGGCTGCAGTCTTTAGTATTGGTGAGTCTCAAAGGAAGCAGGGTATGTTTGTGATGAGAAAACAACATCATAACATAGATAATAAGAAAAGCAAGCAGCCTAATATGGGCCCTTTAATGAAAAATAATACAACAAAATGTCTTAAACTCCAAATGATTCTGCGACTTGCAAAACATTTTGTTGTTTTGAAATTTTCACTTTCTGAGGTTTTTGAACGTTAATGTGAGCTCCCTTACCCTGTTTAGCCCCCCCCCCCCCCCATGGTTTAAAGTTGCGAAATGTCTAAACAGCATTTGCGATCCTTTTCTGCGTTACAAAAAATCGGACCTCAAACGGGCGATTTTGAACAAGGCACCTTATTGACGTCAGATCGAAAAAAGAAATGCAAATGCAGTTCCACCCCCGTCTGTCTGAACTCAGCGTCTGTGTAAATCACGCCCAGAGAGTTTGGACTGCGAATGCGCTAGGCAATGCGAAATGCGTTTTTTTATTTGCCTGGAGGCACGTCCGAGTGTTTCTAGGCTCGGAAGTCCTTTATCTGAGCCTCTGGACCTTTGAACAGCAGTGGTTTAATTTTATTTTATGTGGAAATGTGTTTATTTTTCAATGGAACGCTTCAAATCTCTCCCCCCGTGCAAAAATGGAATCGGCTGAGAGCAGAGAGCGGAGAGTTTGGCCACGCCCCCACCCTCTACTATAGGCCAGCTCTTTTCTCCTCATTTGCATTCAAGCAACAACGCCCAGAATAAAGTGTTTGAGAGAGATATTTATGACTCTTTCTCATCTTATCTCTGTTTCTCATGCACTGAGTGTTGATTTTGAAGAAGGATTCATTTACAGTATTAGGGAACCATTAAGGAGCCATATAAAAGCATCAAGAAGTACCATGTCATGGGATCTTTAAAGAGGCGGTATTATGGAGCTTTCTGGCGTGTTAACCTTTCCTCATCAAAAATCTGCCTGCATAGTAATCTAGGGATCTCTAAAAATAATAAAAGATTTGATTACTGAAAAAAATGGTAGCATTTGTTATGTAAAGTATGCAAAAGTGTTATCATATTAAAATGTATCTATATTATATTAAACTTGAAGAGACTGGCAAAAAGGAGAATTTCAATTTATCAACTGGACAAAAGTAGTAAAACCAGAAGTAGTTTTGTTATTTCAAATGCACAAGTGATTAAAAAGGTCTAAATAAATTCAATACACAAGATTATAATTCTAAAGTCAAGTTATTTTAATCTCATATATTTTTGCAGGGTACAAATTATTGATCTGATTGTTTGTTCTGCCCTCCAGGCTTTGGTGTTTGTCCCAAATGCCCTCCCCAGTGTGAGCTTACTTGAGGAGAGCGCCCCCTGTCTGCAGACGGGATGAGCGGCGGAGCAGAGCAAACGGACATTCTGAGTGTTCTGTCTCTGGTGAAAGAGAGATGGAAAGTGGTGAGTTTGAACAATCAGCTTTTGTCCTTTTGTCCCTCTGTCCACTGTCTCTGTCTCCTTCTGACATCCTCTGATACAAACACAATGGATTTAACTGTTTAGGCATAAATAGGATCAATAACCAATCTATAAGCGTGATGTCAGTTGGGTTGCAAAAAAATGTCAAAAGAATAGAAGTCTTAGAAATCATTAGGTAAAAGTGGATTATGATTGAAAAGCGATGGAGAGGCTAAGTGGATTGATTGATTAATTGCATTTATATAGCACCTTTCATGACACCCAAAGCGCTTTACAGTTCATTGTTGGCTCCTGAACTTAGAATATGGACATAGCTAACCGCTAACCGCCATTCCAAACTAAGGGTGTTTTCACACTTGGTCCCTTTCAGCGTTTAAAGCGAACTCAGATCGCTAACTGAGCATTATAGGTTTATATGTGAACACTCTAAGCGCACTCAGACCCCTTTAAAACGAACCGAACTGAGACCATCTCGGGAGGTGGTCTCAGTACGGTTCGCTAAAAGGTCAGCGGTACGGTTCGCCTAACCTGCGCAGTGTGTACACATAACGCTCCGGATTCACTTCGCCTTTTGTGCAGTGCACCACCACGAGCCGGTGAGCCAAGAGCCGGCAAGAGCCAATCACAGGCCGAACTGCGCTCCAGCTTCCAATCATGTTGCAGCATAATTACGCACCGATCGCACTCCCGCCAATCATGACGATTACCGCTGTTGTGTTTGCGCCTGTTCGCCGATCAGCTGTGAGCGAGCCGCGTGATATTTACGCGGCATTTCCAAGAGAAGAAGAAACCTTAAGTTGCTACGTTAATGCCACGTAAGAAGGAACTCTCGCCTCGGGACACGGGATAAGTTCGAGATATGTCCTTTTCTCCGAAGCTCCGGATTATTAAAGACCGTCACACGTGCATACATGGATACCGTTCTTATGGGTGAGTCATAGTATCTGATTATTTCTGCATCTATTTTGGCACTAAACCAGGACTAAACCAAGACTAAACCAGGTCTAAACCAGGTCTCGGAGCTCTAGAGAAGCTACAGTGTGAACAGAAAGAGGACTGAGGCTCCATCAGAGCTTAAGTGGACCAGAAAGAGAACTCGGTCCTCTGTCACAATGTGAACACAAACAGAACTGAGTTTGTGTTCTCTTGGTCCCCTTGTTGGTCCACTTTTAGGGGACCGAGTTCGGTTCGCTTAAAGGGGACGATATTTGAAAACACCCTAAGAATCCAAGATGGCGTCGTATTGTTTTCAATGGCCTGTGCTCATTGGTGCATCGCACCAAGATTTTTACTTCCACATTACTTCCCGAATACTGACCTTATGCCACAAAACATGTGACATCAGAAATGTGCAGTTTTGACCAATTAGAGCAAGAGCTGCTGAAGCGGCGGAGCTAGCCTGGACTCAGAGTGGGGCTAGGCTAACTTTTATAAAGCAAATTTTTAGGTGCTTTGACAATTAAAATTTCTATAAAGTTCGATTGTAAAAATACAGAAAAATCCTTATCCCAGGGAGAGCATGTCTTATTCAGTTTTATCTATCCATGGTTCCAAACAGGAAGTTAGCATACACTGAGACACCCCTCTCTCTGTAACTGCTGCTGTCAGGCTTCTCATTTTGGTCTTAAGATGTTTGTATTAACCCGTTCTGGTGTTTTTATTTCACTATTTTGTCCAATCACTTGTGGTGTCCCCCAGGGTTCCATTTTAGGCCCTGTGCTTTTCAACTTGTACATGCTCCCTCTTGGCGGCGTCATCAGGAGACATGGAATCCACTTCCACAGCTCTGCAGATGATACGCAGCTTTTCCATGTCTCCTGATGACTCCAGGCCAATGGATGCTCTTTTTAACTGCATTCTAGATATCAAATCCTGGATGGCAGAAAACTTTCTCCAGCTTAACCAGGACAAAACCATGGAGGTTTTAGTCATCGGTCCTGAGGCCCAGAGAGAGAAACCTTTATCCAAACTACAAGCACAGTCTTTTAACCCTTACCTGGCCAGCCAAATGATATCTCTCTGTATTTCCTATACACCGCGATACCATTTGGACACTCTCCATCCACTCTCGCTCCTCCGGTTCCAAACCGACTCCGCGATTCTGATTCGTTCAAAGATGGTGACGTCAGTGCCCCCGCCTTTGCCCGCAAAGTCACTCTTAGGCAGCGGAAGTTCCGCCTCAGTTTTGAATCAAGATGGCGCAATCTCTGATTGGTTCACTTAGCTGTCTGTCTACGCGCAACCGCAGCGCATTCTGTGGATCAAGCGTTACCAGACTCACTCGCTGGTACAGCGATGAGTCATGGATTCTTCCAGGCAATTTTAACCCATCTCCTCAAGTGAAAAACTTGGGCGTCATTTTTGACTCTGAGCTGACTTTTATCCCACACATCAAAAACATCACAAAAATAGGTTTCTAACACCTAAAAAACATAGCCAGAGTTCCCCCTATTTTCTCTCAGGCCAATACGGAGACACTGATGCTTTTGTCACCAGTCGTATAGACTACTGTAATGCCCTGCTCTCTGGTCTTCCCAAAAAGAGTATTTCAGGTTTGCAATTATTACAAAATTCAGCAGCACGTGTCCTGACTAGGACCAGAGGGTCCTAAAGGGATATGCCACCCCCAGGTCAAATTTGGGCATCTCCCCACAGTCCAGAGACTAAAATAAGTGGTGGAAAGCGTTTTCCTGCTCACCCAGCCATTGTCCGAGTCTGTCGCCACTGACCGCCGCGGTATCTGCAGCTCCGCCTTAGACTGGAGTCTAACGTCGCCAGAGAAAGATTTCGGCCAAAAGGAATTAATTTGCTCGATGCGTTTCCCAATTACTTTCTGTGTAGTGTGCATTCATATCGAGTGCAAATAAATGTGCAAATCAACACGGAGAGCTTGCCTTGGTCATTTTGGGTGGGAACTATTTTCCAGTGCGGAAGAATACAGCCGAATCACGCACCACGTTGTGCAACAGGGGAACTCCCTTCCCGGTGCGTAACTGGGATTCCCCTGGCAGCGTGCTGCGTGATTCGGCTTTATTCTTCCGCACTGGAAAATAGTTCCCACCCAAAATGACCAAGGCAAGCTCTCCGTGTTGATTTGCACATTTATTTGCACTCGATATGAATGCGCACTACACAGAAAGTAATTGGGAAACGCATCGAGCAAATTAATTCCTTTTGGCCGAAATCTTTCTCTGGCGACGTTAGACTCCAGTCTAAGGCGGAGGAGCTGCAGATACCGCGGCGGTCAGTGGCGACAGACTCGGACAATGGCTGGGTGAGCAGGAAAACGCTTTCCACCACTTATTTTAGTCTCTGGACTGTGGGGAGATGCCCAAATTACACTGGTCTTAAAATCTCTGCATTGGCTCCCTGTGAGTTTCAGGATAGATTTTAAAGTTTTTACTGGTTTTTAAATGTCTTAATGGTCTTGGGCCGTCTTATCTTTCAGAACAGCTTTCCCCTTACGAACCTTCACGGGCCCTGCGCTCCTCCGGCAGCTCCTGGTCATTCCCAAAGTCAGGACACACACTCATGAAGAGGTGTCTTTTCAGTACTACGGCCCTCGTCTATGGAACTGCTGGAGGAGCTCAGGGCTACAGAGAACGTTCATGTTTTTAAGAGTGGGCTCAAGACTCACGTGTTTAGCTTGGCCTTTGATTGTCGTCTGTTTGCTTGTCTTTCGTTTGTTCTTTTGTTTGTTTGTTTGTTTGTTTGTTCGTCTGTTTGTTTGTTCGTCTGTTTGTTTGTTTGTCCGTCTGTCTGTTTGTTCGTCTTCTTTTTTATTTTATTTTTTTTCCTCCTCTGGCAGCACGGTGACTGAGTGGCTAGCACTCATGCTTCACAGCAAGAAGGTTCGGGTCGCCCAGGCCTTTCTGTGTGGAGTTTGCATGTTCTCCCCATGTCTGGGTGGGTTTCCTCCGGGCACTCCAGTTTCCCCCATCAACCCAAAACATGCTCCAGGTAAAATCCTCCAGCTTGGGTCCTGACCAAACTAAATAACAAAATCATGGGGATGGTCCCCGGGTCAAATGTAGAAACAATTTCTCCTGTGCGAGAATCAATCTTCTAATCCTTGACCACTGTAAGGCGCTTTGTGTTACATTTTTGTATGAAAAGCGCTTTATAAATATTGTTTGATTGATTGACAGACTGAGAAAGATCTGAAGTCCTTTGTGCATTTGTTAATCGGAAAGTTTTTTTTCCATAGACAGTACTGTATAAAGAAGTGCAGTAAGTGAGTGTGACATCACCCATAGTGTTCAGCTCCGTCAAATAAAGCTCACCGAGGTTAGCAGTTATAGGGGAAAATTTGTAAATTCCATATAAGGAATTTATTTACGGACAAAATAGCAAAATAAAAAGGCCATCACCATCATGCAGAGCAGGTTAATACAAGCATTTTAAGACCAAAATGAGTGTGACTGCAGCAGTTACAGACTGAAGCCACAGATGATGGAGCCCAAAGCATGCCCATAAACACTTCCTATTTGGAATGTTGCAGCTAGCTGGCTAGCTATGTATATTTATATATATATGTATATATATATATATATATATATATATATATATATATATAGTCTAATGGTTCTTTGTCAACTGAAAATGTGATTTCTGTGCTTGCTTGTTTACTGATCACTTTCTATGAGAGATTCCAGATTCATAATCACTCAGAAGCTGCACCCCTCACTCAGACTTACAAATACAAGTCAATATTTTCCCAGAATTGTTCATCCCTGTCCCAAATCTACAGAGTGTGATGTCTCTCCACCCATGTTCTGTGCCATGGGGAGCTCTGAAAATATCTCGTCGGTTTTATTTTGGTGCTATGTTATTTTCGTCCCTGGCTTCCCTCTTCCTCCGTTCCACTCCTCTGCTCCTTCTCCACCCCTGTTTCTCTCCTCCACCTCTCCTCCTCTCTTCCCCTGTCCTCCTCCTCCTCTCTTCTGTTCCACCTCTCCTGCTCTCCACCTCTCCTCTTCTCCCTCTCTGCCCCCCTAATGCTCCTCACCTCTGTTCCCTCTCTCCTATTCACCTCCTCCTTTCTCCTCTCCACCTCCTATCCTCTCCTTCTCTTCTCTTCTTCTTGTCTTCCACACGCCTCCTCTTCCCCTCGTCCTCGTCCTCCTCCTCCTCTCCTCTTCTCTTCGGTCTCCAGTCTGAGTTTGAGGAGAGAGTTTCTTATGTAACCTGGTCTAATCCAGGACTTTATACTGTAAGTGTCGCAGAGGAGATTAGAGCAGAGGAGAGGAGAGTTCTGCCAATAGAACGCAGAGGACAGAAAGAAAATTTATATATGGAAAACAATTGACACTTTGACTGAAATAGTTCTGTCACAGTACTAAAATAAAAAAAAAATGAAGGAATAGACTCAAAACTGATAGGAAAAATGATCTTTCTTTAGACAATAGAATGTGATTTTCCACATTAAATGGTAGTACTTTCTTTTCTATTCCCATGTGTCTTATAGGTGTGGAATCCCTCAGTGCTCCTGTAGGTTCCATAGTGGTCCATGGGCGTATACTAGTCTGTGTGCTCTTATATTGTTCTGATACAGCTCAAGATTATTCTAAAGACATTCAGGAAAGGTTCATTTCTGTCCTGCCAATGGGACTTCTTTTTTAGCATCTATACCTGCAAAAAAATTAGGATCTAGTTTCTATAAGTTTCAGTATCATTTAGAATTGATTCCACCCCTAATTGTGTCTGCCCCAGCCCTTATTGTGCCCCTAATTGTGTGCGGTCCCACTCTTAAAGGTCCCATGGCATGAAATTTTCACTTTGAGGTTTTTGAACGTTAATGTGAGCTCCCCTACCCTGTTTAGCCCCCCCCATGGTTAAAAGTTGTGAAATGTCTCAACTGAGCATTTGCGATCCTTTTCTGCGTTACAAAAAATCGGAGCTCAAACGGGCGAGTTTGAACAAGGCACCTTATTGACGTCAGATCGAAAAAAGAAATGCAAATGCAGTTCCACCCCCGTCTGTCTGTACTCAGCGTCTCTGTAAATCACGCCCAGAGAGTTTGGACTGCGAATGCGCTAGGCAATGCGAAATGCGTTTTTTTATTTGCCTGGAGGCACGTCCGAGTGTTTCTAGGCTCGGAAGTCCTTTATCTGAGCCTCTGGACCTTTGAACAGCAGTGGTTTAATTTTATTTTCTGTGGAAATGTGTTTATTTTTCAATGGAACGCTTCAAATCTCTCCCCCGTGCAAAAACAAGGAAATGGATCAGCTGTGGGCTCTGAGCGGAGAGTTTGGCCACGCCCCCACCCTCTACTATTGGCAATCTCTTTTCTCCTCATTTGCATTCAAGCAACAACGCCCAGAATAAAGAGTTTGGGAGAGATATTTATGACTCTTTCTCATCTTATCTCTGTTTCTCATGCACTGAGTGTTGATTTTGAAGAAGGATTCATTTACAGTATTAGGGAACCATTAAGGAGCCATATAAAAGCATCAAGAAGTACCATGTCATGGGATCTTTAATTGTGTCTGGCCCTGCCCCTAATATCTTCATCAGTTTGGTTGAAAAAAAATCTCCTCAAACAAAGATGGCGGTCATAATAATATGTCTTATTTTTTGATATTATTATTGTATATTTCTCTCTCTGCTCTTCAGACAAAGAAGATTGGAGGAGGAGGGTTTGGGGAGATCTATGAAGCTCTGGACCTCCTGACCCGGGTCAGTGTGGCTCTGAAGGTGGAGTCAGCCCAGCAGCCCAAACAGGTCCTTAAGATGGAGGTCGCCGTGCTCAAGAAACTACAGGGTGAGTCTACGGCCGGAGAGGGGTTTAGATCAAGTATAGTCCTCGTTTAGTTCTGGTTAGACTGTTTGAAATGAACTAGTTCTGATTTTTATGTTCTAAACCAGGTTCAGTCTGGTTTTAGGTCTTGTATTTTTAAATGGTGAGAGAGGGTTTGCTTACATTTGGGACATTGATCGTTTGCCCTCTTTGACCTATTGAGCTGCTCCTAAAATGGCCTCCTCATCTCTGCTGTTTGCATTAACATCTGAAGACGACATCACTCAGGA
This sequence comes from Paratrypauchen microcephalus, assembly GCA_036785185.1. Taxonomy (NCBI): domain Eukaryota; kingdom Metazoa; phylum Chordata; class Actinopteri; order Gobiiformes; family Gobiidae; genus Paratrypauchen; species Paratrypauchen microcephalus. The sequence continues at coordinate 824,600 of JAVJIX010000108.1, forward strand.
GGGAGCTGTCTCTGTGCTCGAGGATCATGTGACACGGGAGACCTGAGTGAGGAAGAAAAATGGTTTTAGCTCAATTATCGACAGTGGTCTATAACGATTAGGAATGGTTTAGTCCTGGTTTAGTTCTTGTTTAGTCCCAGTTTAGACTTGGTTCACTCCCATGTTGGATGTGGTGTAATCCTGGGTTAGACCTGGGTTAGGCCAGGATTAATTTTGTCTTGATCCTGTGGAGTCTTTTTGGCATGTAGTGTGTGCTGGTTTAGTGCTGGTTTAGTCTGGGTTTAGACCTGATTGGGACCTGGTTTAGTCCTGGTTCAGTCCTGGCTTAACCCTGTTTTAGACCTGGTTTAGACCTGTTTTAGTCCTGCTTTAGTCCTGGTTTAAATCTGGTTTAGACCTGGTTTAGACCTGGTTTAGACCTGGTTTAGACCTGGTTTAGACCTAATTTAGACCTGGTTTAGACCTGGTTTCAGGGATGAAGGAGTTCCGTTTTTTAGCGGATCTCCGCTTTTTTTCCAGCTGCGGGGTAATTTTTTTTTTTTTTTTTTTTACATCTGCAAATTCGTTGAGAATGATTTTGGGTGTATATATATGTATAGTTGTGTTTAGGGTCGCCAACTGTCCCTTGAAAAACAGAATCGTCCCGTATTCAGAACAAAAGTACGTGCATCTCGTATTACACTTCGTATTAAACACGGGCTCAAGCCCGTGTCTGGAGCTGCGGACCGAGCGAGTGAGCGCAGCTCTTTCACAACAGCCTGTACCATTGCGTGTACACAGGTTAAACTTTATAAAACATCCTATACCTCATCCTACCTGCCCGTGCCTCACTTAACGCGTCGCTCCTCGCTTTTTCACCTGCACCTTTTAGCGCGCATAAGCTCCTCCTCAATGCCTCTGATTAGACGAAGTGCAAAGCAAAAACAAATCCAATATATACTACTAGTAGGACTACCTGTTAATAAAATGTGTTTTTTTTTACTTTCATGTACAGTTTAACTTTATTGCTAACATATAGCATATAGAAATCCAAATTTCAGAATTTTAAAATTTTCCAGCGGGGGGGCTTTCCGCTTTTTTCATGATTGGCCACTTTCATCCCTGTGGTTTAGTTTTTCTCTGGTTTAGATCTATTCAGAAAAACAATATTGGAGTAGGGTTTTGGCCTCTGCCTCCTCTTCTTGCTCTTTAGCTCTGAGCCGTGAGCTTCTCCTGTTTGCAACAGTGACTCAGAGGAAAATCAATGCTCAGGATCATGTTATAGTTTGTGATGGAGCCTGGAGGAGTCTGCGGCGTCCGGTGGGACTCTGTGAAACTGGAGAGTCTGAACTCCGCCCCCTTCAGGCCGACTCGCAGACTGCACTGTTTATTAAGGGCTAAGAACAGGCTGGTTATGGAGGTCATCTGGTTTTGTTTTATAGAAAATACAGACGGAAATAGAACAGAAACTCACAACTCTATACACAATCTTTGACATATGGAACTGGTTTAGACCTGGTTCAGTCCTGGTTCAGTCCAGATCAAGACCATAGACTGTATAAAGAAGTGGACTAAGTGAGTGTCAGCTCCAGTCAAATGAAGCTCACAGAGGCTAGCGGTTATAGTAGGGAATTCTGAAGCTGAGTTACTTACTTATGAACAGGAACTGATTTAGGAACAAAATTGCCAGAGTCAATGGAGCCGGAAACTACTCACTTCCTATTTGGAACACGGCGGCCAGCAGGTTAGCTATGTCCATTCATATACATATATGATCATCTGGTTTAGTCCTGGTTCAGTCCTAGTTTAGACCTGGTTCAGACCCACTTGAACCTGACACGGTTTATTCCTAGTCCTGAACCATCAGAATTTTATCTGGAGGGAAAAGCTTCTGGTTGAGGACCTGTGATATTGGACAATTTAAAGGTACACTGTGTAACTTTTCAGGAGCTGCTGATGCTTTAATACAGTGCATTTATTGATTACAGACGTTCTGTTTGTGAGCAGCATAGCCTCTCCACAGATGTGACTCTGCTGTGTCCAGATATAGTTACCTTTCACCATCACAAACTTTGACCAGACTTTACAAAGACGAGTGGATCTGGAGCTATGTCCTGTCTCCCTGATTTCAGAGGTTGTGATCAGTGATGGACTGGGACAAAAAAACTGCCCTGGCATGTTGCACCTACAAGCGGCCCCGTACCCGTAGACCGTGGTCTGACAACGCCACACATGAAGCATTTATGGACACGCGCAATACCATACATTACGCTCTGATTAACCCATCAATCGTGACTTTAGTCCACAACCACAACATGTCAGCACAAAACCGCGCAGAATAAAATACCAAAACAGTGGGCTACACACACAAAGCACATCAGGTAACAGCGGCAGACATCAGCCCCATACATTAAACAATTGCATTAAAATCAAGGAAATCAATGCTCAACCCAGCCAGAATTTAAAAAAAAAAGTGTCTTACCTTCATGCCGTTAATAAATGCTCTTCTCCACAATCCGATCGCTCCCCCCTTGTGTCGTTTAGTGCCTCCTCCTCGATTCATTTTACTAAACTATAATGCTAAGTACCTGACCGTCCGTCTTTCTCCTCTTTTCTCCTCTTGTACTTTGACTAACTTAACCGGCTGGTTAGCTCAACTGGTAAGTCATGGACTTTCCCCCTGGGGTTTGTGGGTTCAAATCCCCCCCGGGCAATGAGCTAACCAGTGTGGGTCCTTGGGCAAGACCCTTCACGGTACTGCCCCCCGGGCGCCGAAAAAAGATGGCTGCTCACTGCTCCTGAAAAGGATGGGTCAAATGCAGAAGTCAAATTTCTCCCATGTGTCACTGTGTGTCATTGTGTGTGAGACCAATAAAAGGCTTAAGCCTAATCTTAAAAAAAAAGAAAGGCTTAAGCCTAATCTTAACTTGACCACACGACCACAACCTTCACCGTTCTATTTCTCATGAAAGTGATTAAATGTTGTGTTGTACTAACTTTTTTGAAAAGTTTTACTATTGTCTTCCGTATAAAGTGTTTTCCACTTCATATGTGAGCGCTACCAATTCTTGGTAGCAACTAGTGCCGTGATTGGTCAATTCTTGGTAGCAACTCGGACAGACATTGGTCAAATCGTGGTAGCGCGAGCTCGACTCGCGGCCGGCCGTGGGAAATTTCCCTTAAGGCAGTGCTTTACACAAACAAATACAAAATACAGATATATCTGTTTTATTTCAAACTGTGCACATTTTTTTAATATCGTAGGAAGAAATATCCCGTCAAAATAAAATAATGTAAAACTTAACTTAAACACATCATCACGGTGCCACCGTCACTGTCATATACATGTAGTTGTAAGTGGTATAAATACCGAACGGGTCCTTTCAATTACAGCAATAAGGCGGAATTTTTAAGACGATGGAGGCACGTAACGACCGAATCCCTGGCAGGTGGGCCGAGGCAATGTGGTTTCGGGGCCGCGGTGGGCATTGTTGGGGCCACGGCCCTTCTGACATGTGCCCAAATGCCAGACCGGCCAGTCCGTCACTGGGTGTGATTGACAGGAAGACTAACCAATAAGGGAGAAGCATGCTCCGTTTGTGTCAAAAACAAACATGGTTGCTTACACATAAAAAATTGAGAAAATTTTACATAAAGAATTGAGAAACGGCACAGATTTTTTCAGAATCAACAATCTAAGCATTTAGATGACTATGATTTATTTCAGGCAAAATAAGTTGTATACTTTGTTCTGAATGTTACAGAAATGTTACAGAGGAGATGTCTTGATGGAAATGAGTGGCTGTGATTGGATCATCTAAAGTTTGGACGGAGGTTTCTCTCGCTCTGTGGTCCAGTTTCAGTTCCTTGTGGATTCAAACAGGATGTAGAAGGGACTGGCTGTTCAGGCGACAGATATTGTGCTGTTATGACTTTGGCTGAAGGGAGTGGCTGTCCCCAGGGTCAGCATATTCTCCTCTGCCCTTAACACACACACACACTCATGCACACACACACACACACACAGAACAGTAGAGAGGAATAGGAGGACGGTAGAAGGAGACTGTATTTCAGGTCTGTCCCTCGAGTGGAGCAATGGACAAGAAAGAAGGACATGAGCCAAATCATTATGACACTTTACAATGGCGCAATGGTACAATGCAGGCTTGTCAAAAGAATCGAAATAATCTAAATAATACTAAAACTATAATTGAAACTAGATACTCAATACTAAAAAAAAGTCCCATTGACAGGACTGAAATGAAGCTTTCCTGAATGTCTTTAGAATGATGTGGAGCTGTATCAGAACAAGTACAAGAGCACATAGACTAGTATACGCCAGTGGACCACTATGGAACCTACAGGACCACTTAGGGTAAAAAATCCTCCAGCTGAGGTCCTAGCAATAAGATCATGGAGATGGGTCCCCAGGTGCCTTCATCACATTCTATTATCTGTTAAAGAGTGTTTTGTTTATCAGTGTGGTATCAGAATCTGTATTTTGTTCCTATTGTATTTAATCTACTTTTTTTTTTCTTTCTTTAAGGCAAGGACCACATCTGCCGCTTCGTGGGCTGTGGGAGAAACGACCGCTTTAACTATGTGGTGATGGAGCTCCAGGTGAGCTCAAATCCAGTGGGAAATCACACTGTTCTCTGGTGTCAGCTGTTTTAGAGGGCACAGCTTTGGCAATGGACAAATACCTATGTTATATATACTGTATGTCCCTATAAAGACATCACATATTACACTTTCCTGATCTATGGTATAATGTAATTTCCTCACCACAAACAGACCTGGAGTTGTGTTTTGTTTCATTCACACATTGTTAACACACACACTGCATGATTTGAGTCCTGGACTTGCCAACTGCTACTGAAGTACAGGTAAAAGGACATCAGTCAGGGCATCAGAACTGTTGATTCAACTAATGTAAAGTTAGAAAATCAAACACTGGTTATTAAAAGACGAGCAGATAAAGAGGTATTATACAGGCTACTGCCCTACAACTCAAATTATGGGAAAAACAGTCTCTCAGATACAACTGAACTGTTATACTGTTTTTATTTCACCTGTGTCCATCTCACCTGGGTTTGTGTTCAGGGGCGTAACCTGGCCGACCTGAGGAGGAGCATGTCCAGAGGAACCTTCTCCATCAGCACCACCCTGAGACTGGGCCGACAGATCCTCCAGGCCATCGAGAGCATTCACTCTGTGGGCTTCCTGCACAGAGACATCAAACCGGTGAGAACAAACCTACACATATGATTTTGGAAGAAGAAAAAGTACATTTACATAAGAATACAAATGTGAGTCAAAAATAAGGCTCTTCTTAAAGGAAAAGTAAAGTTTTTTTTACAAACTGAGCCTTCTTTCGGTAATAAAACAAGTTGTTTTACTCACCCATAGCACTTTGGTGTCATATGGAGCACTTCCAGAGATGTTTTAGATTTGCGGTTAGCCTAGCGCAACTTCTAGCCATAGCTCGGGGCATATAATATATTCCCCAAGCATGTAATATGCCCCGTGCGGGCTCCAAATAGCACAAACTTTAGCACTTTTCAAATCATAGAAGCCCGATATCTTAGTCTACGATTGCGTTTGAAGCAAAAGTGGCCTGTAATCCGAGATTTATCCATAGTTTACAGCTTTGCGTTTCATGTTTGGGTCCCGGGAGCTGAGAGCACAGTCCGCACATGCGCACTGGCGTCCTCATCTACTCGAAACTATGGCTAAATCTCGGATTACAGGCCACTTTTGCTTCAGACGAAATCGTAGATTAAGATATTGGGCTTCTATGATTTGAAAAGTGCTAAAGTTTGTGTTATTTGGAGACCGCAAAGTAATGCCCCGAGAACTCAAGTTAACGGATACGCTACAACATAACTTCTACGAAACTGCTCAAAATGACACCAAACTGCTATGGGTGAGTAAAACTACTTTTATTGCCGAAAGAAGGCTGAGATTATAAAAAAAACTTTACTTTTCCTTTAAAGGTGATATATCTAAGTTTTCTGTGGAGAGTCCAGCACCAGCTTGTCTCCATGGATATGTTGTTGTTTGGCTGGAGTGTTTCACACTTTGGCCTTACTCTTAGTATATCTGATACCACCAGACGTCATGGTGTTCTGTATATACAAATGTCCCTCACAGTTTCTGGACAGTGAAAAATAGTTTTTGGACTTTTGACCTGAGCTTGTCTGTATTTCTATTACTCACAAATGAACCTTTTGTTCTTCCTGGTCTCTCTGTTTAGTCAAACTTTGCCATGGGCAGGTTCCCCAGCACCTGTCGCACCTGCTACATGCTGGACTTTGGTTTGGCTCGACAGTTCACCAACTCTTGTCAGGAAGTCCGTCCGGTGAGAATCTGACATTTACACAAACAAATCAGTCCCTAACTGGAAGAGGCTTTGCTCTGTTCTGTTTGGCCTGACTTGTTTCTAGCTCTAATAAAAATACTTATTCAAACCTCCACAGGTTTGTGTATGTGTGTGTGTGTGTGTGTGTGTGTATATATATATATATATATATATGTGTATATGTATATATATATATATATATATATATATATATATATATATATATATATATATATATATATATATATATATATATAAAACATTTGATTCTATTTTGTGTCTCAGCCTCGTCCAGTGGCAGGTTTCAGAGGAACTGTGAGATACGCTTCAGTCAACGCTCACAAGAACAAGGTGAGCGCCCCATAGGTCTGTTATGACACTGACACTTATGCCACCCTCTGTACATCCATATGAACATGATGCCCTGTTTACTGCCCCCTGTAGGAGATGGGGCGTCATGACGACCTGTGGTCCCTGTTCTACATGCTGGTGGAGTTCCTGGTGGGACAGCTGCCCTGGAGGAAGATCAAGGACAAAGTGAGAGATGCTAGAAATCTATAGTCTATGAAGCAGTGCTGTTTAGTTTGTATCGACCACTGGTTCCAAAGTGGGGTCCCCCTGTCCACACAAGCATGAAAGGAAACGTAGATTGAAATTAACTTTACAGTTTATTTGTTTAATTTAGTTTAAGTCTGTCTTAAGTCCATTGACATTATTATATGTATGTTTCATTTTTGTTTTTGCCACATTAGTTTGCTGTTTTTGCATAATTTTCCTTGCTAAACTTACACAGGTGTGAACAATCAAAAAGAAATCGTATGCATGTGGACATATATCACGAAAACAAAATGATAAATGTTGTATTCATGATGACACGCAGTGACTGATGTTCTGTCCGTGTGTTTCCTTAGGAGCATGTGGGAAAACTGAAGGAGACCTATGACCACCGTCTGATGCTCAAACATTTACCCGCTGAGTTTGGAGTTTTCCTCGAGCACATTTCCAACCTCGACTATTTCACCAAACCAGACTATCAGGTCCTGCTCCTCTCTGCACCTCCCTGCTCCTCTGCCTCTGCTTCTGTCTCCTCCTCCCTATCCCTGTCTCCTCCTCCCTGTCCCTGTCTCCTCCTCCCTGTCCCTGTCTCCTCCTCCCTGTCCCTGTCTCCTCCTCCCTGCCCCTGTCTCCTCCTCCCTGTCCCTGTCTCCTCCTCCCTGTCTCTGTCTCCTCCTCCCTGTCCCTGTCTCCTCCTCCCTGTCCCTGTCTCCTCCTCCCCCCTGCTCCTGTCTCCTCCTCCCTGCTCCTGTCTCCTCCTCCCTGTCCCTGTCTCCTCCCTGTCCCTGTCTCCTCCTCCCTATCCCTGTCTCCTCCTCCCTGTCTCCTCCTCCCTGTCCCTGTCTCCTCCTCCCTATCCCTGTCTCCTCCTCCCTGTCCCCTCCTCCCTGTCCCTGTCTCCTCCTCCCTGTCCCTGTCTCCTCCTCCCTGCTCCTGTCTCCTCCTCCCTGTCCCTGTCTTCTCCTCCCTATCCCTGTCTCCTCCTCCCTGTCCCTGTCTCCTCCTCCCTATCCCTGTCTCCTCCTCCCTGTCTCCTCCTCCCTGTCCCCTCCTCCCTGTCCCTGTCTCCTCCTCCCTGTCCCTGTCTCCTCCTCCCTGCTCCTGTCTCCTCCTCCCTGTCCCTGTCTCCTCCTCCCTGTCCCTGTCTCCTCCTCCCTATCCCTGTCTCCTCCTCCCTATCCCTGTCTCCTCCTCCCTGTCCCTGTCTCCTCCTCCCTGTCCCTGTCTCCTCCTCCCTGCTCCTGTCTCCTCCTCCCTGCTCCTATCTCCTCCTCCCTGCTCCTGTCTCCTCCTCCCTGCTCCTATCTCCTCCTCCCTGCTCCTGTCTCCTCCTCCCTGTCCCTGTCTCCTCCTCCCTATCCCTGTCTCCTCCTCCCTGCTCCTGTCTCCTCGTCCCTGTCTCCTCCTCCCTGCCCCTGTCTCCTCCTCCCTGCTCCTGTCTCCTCCTCCCTGCCCCTGTCTCCTCCTCCCTGCTCCTGTCTCCTCCTCCCTGTCCCTGTCTCCTCCTCCCTGCTCCTGTCTCCTCCTCCCTGTCCCTGTCTCCTCCTCCCTATCCCTGTCTCCTCCTCCCTGCTCCTGTCTCCTCGTCCCTGTCTCCTCCTCCCTGCCCCTGTCTCCTCCTCCCTGCTCCTGTCTCCTCCTCCCTGCCCCTGTCTCCTCCTCCCTGCTCCTGTCTCCTCCTCCCTGTCCCTGTCTCCTCCTCCCTGCTCCTGTCTCCTCCTCCCTGCTCCTGGCTGCTCCGGCCTGATCACACGTCTCCCTCTCTCTCTTTCAGTTGCTGATGTCAGTGTTCGATAACAGTATGAAGACCTACAACGTTGTGGAGAATGATCCGTACGACTGGGAGCGGACGGGCACAGACGGCTCTCTGACCATCAGCACCGCCGCTACCACCCCCCAGCACCACACCAGGCTCACCCCAGCGCACATGGGGTAAGGGACAGACTAGGAACCTTTATTATTTTATACAGTATCAAATAAAATGCTGATACTAAATAGTAGGGATGAGACAATTCACTTAAGTCACGATTTGATGCGACCTTCGATTTTGAACTCCCGATCCCGATGTGAAGTACAAGCATATTTGATTAGGGTTAGGGTCCGTAAAGCCTAAAAGTTTTTGGAGAATTAACGTTTTGTACAATCTGAGCCTTATTTCGGTAATAAAACAAGTTGTTTTACTCACCCATAGCACTTTGGTGTCATATGGAGCACTTCCAGAGATGTTTTAGATTTGCGTTAGCCTAGCGCGAGTTCTAGCCATAGCTCGGGGCAAATCATAGAAGCTCGATGTCTTAGTCTACGCTTTCATTTGGTCAAAAGTGGCCTGTAATCCGAGATTTATCCATAGTTTCGAGTAGATGAGGAGGACAGTGCGCATGTGCGGAGTCACAGTTTATTTCGCTCTCAGCTCCCGGGACCCAAACATGAAACGCAAAGCTGTAAACTATGGCTAAATCTTGGATTACAGGCCACTTTTGACCAAACGAAAGTGTAGACTAAGACATCGAGCTTCTATGATTTGAAAAGTGCTAAAGTTTGTGTTATTTGGAGACCGCACGGGGCATATATTACATGCTCGGGGAATATATTATATGCCCCAAGCTACGGCTAGAACTCGCACTAGGCTAATGTTAATCTAAAACATCTCCGGAAATGCTCCAAATGACACCAAAGTCCTATGGGTGAGTAAAACAACTTGTTTTATTACCGAAATAAGGCTCAGATTGTAAAAAACTTTAATTCTCCTTTAAAAGTTCATATTTATCTCAATTCTGAGTGAAATGTGACTGAAAGATAAAACTCACCTGTAAATTGTGTTTTGGCCCTTGTTTACATTATGGTTGCTATGTTTAAGTGAAATAGTGAAATGAGTAGTCTAACTTTATCTATGCAATTTAAATCAAAGAAATCCCATTTTGCTCAGCTTATCAAAGCCATGGGAGCCTTTCTGCTTTGACCTTTTGAGGCCTCTGTACCTCTTATAGTGTCGTCTCTCACTGACCTTCTGTTTCAGAATGGCGAACGCATCTCTTCTTCCTGGAGACCTGCTCAAGGAGAACACAGAGGAGGTGGTCCAGGACGAGCAGCTCAGTGATGGGGACAATCCTCCAGAGCGCTCCCCTGTTCAGCAGCGCCCCCCGGAGGCTGATGTGTGGGAGGAGCTGGACCGCAACCGGAACAGAGTACGGACCAAGGTACAAGAGCAGGTCAACAGACTGAGAGTGTTTACACTTCCACACACCACATTAAAACAAGGCTAAACCTGGACTAAACCAGGACTAAACCAGGACTAGACTAGGACTAAACCAGAGATAAACCAGGACTAAACCAGGATTAAACCAGGACTAAACCAGGACTAGACTAGGACTAAACCAGAGATAAACCAGGCCTTAACCAGGACTAAACCAGGATTAAACCAGGACTAAACTAGGACTAAACCAGGACTGAACCAGGACTAAACCAGGACTAAACTAGGACTAAACTAGGACTAAACCAGGACTAAA
>JAVJIX010000108.1:842500-945000 GCA_036785185.1 Paratrypauchen microcephalus
AAAAACGGTGTGCAAACAGGAAGTGTAAACATTGGAGCAGTTACATGTGCAGCTGTAATCTGACAGATTATTTTAACAGATTCTGTTAGCTCCTCAGATTAGCTCTTCAGTATTGCGTTCATGGGGGTGTTGTCATCATGAAAGAAGGGTACTGTGCACAATTGATTTTTTTGGAGCTTTCTCCCATGTTATAATGATGTTCCCTCATTAGAAAACTGCCTGAGGCTTTAGATCCGTCCATGCATGTGTGAGTAATCTAGTGATCTTCAAACACTCCTTATGTTTAGCTGTAACATTCTGTCCAAGGCTCCACCCACAACTCATTCATGCTCCTGCTTGGCAATTTTCCATAAATATACAAAAAGTATGATTCAAAACTGTACACTACAACAGAAAGCAGGATGAGGGGGACTCAGGACCAAAAATGAAAGTGAAGCTTATGAACATTTTTAATGCGTTGTTTTCAAAACAATAAATGTTAAATCTGTGATGTGTGAGCGGTCACTACCACGGTCACTACCGGTCACTACCGATCACTACTGCGGTCACTACTGCGGTCACTACCGCGGTCACTACCGCGGTCACTACCGCGGTTACTACCGCGGTTACTACCGGTCACTACCGCGGTCACTACCGCGGTCACTACCGCACACCAGTGTAATACTCCCCTTAAAGGGCCAGTGTCTGTCCACAGCCACACAGAGAATAGAACAGGTGTGATATTATAATCACCTCCAACCTTTCTCTCCTTCCCTCTCTCTCCCCCTCCCTCCCCCTTGCTCTCCCATTCTCTATCTCCTCCTCTCACTCTCCTCTGTCTCTCCTTATCTCACCTCCCCTCTTGGTTCTCGGTCCCTCACTCTCTCCCAATCTCCTTCCCCATCCCTGCTCTCTTTGTTCTACCCCTTTCTCTCCTTCTCTTCTCTCACCTCCCCCTCTCTCCTCCTCTGTAGCAGCCAGTCTCTCCTCCCTCTCTCCCTGAAGAGCTCCTCCCCTCTCCTCCTCTCCTCACCTCTCTGTCCGACCCCCTCCTCTGTGTCCACGTCCCAGGCCTCACCCGCAGTCACTCCACCCCCACCCCAGGCTCCGCCCACAGCCCCCCCGGCACCACCCGCTCCCCCCGAAAACTGCCTCCCGTCCCACACGGAGCCGCCAAGTTCCCCTCAGTCATTTGCATCACCAGGGCACAACTCCAACAGGTGACCCCTCTCCTCCTCTCTCGTCTCCTCCTCCTCTCTTGTCTCCTCCTCTCTCGTCTCCTCCTCCTCTCTCGTCTCCTCCTCTCTCGTCTCCTCCTCTCTCATCTCTTCTTTCCTCATGTCCCCTTTCCTTGTCTCCTTTCCTAACCCATACGTTCCTAACCCACTGCACACTCTTATGTTCCTTATGTTATTGTTCTGTTTTTTTAAGTTGCTTTTTTGCTTTTAAGTTGTGTCTTGTTTGAGTTTTGCTTCAGTTGTGCTCTTAGAGATCAGAAGAAGACTGGACCATGTACTAACAAACTAATGATATCTAAAGTCTGGCTCTCCAAATCATAAACCATGTTTTTAACTAAATCATATTTTGTTTGTCTAAAATGTGCTCACAACACCACACGGATAGTTTAGTTCAAACCATTTGAGGGTCACTCTGTACTATTAAAAAAAAATATATAATATTATAATATAATATTTAAAAAAAAAAAAAACTCATTAGATTTGACTGTTGACTAAATAAGGACAGTCACTCTGTGAGACTTTTTAAATGCACCTGTCTGAATTTGAACTTGCACAAAAATGTTTTTGAGGTTTTAATTATTTAGGATTTGTTTAAAGTAGCAGCATAATAGAATGGAAGTCAGTATTCTTGGGTTTTTGTCCAGTTTGTTGGCTGCAGGGAGAGCCAGACTTGGTCCTTTCCTCTGTCCTGTCTCCTGTTTAGCTGCAGATGGAGCATGCTCAGTGTGTGTCTAACCTCTGACCTTAGCATTAGCATGTTAGCGTAGCGTGTGAGGTAATGCACGTGTCTTTGTTTCAGATGGTCTTTGGGCTGTCTGTGCTCCTCTTCCTGTCTCTCTCTCTCTACCTCTTCCTCTGTCTGTCTTCCCTGAAGCGCCCGGCCGTGTGAGCCTAGCTCTGCCTTATCTGTGTGTGGTAGCTATCTTTCAATGCATGCACCGTTTGCTCTTGAAAACATCTCCATCCATTCATTTATTTATCATCATTTTATTCTTCTTCTCTTAAAGCTTTTATTACAGTCTTTACTTTTATATTTCAGCTTCAGGCTCTTGCTGCTGGACTTCAACACCCTCGAATGTTGAGGTTCACCAGCAACACGACTTTGGCCGCGACCGCCAGGGCTCCTACGCACTTCGGGATTGGACTTTAATCAGATTTAAATGTATAGAAAGAAAAATAGTTCACATGTTTACTGGTACTACTTATATCTTTTATATACATATTCTTAAAGGGATATGCCACCCCCAGGTCAAATTTGGGCATCTCCCCACAGTCCAGAGACTAAAATAAGTGGTGGAAAGCGTTTTTCTGGTGACGCAGCCATTGTCTGAGTCTGTCAGCACTGACCGCCGCGGTATCTGCAGCTACTCCGCCTTAGACTGGAGTCTAACGTCGCCAGAGAAAGATTTCGGCCAAAAGGAATTAATTTGCTCGATGCTTTTCCCAATTACTTTCTGTGTAGTGCGCATTCATATCGAGTGCAAATAAATGCGCAAATCAACACGGAGAGCTTGACTTGGTCATTTTGGGTGGGAACTATTTTTCAGTGCGGAAAAACACAGCCGAAGCACACACCACACTGCATAACAGGGGAACTGCCTTCCTGGTGTGTAACTGGGATTCCCCTGTCAGCGTGGTGTGTGCTTCGGCTGTGTTTTTCCGCACTGAAAAATAGTTCCCACCCAAAATGACCAAGTCAAGCTCTCCGTGTTGATTTGCACATTTATTTGCACTCGATATGAATGCGCACTACACAGAAAGTAATTGGGAAAAGCATCGAGCAAATTAATTCCTTTTGGCACCTTTCTCTGGCACCGTTAGACTCCAGTCTAACGTGGAGTAGCTGCAGATACCGCGGCGGTCAGTGCTGACAGACCTGGACAATGGCTGCGTCACCAGAAAAACGCTTTCCACCACTTATTTTAGTCTCTGGACTGTGGGGAGATGCCCAAGTTTGACCTGAGGGTGGCATATCCCTTTAAAGACATACGTCTTAAAGGTTATTTGGACTTTTTAGCTCAGAACACTTAAGATTTGATCTTTTATGTTGTATTACTTCCACAAATGTTTATTCACAGATAAACATAAATAATTCAAACTATTAACTTGTGAATTTTAAGCAAATAAATGACCTTGTTGCCAACAGAAGGACCCTCTGGTCAGGTTCTGCCATTAAGGCAAGTTACAGGTCTGTGGAGAAGCAACCCTGCTTTTTCTTTTTTTAATTTACATTAACCCTGCTTTTTCAAAGTATTTAGGAAATAAATGCTAGATAGACACATTTAATGTAATATTTTATAACATTCCAGGCAAAGAAATTACATCTCCATGCAGACGAGTACAAGGCAGAGCCATTCAGTAGAAATGTTACATAGTACATCGTTCCTGGAAACCAAAGCTGTCAAAAAGTTGTCAAAACACAACAAAATTGCGTAGGAACCCTGCCGTACAAAATCCTGCACCCGTGTTTTTCTGTCTGTAGTGACCATCTGTTTGTGTTTGTGCAGCTCACAGCCGGGTCAGACACCGCCCATCAGTGCCTCAATTTGGAGAAACACGCTGACGCTGAATCTCCTCAACTCTCCTCTCCACGAGACCGAGCCAAAAATGAACCTCTAACCGAAACTACGGTGCAAAAGGAGGGACAAAGTACAGCTCAGAGTCCAGTCAGGAGCAGGGTCACCTCCCCTCGCTCTCCTCTATCTCCTCCCAAATCTCCACACAGTCCTGTCAAAGATATTAACGCCAATGGGCTGGCTCCAGTGCCAAAAGATGTTCAAAGTGATGTCAAAGATGTGAAAAAGAGTGATTTATCCACACCAGAAAAACCAAGAAGTCCACATTCATACTCTCCTGTTCCAGTAAGGAAAGACCCACATCAGCGACAAAGCCGAATACCAATTTTAGAACCTTCCTGCCTGTTCGATGTTGCAGCTCCAGGTTCGGCAAAAGAAAAACTCCTGCAAAAGAAAGCAACGCATTTCAACAATAATGTACCATCTCCCAGCGCCTCTCCGTCTCTGTCCGATCGCAGAGCTCAAATCGTGGCTTCTCTGGTGCCCCGGGACCCCCTCTCCTCCGGGTCTGACCGGTCCCAGGATGAGGACTCTTTGCTGGGGTCGCATTCGGACCGTCAGGGGGATGAAGCTCCATCTCTGTCCTCCTCCTCCAGCCCCCTGTCACGGAAGAGTCGTATCCCGCGCCCGGTGAGCTTGGCCGGGTCGTCCACGGAGCAGATCCCCGGGCAGTTTACCCCCAGACCTCCACCGGGGAAACCGCCCACGCGCACCACAGCGGAGAGCAGGTGAGAGGAGCTCTACTGATTTACATGTAAAAAATGATTTAAGAGTTTGTATCAACTAAACTTATACAAATACACGGTACAGTTTGGAATGGAGACAACTGAAGGGGAAAGTGAAGTGGAACAAAATGCAATTTCAGTTTTCATTAGCCACAGAATATCAAATTTTGGGTGATTTGTTTATTTAAAGATCCCATGACATGGTACTTCTTGATGCTTTTATATGGCTCCTTAATGGTTCCCTAATACTGTAAATGAATCCTTCTTCAAAATCAACACTCAGTGCATGAGAAACAGAGATAAGATGAGAAAGAGTCATAAATATCTCTCTCAAACACTTTATTCTGGGCGTTGTTGCTTGAATGCAAATGAGGAGAAAAGAGCTGGCCAATAGTAGAGGGTGGGGGCATGGCCAAACTCTCCGCTCTCCGCTGTCAGCGCTCAGCTGATCCATTTCCGTGTTTTTGCACGGGGGGAGAGATTTGAAGCGTTCCATTGAAAAATAAACACATTTCCACATAAAATAAAATTAAACCACTGCTGTTCAAAGGTCCAGAGGCTCAGATAAAGGACTTCCGAGCCTAGAAACACTCGGACGTGCCTCCAGGCAAATAAAAAAACGCATTTCGCATTGCCTAGCGCATTCGCAGTCCAAACTCTCTGGGCGTGATTTACAGAGACGCTGAGTACAGACAGACGGGGGTGGAACTGCATTTGCATTTCTTTTTTCGATCTGATGTCAATAAGGTGCCTTGTTCAAAATCGCCCGTTTGAGCTCCGATTTTTTGTAACGCAGAAAAGGATCGCAAATGCTCAGCTTAGACATTTCGCAACTTTTAACCATGGGGGGGGGGGGCCCTAAACAGGGTAGGGGAGCTCACATTAACGTTCAAAAAACCTCAGAAAGTGAAAATTTCATGCCATGGGACCTTTAATAGGAAATGCGTGAAGAGTCCCTCAGTCGTCCAGGTAGAATCCATGATAAAAGGAGAAATTCAATTTGTCAACTGGACAAAGTTTGTTTGGTCGAAAATGTTTCGCCGCTCATCCGAGAGGCTTCGTCAGTTCTGGTTCTAGTGCTGGTTAGACCCTGTTTATATCTAGCTGCAGGGAGGAGCTCCCTACACTGAAATAGCCAGGGAACAAAACTGGTTTGAGAGGGGGGTTAAAGAGGCAATTTTTGTCAAAAAGAGAATCCGTCGTTAAACAGAAATGGGGGAGTTAGACATAACTTGTCTCCCATTTATAATTCGATTCTCAAACCAAGTCAAAAACAGACAAAGTAACATTAGGGCAGACGAGCCAGGGCAGAGGGGTGGAGAGGGTCGTTAGGCTTGAATAGGGAGGCTAAACTAGACGCCAGAGAAATTTGGAAAAAAAAGAGACAGATTAGTTGAGATAGTTTCAGAGCTATTTCAGTGTAGTGAGCTCCTCCCTGCAGCTAGATATAAACAGGGTCTAACCAGCACTAGAACCAGAACTGACGAAGCCTCTCGGATGAGCGGCGAAACGTTTTCAACCAAACAAACTTTGTCCAGTTGACAAATTGAATTTCTCCTTTTATCATTTAATAGGAAAGTTTGACACATAAACTTTTGATGACGACAATCCTGACTTTTAGGTTTATTGAACAAATACAAGTTTTGACTGCAACTTTTTCTTTTTATCCGGTTTTATATACTTGACCACATTATAAATAAACAGTAAATAAATTGTTCTATTTATGAAGCACAAAATCAGACCTCTGTTTGCTGACAATTTTACTCATCTGTGAACCAGGAAGTGCACTGGCAGCATGCTAGTTGGTGGTATTCCCATGTTGTTGAGGTGTGCTATGGAACCTGGAGTGTTCCACCAGGGCCAGTGTTTTTTAGATGTGAAAATGATCAAATAAATGCACTGTAGATATATTTAATGCCATACTGTGGAACATTTCAGGCAATAACATTTCCATCGAGACAAGTACGTACCCAACCCTCCACCAGAAAAGTTCTGTAGGGCAACTTTAACTTCATAACCAAGTGTGACATTTTAGTATTTTAGTATTGTGACAACACTAAACAGAACTCCTCTTCTCTCTCTCTCTTCTCTCTTTCTCTCTCTTTCTCTCTTCCTCTCATCTCTCTTTCTCTTCTCTCTTCCTCTCCCTCTTCTCTCCTCCTCACTTCTCTCTTTCTCTCTCTTCTTTCTCTCTCTTTCTCTTCTCTCTCTCTCTTCTCTCTCTCTCTCCTCTCTTCTCTCCTCTCTTCCCCTCTCTCTTCTCTCTTTCTCTCTCTTCTCTCTCTTCCCCTCTCTCCTCTCTCTCTTCTCTCTTCCTCTCTCTCCTCTCTCTCTCTTCTCTCTTCCCCTCTCTCTTCTCTCTGTTCCCCTCTCTCTTTTCTCTTCCTCTCTCTCTTTCTCTCTCTTCTCTCTGTTCCCCTCTCTCTTCTCTCTTCCTCTCCTCTCTCTTCTCTCTTTCCTCTCTCTTCTCTCTTCCCCTCTCTCTTCTCTCTCTCTCTCTCTCTCTCTCTCTCTCTCTCTCTCTCTTCCCCTCTCTCCTCTCTCTTCCTCTCTCTTCTTCTCTTTTCCTCTCTCTTCTCTCTTCCCCCTCTCTCTCTCTCTCTCCTCTCTCTCTTCCTCTCTCTTCTCTCTCTCTCTTCTCTCTTCCTCTCTCTCTCTTCCCTCATCTCTTCCTCTCCTCTCTCTCCTCCTCTCTCTCTTCCTCTCTCTCTCTTCCATCGTCTCTTCCTCTCCTCTCTCTCTTCTCTCTTCTCTCTCTTCTCTCTTCTCTCTCCCCCTCTCTCCCCTCTCTCCTCTGCCCAGAATGCGGCGTTTCCGTATCCGGACGTCCAGCACGTCAGATGTCGAGCTCCTGTCGTGTCTGGCTCAGCTGGTCCACAGCTCCAGCAGAGGGGGCCAGGGTCTGCGCTCGCCCGGGCCCATCGGAGGCTCTCGTTCGGGGCTGTGCAGTCTGAACACGTCCCCCCTCCACCACCATCACCACCACCACCACCACCGGAGCTCCTCGGCCTCCCCGCGAAGCACGTCATCTCTGCAGCGCTCCGTCAGCTCCTCCCCCTCTCGGCCCGGGATGAACCGGAGTCACTCCCCTCCCAGTTTTTCCGGGTCCCCTCCGAGTCGCAGGTTCTATTCCTACCACCCGGAAAACTGCTGTGGGCGTCAGGCGAGGTCTGGTCTGTTTCACCCACAGAGAGGAAAAGTGTGCTCCAAAGAGGGCAAGTGCTCCTCTAAGCTAAGCAGATAGTTAGATTAGATTAGATTAGATTAAGACTTTATTGATCTCACACACAGTGACACACAGGAGAAATTCACTTCTGCATTTGACCCAAGTGGGCTGCAGTGGGCAGCTCGTCTTTCTGGCGCCCGGGGGGACCCACTCTTCCTCATTGCCGTAGTTGAGCTAAAAACTACAGTTACGCTAATCCTGCTTTTTGTATTGATTCTCGGGGGCTGGAGCATCTTTAAATATCCGATACTGCACTATGGAACTTTTTGGTTGAGGATCCGTTACCTGCTTGTTTCTATGAAGATGTCATTGCACTGGAATGTTCCATAGTATGACATTAAAGAGTTCTACCTAATATTTATTCAATTACAGGTGGTTTTATAGCTCAAAAATACCTAGAAAAACATTCTGACTGTGAGTTTGGTCTCCATGACGATAGAAAGGTTTCAGACAAACCAATAACTTAGTTTATAGTTTATTCAAGGTGCATTGTGTAACTTTTCTGCTGGAGGGTCCGTCATATACTTTTCTCCATGGACACATTATTGCTTTGTCTGGAATGTTTCACAGTGTGGCATTAAACCTTTTATATCTTCATGGAAACCAAACCAGACCAAGTTCCAGGTCAGATCTGTGGAGAGGCGACCCCGCTCACAGTCAGAATGTCTGTTTTTCTAGGGATTTTTGAGCTCTAAAACTTCCTGTAATTGAATAAATGTAAAGTAGAGCTGTTTAATGCCATAGTGTGGAACATTCAAAGCAGAGCAGTGACATTTCCATCGAAACAAGCAGGTGACGGACCCCCAACCAAAATGTTACATAGTGCACGTTTAGTGAATCAACTGATTAACCCTGATACAGAACTCTGATGTACTTGATGCCATTTTGCAAGAGTTTGGGAAAGTTTTTAAAAAGAAATTCAAAATGTTTACTAAAAAGTGCATTCTGTATACAGTACTAGTAATAAGTATCATACATATTGTAAGGCCACTCACTATAGAGCTTTTCTAGACCACTGATACATAATTTGGTTCATTATTTGTCAATTTCTCAGTCGATATTTACGGAGAGGCCGTGTGGGTGAAATGTGTTACTCAAGGACACAACAGCAGTGGGAATCCAACCATCATGTTCCAATGAGACATACAATTTATGACCACTGTTCTTTTCTTTAGAATTAAAACTGTGGCTCTTGTGGGCTGACTTAGACTTGGTTTAGTCCTGGTTTAGTCCAGTTTAGTCCTGAGTTAGACGTGGTTTAATCTTGTATTAGTCCTGGAATAGACCTGGGTTAGTCCTTCATTAGACTAGACTCTTGGATTGAACCTATTTTTGTCCTGGTTTAGGTCTTTGTTAGACCTGCTTTAGTCCTGGAGTAGACCTGGTTTAATTCTGTATTAGTCCTGGAGTAGACCTGGTTTCATCCTGGGTTAGACCTGGTATAGTCTTGGGTTGGACCTGGTTTAGTCCTCGTTTAGGTCTTGGTTGAACTTGGTTTAGTCCCGACTCCTGGGTTAGACCAAGCTTTGCACATGGTTAGACATAATTGGGTCCAGGTTAAGTCCTTGGTGTTAGACCTGGTTTAATTCTTCTATAGACCTGGATTAGTCCTGGATTAGTCCTGGAATAGACATGATTGAGATCTGGGTTAGCCTAGATTCCTGGGTAAGACCTCATTTAGCTCTTAGTTAGACTTGATTGAGTCCTTACTGTTAGACCTGGTTTAGTCCTGATTCTATTTTTTTTTCCTGGTTTAGAGCTGATTTAATCTTGGGTTAGACCTGTTTTAGTGCAAATTTAGACCTGCTTTAGACCTGGTTTAGTCCTGGTTTAGACCTGGTATAGTCCTGGTTTAGACCTGGTTTAGACCTGGTTTAGACCTGGTTTAGACTTGGTTTAGTCCTGGTTTAGTCCTGGTTTAGTCCTGGTTTAGACCTTGTTTAGACCTGGTTTAGACCTGCTTTAGACCTGCTTTAGACCTGCTTTAGACCTGGTTTAGACCTGGTTTAGTCCTGGTTTAGACCTGGTTTAGACCTGGTTTAGACCTGCTTTAGACCTGGTTTAGACCTGCTTTAGACCTGGTTTAGACCTGGTTTAGTCCTGGTTTAGACCTGGTTTAGACCTGCTTTAGACCTGGTTTAGTCCTGGATTAGACCTGCTTTAGACCTGGTTTAGTCCTGGTTTAGACCTGGTTTAGACCTGCTTTAGACCTGGTTTAGACCTGGTTTAGTCCTGGTTTAGACCTGCTTTAGACCTGGTTTAGTCCTGGTTTAGACCTGCTTTAGACCTGCTTTAGACCTGGTTTAGTCCTGGTTTAGACCTGCTTTAGACCTGCTTTAGACCTGGTTTAGTCCTGGTTTAGTCCTGGTTTGGACCTGCTTTAGACCTGGTTTAGTCCTGGTTTAGACCTGGTTTAGACCTGGTTTGGGTGGTGTTCTTGCTCTGCATATCAGAAGAGCTTTGGTCCTTGAATAGACCTGATTTAGTCCAGACCGGTTTGTGATTCTACCAATGTACTTCAGAATGATGACAAATTTAGGTGCTGTTACCATAGAGATTAACAATTTAAAACAAACCTATATCATCTCCTGAATGGGAAAAAGCCCTCGAAATGCTGCGTTTAACGGGAGGCTGCAGATACAGGTGGTCATAATGATATGGCTTATTGCTCTATATTTAACCTATATGTATGCCAGCTCTTAAAGACATTTTTATTTATTATACATGTAACCAACGGACTCTCAAATACATCGTCTTTACTTTAACAGCACTATAATGAAACGCCAACGAACGTCCAACGAACTGAACCGACCTGTGGAGAACTGTGGACTGAACACGGGCGGGGGAGCGGCGCTTACGGCTCTATCTATTATCAACATATTTATTTTGATGCTTCGATATCTGTATAACTGTGTGTGGTTCGTATTTATCAATGTGACAAAAGGAAAAGTACAATCATGTAAAATGGACACGCCTTTTGTGCCTATAGAGCAGAACCAAGACCGGAACAGACACCGAAGAGGAGAATTCTTTGGGCTGTGTGTGATTTGGTTTGAATTTTTTGAGATTTGTTCATTATTTATTTCTTTATTTTTGTAATCAGAGGTGGGGAGAGTCACCGGAAATGTTTTCAGGTAAGAGTACTGTTAAAGGTGCATTGTCAAATGTTATTGCTTTGTCTGGAATGTTTCACAGTGTGGCATTAAACCTTTCTATCTTCACGGAGACCAAACCAGACCAAGGTACAGGTCAGATCTGTGGAGAGGTGACCCCATTCACAGTCAAAATGTCTGTTTTTCGAGGTATTTTTGAGCTATAAAACCACCGGTAATTAAATAAATGTAAGGTAGAGCTGTTTAAAGTCATACTGTGGAACATAACAGATGCAATGACATCTCCATGGAAACAAGCAGGTGATGGACGCCCAACCAAAACGTCACATAGTGCAACCTCTAAATAGATGTCAGTATAAAACAGTAACAATAATTTTTGAATTTTAATAGCAATTGAAATAGAAATAACTGATTTTGTGGTTGTAATTTAAACATAAACAACAAATTATGGAGAAATCTTCAAGCATTCAAGTCCACAAAGTGCTTATCATCTGCACAATTTTCACAAACAAAATAATTTCATACAATTTCAATAATTTCAAAACATAATTTCTCTAAAACAGGCTGAAGGTTCGTTCGTTTTGGCTAAACTCTGTACTTCTACTGGAGGAATATTGTTAAAGATCCCATGACATGGTACTTCTTGATGCTTTTATATGGCGCCTTAATGGTTCCCTAATACTGTAAATGAATCCTTCTTCAAAATCAAGACTCAGTGCATGAGAAAGCCTCATGAACACCGGTAGAGTCATAAATATGTCTCTGGAACACTTTATTCTGGGCGTTGTTGCTTGAATGCAAATGAGGAGGACAGAGACAGGCCACTGCAGCGGGTGGGGGCGTGGCCAAACTCTCCGCTGGTTCCCCGTTTTAGCAGTGCGATGTCCGCCGGCCCCACTTCCGCGTTTAAGCACAGAGGAAGATATGAGACGATTTCCATTGGAAAAAAAAACACATTTCCACAGAAAATAAAATTAAACCACTGCTGTTTCAGAGGTTCGGAGGCTCGGATAAAGGACATCCGAGCCTGGAAACACTCTCACGTGCCTCCTGGCAAATAAAAAAAACGCATCTCGCATTGCGTAGCTCGTTCGCGGTCCAAACTCTCTGGGCGTGATTTCCAGTGACGGTGGGTAGACATCCAGACGAGGGGTGGAACTGCATTTGCATTTTTCCCTGTCAGAAATTTCCCTTGTTC
The DNA here is from genome assembly GCA_036785185.1 of Paratrypauchen microcephalus. Taxonomy (NCBI): domain Eukaryota; kingdom Metazoa; phylum Chordata; class Actinopteri; order Gobiiformes; family Gobiidae; genus Paratrypauchen; species Paratrypauchen microcephalus. The sequence continues at coordinate 854,556 of JAVJIX010000108.1, forward strand.
GGAGTCTTTTTTTTCAAATGCGGAAAAGGATCGCAAATGCTCAGTTTACACATTTTGCAACTTTTAGCCATGGGGGGGGCTAAACAGGGTAGGGGAGCTCACATTAACGTTCAAAAACCTCAGAAAGTGAAAATTTCATGCCATGGGACCTTTAACGGTGCATTGTGTAACTTTTCTCAAGGAGGATCCGTCAAACGCTTTTCTTCACAGAGATGTCATTGCTCTGTCCGGAATGTTCCGACTGTGAGCCGGGTCGCCTCTCCACAGATCGGACCTGTAATTTGGACCTTCTACCAGAAAAGTTACACAATACACCTTTAATTAAACTGATTTCAATAATAGAAACTCTGAATACCTGATCACATATCGCCTCTTTGATGCCATGGTATTAGTGACAGTGGTAGTAGTAATAGTAGTAGTATTTATTGAAGTACATGAGTGGAGTACGTTGGCGTTTGTGGGCAGCTCTGGGGCTCTGCCGTTCCATCGGACGACACAAAAACTACAGAGGTTTTTAGTTTAAACAGTGTTACTCCAAATCTGAAGCTTTTTCTAGTTGTAAACAAATCTATTTGAAAATACAGCAAAAGGAGAAATTCAATTTGTCAACAGGACAAAGTTTATTTGGTTTATTTGTATATTTCAAAATATACACAGTGCCCTCTGGTAATATTGGCAGTCTCCATTAAATTGTGTGGTTTTTATTTTATTTTATTTTCTCAAATTCTTTCGACCCATATACCCATCTTACTAATACAGTTATCCAGCAGTGATGTTATGGACTAAACCTGGACCAAACTAGGACTAAATGAGGAATAACCAGGACTAAACAAGTCCAGGACTCAACTAGATCTAATCCAGGACTAAACCAAGACTAAACCAGACCTACACAGGACCAAACCATGTCTACACAAAGACCAAAACAGGCCTAAAGAGTATTAAACCAGAACTAAACCAAGACAAAACCAGGACTAAATCAGGACCAAACCAAGGATCAAATCAGTAAAGAAATAAACCAGGACTAAACAGGTCTAAACCAGGACTAAACCTATGTAAAACCAGGACTACAGCAAGACCAAATCAGTCCAGGACTAAACTAGAACTAAACCAGGACTACACCAAGGATTACAGCAAGAAAGAAGTAAACCAGGTTCAGGGCTAAACAAGACTGAACCAGGACTAAACCAGGACAAAACCAGGACTAAACCAGGATGACTTTTTACTTCCTCATTTCTTCCGTTTTGTTGACATTGCCAGTTTTAATGGAGGGCTCTGAATTATGTACATACTGACCCTGTGTGCTCCATCACGGTTTTATTTTTGCACTTTGAAATAGCTCTTACATTTGGAAAACTAAAGGAAAGTTTCATCGGATTGAACACAGCGTTCCTGGATACCTACTTATTTACATGTTTACCCCTTTTTTATTTGATCAATACGGGCTACATGTGCTACTAATACAAAACAACTTAAGGGGACCTAATAATGATGCTCTAAAGGTGCACTGTGGAACTATTAACACTTCTTTGTTTCTATGGAGGTGCCTGGAATGTTCCACAGTGTGACATTAAACAGCTCTACTTTACATTTATTCAATTACAGGTGGTTTTAGAGCTCAAAAATACCTAGAAAAACAGACATTCTCCACAGATCTGACCTGTAACTTGGTCTGATTTGATCTCCATGAAGACGGAAAGGTTTAATGCCATACTGTGGAACATTCTTGACAAAGCAATCTCAAAACATCTCCATGGTGAAAAGCATTTGACACACCCTCCACCAGAAAAGTTACACAATGCACCTTTAAAGATCTATTTTTTGATTTCAGTTTCGTTTTCAGAGTTATAACGATGCACAATGAGAACGTTTCAAACTTGCTAAAAGTAAAAATAAATTGGAGAATAGAAAAGATGTTAAAGGAAAAGTAACGTTTTTTTTTACAATTTGAGCCTTATTTCGGTAATAAAACAAGTTGTTTTACTCACCCATAGCACTTTGGTGTCATATGGAGCACTTCCAGAGATGTTTTAGATTAGCGTTAGCCTAGCGCGACTTCTAGCCATAGCTCGGGGCATATAATATATTCCCCAAGCATGTAATATGCCCCGTGCGGGCTCCAAATAACACAAACTTTAGCACTTTTCAAATCATAGAAGCCCGATGTCTTAGTCTATGATTTCGTTTGAAGCAAAAGTGGCCTGTAATCCGAGATTTATCCATAGTTTACAGTTTTGCGTTTCATGTTTGGGTCCCGGGAGCTGAGAGCACAGTCCGCACATGCGCACTGGCGTCCTCATCTACTCGAAACTATGGCTAAATCTCGGATTACAGGCCACTTTTGACCACACGAAATCGTAGGCTAAGACATCGAGCTTCTATGATTTGAAAAGTGCTAAAGTTTGTGTTATTTGGAAACCGCAAACATGTGCCCCGAGAACTCACATGATGGAGATCGCAAATCTAAAACATCTCTGGAAGTGCTCCATATGACACCAAAGTGCTATGGGTGAGTAAAACAACTTGTTTTATTACCGAAATAAGGCTCAGATTGTAAAAAACGTTACTTTTCCTTTAATTTTGTAATTCTGTTTTAATATTAAATGGTAATTTGCAGTAGACGTTTGTCATACAAACATTTGATAATTTCCCAGTTTAAAAACTCCAAATAAATGTGCAAAAAATGTCATTTCAATCCACAATTTAAGTTTAGAGAGTATTTAATTCTATTTTATTTCAAATTGCGTGGTGTAAACAAAAAAATTCAACTACTATGAGGTGATGAATGATTTTGAAAACATGCTACGCTCATGTTAGCATCAATATAAACATGACTTGAAACTTAGCATATTATGAGCTAATATGCTAACTTTATACGTTTATTTAAAATCTCACTTCCCAAGTAATAGAATATAGCGACAAAAACGGGTCCAAACTAGGACTACGCCAGACTAAACCAGGACTGAATCTGGTCTATATATTTTTGACACTGATTTAAAAGAAAGTAAAAGGGAAATAAATTATACAGTATTGTACATTATGATAGCATTTATTATCTGTTAATAACTGATCAAATACATGGATTTATTTATTAGACATGATTTCACAGATGTTTGTTTTTTAATGTTATTTTGAATCGTACGTTGCCATGGAGACCAAAATGTAACTCACAGCTTGTGTAAATATCTGTAATTATTTTTGTTTGTTCATTTGTGCCATATTGGCCCTGTACAGTGTTAATTTAGTTTTTTTTGTTGGTTTTTAAATTATTTTGTATTTTATTTTTGATAAAGTGGTTATAAATAAATATTCATTTGGCATGCAGACTTACCCCTGTGTCCCGTTGTTTGCTTTATGGATATTATAATGATTTTCAGTCTTTCTTTTGACTGTTATATGCCAGAAACAATAAATCAACTTTAGAGGCTACTACTAATGCCTTATATAAATTATATTGCCAAAAGTATTCGCTCACTTGCCTTGACTCGCATATGAATTTAAGTGACATCACATTCTTAATCCCTTTGCAGCTATAACAGCTTCAGCTCTTCTGGGAAGACTGCCCACAAAGTTTAGGAGGAAGTTTTGACCACTCTTCTAGAAGCGCATTTATGAGGTCACACACTGATGTTGGACGAGAAGGCCTGGTCTCAGACTCTGCTCTAATTCATCCCAAAGGTGTTCTACCGGGTTGAGGACAGGATTCTGCAGGCCAGTCAAGTTCATCCACATCAAACTCTCATCCAGGTCTTTATGGACCTTTATGGAGCTTTGTGGTTCACCAGTGCACAGCCAAGAGGAAGGGGCCATCTCCAAACTGTTCCCACAAAGTTGGAGTTGGGAGCATGGAATTGTCCAAAATCTCTTGGTCTGCTGAAGCATTCAGTTCCTTTCACTGGAGCTAAGGGACCAAGCCCAGCTCCTCAAAAACAACCCCACACCATAATCCCCCCTCCACCAAACTTTACACTTGGCACAATGCAGTCAGACAAGTACGGCTGGCAACCGCCAAACCCAGACTCATCCATCAGATTGCCAGATAGAAAAGCATGATTTGTCACTCCAGAGAACACGTCTCCACTGCTCAGTGGTGGTATGCTTTACACCACTGTTGTATGGCTTGGATGCAGCTGCTCAGCCATGGAAGTCCATTCCATGAAGCTCTCTACACACTGTTCTTGAGCTACTCTGAAGGCCACATGAAGTTTGGAGGTCTGTAGCGATTGACTCCGCAGACAGTTGGTGACCTCTACGCACTATGTGCCTCAGCATCCGCTGACAACTTCGCGGCAGAGTTGCTGATGTTCCCAATCGCTTCTGCTTTGTTATAATACCACTGACAGTTGAATATTTGTGGAATATTTGTAGAAACAGTCTGCAGGCCAAGGTGCTTGATTTTAGTCACCTGTGGCCATGGAAGTGATTCAAACACCTAATTCCCATTGCTGGTGGCCCAGTGGCTGAGTGGGTAGCACTCACGCTTCACAGTGAGAAGGCTTTGGGTTCGATCCCCGTGTGGCACGTTGGTATGGCAGTAAGTGGTATGGAGTTTGCATGTTCTCCCCGTGTCTGGGTGGGTTTCCTCTGAGCACTCCAGTTTCTCCCACCAACCCAAAACATGCACCATAGGAACATAATAACAGGATGGGTTAAGAGAAGAATTGAATGCAGAGAAGAATTTCTCCTGTGTGAGATCAATAAAGTCACTTCTTCATTTGGATGGGTGAGCAAATACTTTTGGCAATATAGTGTACATCAAAAGTATCAAATATCAAATTCTAATAAATTGGTCACTCGCCAAATGAAGTGTCTCGCTGATGTCCCACAAAGCTCCCAACCATGGATCTATAATAACAACTGTAGAATAAGAAAGATAAGATTTTATTGCGTGAAGAGTCCCTCAGTCGTCCAGGTAGAATCCATGATAAAAGGAGAAGTTCAATTTGTCAACTGGACAAAGTTTGTTTGGTTGAAGACGTTTCGTCGCTCATCTGAGAGACTTCTTCAGCTCTGGTTCTAGTGCTGGTTAGTCCCTGTTTATATCTAGCTGCAGGGAGGAGCTCACTACCCTGGAATCATTCTGAAACTACCTCAGCTAATTTGTATCTTTTGTTTCCCTGGCGTCTCGTTTAGCATCTCTATTTAGCCCTATGAGGAGCTCACTGCTCTGAAATAGCTCTGAAACTATCCCCTCATTTGTTCCTTTTGTTATTTGAATATTTAGCATCTCTATTCAGACTACAGACCGTCTCCACCCTTCTGTCCCTGACTCGTCTGCCCTAATGTTTTTTTCCGTCTGTTATGACTTGGTTTAAGAATCGAATTATAAATGGGAGACAAGTTATGTCTAACTCCCCCATTTCTGTTTAACGACGGATTCTCTTTTTTGACAAATATTGCCTCTTTCACTCCCCTCTCAACTCAAAGGTCATCTGCCGTACATCTTCACCTAGAAGCCACAGGCCATTCGTTTAAGGACAGTGAAGTTCAGATCTTAGCCAGGGAAAAGAACTGGTTTGCAAACTGGTAGGGGTCGAGGTCTGGTGGGAGGTAGTCGTTGATATGGAGGACTAATCTTTCGAAACACTTCATGATTACTGGTGTGAGTGCCACAGGACTCACACTGTAATTGAAAATTACAGAAAGTAGAAAGCTCTAAAACACAGATGACATCACACTGGGAGAATTTTGTCCAGCAGTTCGGCACAATTTACACTTTTTTGTGATACTTTTAACATGACTTCAATAAAATAAAGGTGTTTTCTTATATTTGTCAGATAATCATTTGTGTGTACATTAGTTTTGCTTGGTAACAGTGATGGAATTCCCTAGTGATTTACAACCAGGAAGATCAATTTTAATCCTAAGAAAATGGCCAAAATGAGTAGTCAAATCTGTCATTGTCTTTGCTCACTGATTCTCTCCTCAGTCCACCTCTCACCCACCCCGACTGTCACCTGCATTATTAAGAAAAGGTAAAAGATGTTTCAAAGTTTTTATTTCAAGACAGAACAGACTTTGCATAACAGCAGTAGAGCAGCGGCGGATCTCCGACAGTGAAATCTCCGTAGTGCAAACGTGTCATCCACAAAAGTTTAGGCACAAATTCAGCTACAACTAAGTGCTCACATCATTCACAACATCCAGTAGGCTTATGCGTCACCATTATGTAATCATTATGAAGAAATCCTGTATGCTTACGTCATCATTATGGAGAGATCTGAAGCTGAGTAGCACTGGAAAGTCCTCTAGTGAATACTTAAGCCTGTTTGATTAAGTGCGACTGACTCCTGCCCAGAAATAAACATTATTATTTCAAAAATACATTAACGCACAAGCCCTGTTTCCACATTATACAGTTCAGATAATGGTTTATTAGTGGTTTATTCTCTGAAATGAAAAATGGGACCAACGTGGATGAAAATAAAACATAAGGCAAAACTACAATACACATTTTTGATTGAACATACAGCCATTTGAGACCGATTATTTTATCCTTCTCTACAATGTATTGATAAAAATCAATAAAGAGTCTTGCTCAAGGGCAGCAGTACAGTACAATGTAAATAGGGATTTGAACCACCACATGATAGAGCTAATGCGGCACCAATTTATAATAAAGTTGTATTTTTGTTTTGTTTTTTTACTGCCATTTTTGTAGTTTTTGTTTACGTCACACATAAAACATTACTGCGGCTGCTGTAACACTTAAATTCTAAAACAAAAAAATGATTCAACTCAATAAAAAGAAGTCCAGAATAGTTATTTTAAAAAAACTGATCTTACTAAATGATTATTAAAAAGTTTAGATATTATATTCTAATAACATGAACATGTAGTGGAAACAGGGCTGGTTTACATTTCTGAGTTTATGGTCCCAAACTACAATCACACTTAAATATGAGGCTTGGTTCAGACAGTTTACAGTGAGTTTGAGTGAGGTGTCCCATCAAAATAAGAGGTTTTTTTTAATAGGGTTAATCAAGTTAAAGTTATAAATGAAAATGAGGGATGGCACAAGATCTCGTAGCACAAGAGGAAAATGATCTCGTAAGACTTTTTTTGAAGTGTTTTCAAGTGGATTGGACAAAAATAGGGTTACGTCTTGGTGAGTTACATCTCTTACAGTTCCCAAAAGCAGAACTAGAATGGAAATAAAACTATGAAATCAAATAAATTAAAAAAATGCAAGGCCAAAATTGGATGCTTGAATCTTGAAATGTTAAAATTTCATCTCGTCTCGTTCTCGTGGACCCAATCTTGTTTCTCTGGAAAGTGTCTCGTCCCATCCCTAATGGAGACTGAAATTATCCCAAAAAGATCCCAACTGTAAAGGATTACGTCCAATACCAGACAATATACAGACTTTGTGCATCTGGTGGTAGAAGGTCCATGAAGCAGTGGATTAATACTGAAAACTATCTGAATATAAAAAGGAAATTTGGGTGTCAAAAATTGCTGGAAAGATCCTGTAGTTTCCAGTGCTTCTTGCCACAATCCAGACATCTTTTATAAGCAGCTCTTGAGGTCAAATAAGTCTGCTGTGTATTGTCTACATCTAATTATTATGTTTGTGTTTTACAGTCGAATAATCAGGAAATGCAAATTAGCATGCAAAACTCCACAACAGTTGCAAAAAAGTGCTTATAAACTCATTGTGGTGAGTAATTAGGATGTTCTGAATGCATGAGGTAAGCGAGGAAGAACTTTGAACCACTGCAAACTATTTAAAATGGACTAGTTCTGTTTTTTCATGTTTTTAAAGGTCCCATGGCATGAAATTTTCACTTTCTGAGGTTTTTGAACGTTAATGTGAGCTCCCCTACCCTGTTTAGCCCCCCCCCCATGGTTAAAAGTTGCGAAATGTCTAAACTGAGCATTTGTGATCCTTTTCTGCGTTACAAAAAATCGGAGCTCAAACGGGCGATTTTGAACAAGGCACCTTGTTGACGTCAGATCGAAAAAAAGAAATGCAAATACAGTTCCACCCCCGTCTGTCTGAACTCGGCGTCTCTGTAAATCACGCCCAGAGAGTTTGGACTGAGAATGCGCTAGGCAATGCGAAATGCGTTTTTTTTATTTGCCTGGAGGAAGTCCTTTATCTGAGCCTCTGGACCTTTGAACAGCAGTGGTTTAATTTTATTTTCTGTGGAAATGTGTTTATTTTTCAATGGAACGCTTCAAATCTCTCCCCCCGTGCAAAAACAAGGAAATGGATCAGCTGAGAGCTCAGAGCCGAGAGCGGAGAGTTTGGCCACGCCCCCACCCTCTACTATAGGCCATCTCTTTTCTCCTCATTTGCATTCAAGCAACAACGCCCATTATGGAGTGTTCAGAGAGAAAAATTACTCTCTCATCTTATCTCTGTTTCTCATGCACTGAGTGTTGATTTTGAAGAAGGATTCATTTACAGTATTAGGGAACCATTAAGGAGCCATATAAAAGCATCAAGAAGTACCATGTCATGGGATCTTTAAAATGGACCAGTTCTGTTTTTTCATGTTTTTAAAGACAGTAAAAATCAGGTACAGCGCCTTTAAGTTTGAAAACCTGATGGCGCGACATCAACCTTTCCATCTTGGTAAAACGGCCAAAATAAATAGAGGAAGCAGAAATGTATTAAAAAACCAAAGCCAAAGATGGGATCAGCGTTCAGTAAAATAATATACTGAAATGTATGCACGCAAATATGCCTCCATTTTTGTTTTGATACGAGACAGACCATTTCTGACTGGTAATAGGAAGAGAATCTGAGCTGATGTTGCTGCAAGACGAATCGCAAATGAATCAAAGACTGCACCAATTGTTGCTTTCCAGTTCTTCCATACCTGGATTAAACTCATTTAAATGTTCACAAAAAGTTATTAAATCGACATTAAAAAATGAAAAAAGACATCCAAGTCCTTCCTGGATTAGTGGTTGCCCGTTACCTCATTCAAACCCACTCCAAAATGCTGAACGTTCTGCCTCGTATGGCAACTTGACATCGCTAACATTGAAAAAATAATCCTAGCTCAAAATAATTTCAAATATGTAGCAACATTTCACAAATACAAAATAAATATTACCTCTGGCATAATCTAGGCATTATCACAAAATATTTAAGGAGCATTTGTCCACTCCACAAAAGCTCAGTTTGTGCCATCAGGACGCTAGCACCCCGCGGCGGATAAAATCATACCGCCGAGTTAGCGTAGCTTCATTTCCGTTGCAGCGTTTCAAATCCGAGTCTGTGTCCAGTCGCTGTTTGGAGTTCATTAGTGGTTTTAACATAGCCTTTCGCTGCTTGTTTAAATCCTCGTTCTCAAATTTCCGTTTCGGAATCCTGAATTTCCCCCAGCTCCTCCCATTAGCCGTCCCGTTAGCTTGATGCTTCTTCGGCAATACATTTGGAACCATGGAGTTAGCCTTTAGCTGCATGTTAGCATCGTTAGCTTCCCAGTTTCTGTACATAACATAGCTATCAGAATTCTTATGGCGAATATCGACTAAGTGTATGGACAACTGCCGGTCTTTGAATCCATTTTGTGCTGATTTTTTGCGTTTTTCTTGCTTTTTGAGATTGCGTTTATGCCTCAAAGCTTCACCATTTTCACTTCTTTTGCTCTCGCCTTTCACAGCAACTTCCTGCTCAAATTGTTCTACATTTTGTGGTTGGAGTTCCTCATTTTGCAATTCAAATTTCGCCTCTAGAGCCTCACACGTAATGTCATTATGAGACTGGCCATCGATTTGGAGTGACGGTTTTTGTGATGGATTTGAATGGGTTAAATCTCGGTGTTCGCAGGATTTTCTTCGCTTTTTCTTCTTATGATGTTTGGATTTCCGTGACTTGGAGGAGGAGGAGTGGTTCAGGGAAGACTGAGAGGAGACCAGGCCCAGAGACAGGAGCCGCTCCAGGTCTTTGGCAGATGGGTCGCCTGAGGAAACAAGAAACATGAAGGTAAAACTGGTCACTCAGGATTGTTCAGAATTAACCAACTAGGGGTGTGAATCTTTCACTCACAAAACGGTTCGATTCGAATCTCGATTCACAGGCTACGATTCGATTCAGGGACGATTCATAAAATTAGTAAACGATCCGGTTCGATTCGATCTGATCCGGTTAATTTCGATTCAATACAAATTGACAACTTTACTCCCAAGTGCTTTAAAGTTATTGAGAAGAAAAAGAGAGAAACAGAAATTAAATTTCAAAATAGTTATCCTTTTGTTTATTTAGTGTCCAACAGACAATACACCAGGCCTACTGAAAAACTCTGCTCATACTTAAAATACAACACATTCCTTCCCTCAAGCAACACAAAACAATAAGGTTAGATATCAAAAATAAAAAAAGACCTTATAAAACAAGCAAGTTGCCTATTAAAGTCAAAAATCAGAATGAATCAGAATGAGTTAGTAATTAGTGCTTCAGTCACTCATGAGTTTCAGTAACTGTAAAAGTGTAACATATCACTAACAAGAAGATAGATATTACTAGGCAGTTATAGAAAACACTAGCATGTTAAATCCACTGAATAACTAATACTTTCTCTCCATCTTATAACATTTCCTTAGTCTCCTTTGAGACAAAAATCATCTGTGTGTGTGAAGTACATTTCTATACACACAAATCATAAGTATCTAAATACAGAAATGCACCAATTCTGATTATACATTGTATTTTCACACAAAAGTAAATTAGCCAAGTCAATTTTAGCCCAAATCAAATATACATTGCCAATACATGAATGTTGTCTAAATAAATCACCCAATCCACTAACCATGACAATAAAAACGCTAGTATCATACAATTGTTATGGTCTATAGCTGCCATGGAAACTATCAAGCCGACCGTGAAACATCAGACTGATATCAACGCGACACAACACTGGCACAAAAGTTAACCACGCATACGAACCATGTCCATAAATAGCGGTAGTGCACCAAATTAACTTAAACAGCTCAATAAATGGAAACAGCGTATCTTACCAGTGTTCTGTCGAATCTTCCTACCTTGTCAAACAAGGCGATCTGTCCTACGCTGTCCTGACGAGACACAAACATTGCTCGCTTCCGCATACAGCCCGTGCCGCTCGCATGATTGGCAGTTAACCAGCCAATAAGCTTCAATCCCAGGTAAGTGAACCACCCACCATTCGCTATAGAACGCAAACACACACAGGCGGCTTCTGCGCCATGACAGAGACCGCTCAGGAGCCGAGAACCGATTCTTGGCTGTAAATCCGGTGCATCGGACCTTTCGTAGTGAATTTGGACCGATCCGGGCTCCGCTGATCGGTACACTCAGATCGCAGAGGTCACAGACCGATAACCGATCCAAATCGGTTAATCTTTACACCACTACAACTAACCTTTAAAATGCTTAACTGAGTGACAACATTTATCATGTTTAATTGGGGCACTTGATTTCCCTTGTTTCTAGTGTATACTTGTGATCATAGATTATACAGAAGAGGACTGAGAGAGTGCGACGTCAGGCTAGAAGTTATAGCAGCTAATCTGCAACAAATTCCAGTGGATATTCTACATACACACCATGTTTGTAATGCACAATGGCACCATGTAAGTCTATAAATGCATGTGGAAAAACACTGGGTTCGTAATCTGTTAACAGAATACTGACCACTAGGGGCTTCAACCAACCAAGAATAAAAATAAAATCCTGCATCCCTATAGTCCGTCTAGATAAGTGGTACACAAAGAGCAGTAAGGGGCCCCCCTGGAGGAGGCCTTAGAGGAAGTGCAGGGCTGTGACTGACCCGGGTTTGTGTGACTGACCTGAGAGCAGTTTGTGGTCCAGCAGTCGGACCTGGTGCTGAAAGATCTGCTCCTGGATCCTCCACATGGAGCGCTTCATCTTCTCCCTCCGAGTCACCATGTAGGTCAGGTTACGCACCTGAGGACACAGGCGTCAGTCTGGAGGCTTTGTCACATTTGCATCATGTCTCCAAATGAGGGTTTCATTTGGAAAAAAGTAATTTATCAAGACATCATGATAACAAAATGCTGGTGCCATTAAAAATATTACTGGACACATCTTTGCAAATTGTGTTCTGTTTAGAATGTGAAAAGGAGAAAGAAATATTATAAATGGCAAGAATAAGACTACTTTTTATGATGATGAGGCTAAAAAAATGAAATTTCCAAAGATTTCACTGTATTGTATGTATTTGTATTAGCCTATGCAGGTGTGGGCGAATTAAACTTTGTCATATGTCATATATATAAAAATACACACAACCGTTCAAAAGTTTGGGGTCACGAAGAAAACAGTTTTTTTCAATGAAGATAATTTTAACCTAATCAGAAATACACTCTACACTTTGCTAATGTGGTAGATGACTATTCTAACTGCAAATGTCTGGTTTTTGGTGCAATATCTACATAGGTGTATAGAGGCCCATTTCCAGCAGCTATCACTCCAGTGTTCTAATGGTACAGTGTGTCAGAAAGCTAATGGATGATGAGAAAACCCTTGTGCAATCATGTTAGCACAGCTGAAAACAGTTGAGCTGGTTAGAGAAGCTATAAAACTGACCTTCCTTTGAGCAGGTCGAGTATCTGGAGCATCACATTTGTGGGATCGATTAAACGCTCAAAATGGCCAGAAAAAGAGAACTTTCATGTGAAACTCGACAGTCTATTCTTGTTCTTAGAAATGAAGGCTATTCCATGCGAGAAATTGCCAAGAAACTGAAGACATCCTACAACAGTGATGAAAGCAAAGTTTGAAGAAGAAAAAATATTTCAAATACAAATTATTTCCAAACTTGTCGATGTCTTGACTATCTTTTATATTCATTTTACAACTCATGGTGGTAAATAAAACGGTGACTTTTCATTGAAAACACAAAATTATCTGGGTGAACCCAAACTTTTGAACGGTAGTGTATAAAACAATAATCCAATATTTGTTGCCATCTTTCGTCTGCCAAAACAGGAAGTGAATTTCTTGGCTGAAGTTCTTCTCACAAAAAAGTGTTAATTAAAGTGCAGAAATATTATCTTACAGTCTGGTTTGGAAGATTATGCTTCAAGTATATTTTCAAGTAACTTTACAAGTTTTGTCATTTTTCTCATTATAGCCTATATTCGCACTATATTATAATTCTGCATATTCTCGTCATTTTTCAAAGTTTTTGGGAAACTAGGTAAAAAAAAACCTCCCTATGTCTGTCAAGAATATGAGATGTACAAATCCAGCAGGGTCTCACGAGAAGAACGAATGAAACTCAATAATATAAACTATTGGAATACAACTTACAATAGATTTCCCACCTAACTCCAAGAACCCTTAATTTCATGTAATTTTAAGATAATCTAGAGACAACTCTGCTGTTCATGTATCATACTTAATTTACTCCTCTGAGCTCAATAGCGCCCTCTTGCTGTGACCTACCCGCTCCAGGTCCTGCCTCAGATGCGTAAACAGCTGGAGCCTTCTCCTCAGCACTTCCTGCTCACGCCGGGCCAGACCGTCCTCTTCATCTTTTTTGGGCGTCACCAGCGGTCGGTTGAAGTTCGCCTTTCGCTTCAGCTTCCAGTACTGAAACAGGAAGTCCACCGTGTCCCTGGCGATTTTCAACTGCAACGCCACCTCCTCTGGGTCCACAAATTTATAAAACTCATCCTCCATCTCTTGTAGTTTTAGTTTTCGTAGGTTCACCCTCTTTTCAGCTTCGGCAACGCTTTCCTCGTCTCTTTTGTTGGTGCGTTTGGGGTTCTTGGGGCTTTGGTTGTCTCTGTTTGAGTCTTGTGTATCTTCGGACCCCTCCAGACCTGAGTGTTTGGGGCAGAATGCTTTAAATTTGACCTCCTCCTCTTCAGTGAGAATCGTGTTCATCTCGAGGCTGGCGTGTTGGCAGCAGGTCACGTGGAAGGCAGAGCGACAGTTCTTGGCAGAGCACTGGAAATGAGTCAAGAAAATGTATTGAGTTAAAGGGATATGCCCCAGGTCAAACTTGGGCATCTCCCCACAGTCCAGAGACTAAAATAAGTGGTGGAAAGCGTTTTTCTGGTGACCCAGCCATTGTCCAGGTCTGTCAGCACTGACCGCCGCGGTATCTGCAGCTACTCCGCGTTAGACTGGAGTCTAACGTCGCCAGAGAAAGATTTCGGCCAAAAGGAATTAATTTGCTCGATGCGTTTCCCAATTACTTTCTGTGTAGTGCGCATTCATATCGAGTGCAAATAAATGAGCAAATCAACACGGAGAGCTTGACTTGGTCATTTTGGGTGGGAACTATTTTTCAGTGCGGAAAAAGAAAGCCGAAGCAGACAGCACGCTGCCAGGCTGTTACGCACCAGGAAGGGAGTTCCCCTGTTGCGCAGGACCTCAATAATAAGTGTGAATGAAGCAAAATACAACTCCAGGTATGTTTTTTAAGAGGGATTATAATTTTGTGTCCTTTAAATAAATTATTATGATTATGAACAATAATCAACCATCAAAATACATCAGACTTCCCCACCTGGATGCATGCCCCAGTCTTCTCTTTGCAGATGCAGCAGATCAAAGCCCATCTGTTACTGGGGATGTGAGACACATTTGTGATTGGCTCCATTTTCTCTGGGTTCCCAATGCTCACCTGGAAACACAGGAGAACTAAATATTATTCAAGAAAGAAAATACAGTGAACTAAACTCTAAAGTAGGGGAGGGCGATATCTCGATATTTAAAATATATCGAGATACAGTGGCTTGCGAAACTATTTGGCTCCCTTGAACTTTGTGACCTTTTGCCACATTTCAGGCTTCAAACATAAAGATATAAAACTGTAATTTCTTGTGAAGAATCAACAACAAGTGGGACACAATCATGAAGTGGAACACACTTTGTTGGATATTTTTAACTTTTTTAACAAATAAAAAATGAAAAATTGGGTGTGCAAAATCATTCAGCCCCATTGAGTTAATACTTTGTAGCGCCACCTTTTGCTGCGATTACAGCTGCAAGTCGCTTGGGGTATGTCTCTATCAGTTTTGCACATCGAGAAACTGATATTTTTGCCCATTCCTCCTTGCAAAACAGCTCGAGCTCAGTGAGGTTGGATGGAGAGCGTTTGTGAACAGCAGTTTTCAGTTCTTTCCACAGATTCTCAATTGGATTGAGGTCTGGACTTTGACTTGGCCATTCTAACACCTTGATATGTTTTTTGGTGAACCATTCCATTGTAGCTTTTGCTTTATGTTTTGGATCATTGTCTTGTTGGAAGACAAATCTCCGTCCCAGTCTCAGGTCTTTTGCGGACTCCATCAGGTTTTCTTCCAGAATGGTCCTGTATTTGGCTCCATCCATCTTCCCATCAATTTTAACCATCTTCCCTGTCCCTGCTGAAGAAAAGCAGGCCCAAACCATGATGCTGCCACCACCATGTTTGACAGTGGGGATGGTGTGTTGAGGGTGATGAGCTGTGCTGCTTTTACGCCAAACATAACGTCTTGCATTGTTGCCAAAAAGTTCGATTTTGGTCTCATCTGACCAGAGCACCTTCTTCCACATGTTTGGTGTGTCTCCCAGGTGGCTTGTGGCAAACTTTAAACGACACTTTTTATGGATATCTTTAAGAAATGGCTTCCTTCTTGCCACTCTTCCATAAAGGCCAGATTTGGGCAGTATACGACTGATTGTTGTCCTATGGACAGATTCTCCCACCTCTGCAGTTCATCCAGAGTGATCATGGGCCTCTTGGCTGCATCTCTGATCAGTCTTCTCCTTGTATGAGCTGAAAGTTTAGGGGGACGGCCAGATCTTGGTAGATTTGCAGTGGTCTGATACTCCTTCCATTTCAATATTATTGCTTGCACAGTGCTCCTTGGGATGTTTAAAGTTTGGGAAATCTTTTTGTATCCAAATCCAGCTTTAAACTTCTCCACAACAGTATCTCGGACCTGCCTGGTGTGTTCCTTGTTCTTCATGATGCTCTCTGCGCTTTAAACAGACCTCTGAGACTATCACAGTGCAGGTGCATTTATACAGAGACTTGATTACACACAGGTGGATTCCATTTATCATCATTAGTCATTTAGGTCAACATTGAATCATTCAGAGATCCTCACTGAACTTCTGGACAGAGTTTGCTGCACTGAAAGTAAAGGGGCTGAATGATTTTGCACGCCCAATTTTTCGTTTTTTATTTGTTAAAAAAGTTTAAAATATCCAATAAAGTGTGTTCCACTTCATGATTGTGTCCCACTTGTTGTTGATTCTTCACAAGAAATTACAGTTTTATATCTTTATGTTTGAAGCCTGAAATGTGGCAAAAGGTCACAAAGTTCAAGGGAGCCAAATAGTTTCGCAAGCCACTGTATTTGTTAAAGGCAAATTAACGTTTTTTTACAATCTGAGCCTTCTTTCGGCAATAAAACAAGTAGTTTTACTCACCCATAGCATTTTTCTGTCAATTGGAGCAGTATCGCAGAACTTATGTTGAGCCGTTCTGTTCTAGTAATGATCCCGTATCCGTTAACATGGTGCTGTATCATTTGCTCGGGGCATTACTTTGCGGTGTCCAAATAACACAAACTTTAGCACTTTTCAAATCATAGAAGCCCGATGTCTTAATGTAAGATTTCATTTGAAGCAAAAGTGGCCTGTAATCCGAGATTTAGCCATAGTTTCGAGTAGATGAGGACGCCAGTGCGCATGTGCGGACTGTGCTCTCAGCTCCCGGGACCCAAACATGAAACGCAAAGCTGAAAACTATGGATAAATCTCGGATTACAGGCCACTTTTGCTTCAAACGAAATCTTACATTAAGACATCGGGCTTCTATGATTTGAAAAGTGCTAAAGTTTGTGTTATTTGGAGACCGCAAAGTAATGCCCCGAATACAAATGCTAACGGATACGCTACAACATAACTTTCTTCAAACAGCTCCAAATGACACGAACGTGATATGGGTGAGTCAAACGACTTGTTTTTATTACCGAAAGAAGGCTCAGATTGTAAAATAACGTTACTTTTCCTTTAAACTCGATATGGATTTTGACATATCGTATACATCGATATAATGTTTATATTTAATTCTGATTTCGCCTCTTTGCTTGTTTGCCTTCTCCAGGGATGAAAGTGCCCAGTCATGAAAAAACCTGAAAGTCACCGAAATCATAGGGGGGTCCGGGGCAGGCCCCCCCCGTAAAATGTTTGAATTCTAGATGCTCTGAGATGCAATCTGGGGTCATTCCAGCCAATAAAAACTTGATTAAAAAAAAAACAACAAGTGGATAACGCGGCACTGACCCTGATTTTGTGAAATCAAAGTCTGATAACGAGCCGAGAGAAGCGGTGACATCAGTCCATAACACATAATTGTGTAGTGAATCTTTTTCATCATTTTTTGTATGCGTGAAGGGATTTTTAATCTGACTCAAACCTGAATTGAATTAGATGCATATTTGAGTGATATAAACACATGGAAAATAAATAATTAGCAATTTATTTTTAATACAAAATAATAAGTACAAATGATGCATGTTCTATCTATCTCTCTGTATGAACTTGTAAGACAGGGGTGCCCACATTTTTTCAGCTTGTGCGCTACTTATAAAATGATCAAGTCAAAATGATCTACCTACTACAAAAATGCGAATCATTTAGTCATTTATAAATATATCAGGGGTACTCAATACGTCGATCGCCAAAGTAGTGTGGGTCGATCGCAGTCTCATAGTACTCGACATCGGTCTTGGTCTTGAGATGAGTGTGATCATATTTCATTACGGCTGCTGCAGTTAGCAATATTTAACCTGTGTGCGGGGCCGCGCTCGTCTGGAGCCGCAGATACAGCACGTCACCACGAACGCCAACAGCGCACGCAGATATGTTAAAAATTTGGTGATATCAGCCGTTGATACCGATGTTAATGCCGATATATCGTGCATCCCTACTTCCATTAGTCGACTGAAGGATGGCATTACATTAGCAAAGGCTCTCAATGATCCAACCAAATATTTGACCCAACCTGCACTGCCAAAACAAGTAAACTGCATATTTGTATGAAAAAGAGCAAAATAAAGTCAAACAATTCATCCCCACATCTCCAGGGAGTTCACTTCATCCCCTCTTTCTGATGTTGTCCACATTCATTTTATCCTAATCTAATCTAATCCTAAACTAACTGTTCACTAATACAGATTTTGCTCCACTGACCCTCCATCAACCAGCGCCAGGGTCAATGGAGTCACTTCAGTTTAAGTCTCACCTCAGGTATCCACAGAGCACAGCTCACATGGACCCACTTGGTGCCACTCCTCGTGGGCTTCATGGCGCCTCCATTCTTTGGGCAGAGCTGGCACTTGGGGAGGATGCCCAGGGCACAGATCCGACACAGCCAGCTCCCAGTGGGCACCTTCTGAATTCCATAACAGGCCTGAGGATGAGAGGGTCTTGGATCAGGGACACTGTGAGAAGCAGTGCACAGACATCTGCAATGGTACTCTTGACTTTCCAGAGTTCCCAGGCTGTAGATGAAATCATTTTCCATACAAGATATAATTGTTTAATGCGGATCATTCCAGGCAAATACCGTAATTTCCAGACTATAAGCCGCTATTTTTTTCCTCACACTTTGAACCCTGTGGCTTTTACAACGATGCGGCCAATATATGGACGCATTATTTGTTTGTGAACACAGCGGATGTGTGTGTGCAGCCTGAGTGCAGAAAGCGCCACTGTCTGTGCGGTTAACATGAAGTTACAGCATTAACGAGCACTGTTCTTAGTGAACTAATTAATAATAATAATAATAATAATAATAATAATAATAATAATAATAATAATAATAATAATAATACATTTTATTTATATAGCGCTTTTCATGACTTTGAAGGTGATAAGAACTTTGAACTGTATGCGCTGAGGGATGGGGAGCCAGTGAACTAAAACAGTTCATCACCGTGTGATGAAATAAGTTATGATGCTGAATGAACATTAGTGAGTGGGATACGTCTTAATGACCCGTATGCATTAAATGCTGATGAGTGCATAAATGAGGAGAAGAAACCTCTCAAACTTCTATCGTCGGACATCCACTCATACCTGATCGATACACCTGTCCCTGCCCCCGGAGAGCCTGAAATCTGCTGAAATCCTACGAGACACTGACATGATCCCAGACATGTACATGATCTTAGACAGGACAGCGGCACTTTCTGCAGGAGACATGAGCAGCGTGAAGTGAGAGTGCAAGAGTGAGACAAACAGGGGAAGAGATGATGCGCCAAGGAAAATACTAGTTTGATTTTGTTTTGAACAGTTATTTTGCACTTCATACACACACCGTCCTCATGGAAAACAGACAAAAAATGCATATGATGCAGCTTTTAAGCTAAAGGCAATCAATCTGGCTGCCGAAGAAGGAAATAGAGCTGCTGCACGTGAGCTTGGCAACGACGAGTCGATGGTGAGACGTTGGCCACAGCAGCGTGACAAACTGACTCGATGTAAAAAGATGACAAAAGCTTTCGGAGGCAATAAAAGCAAATGGCCCGAACTTGAAAACTTCTTGAAGACGTGGACATCTGCGGCTTATAGACAGCTGCGCTCAATAGTCCGGAAATTACGGTAAATAAAATCTCCATCGAGACATGCAAGTAAGTATGGTTTCACTTGGAAAAATGTTCACTGGGATCACCTTGCTTTGGGGTTCTTGTGTCCAGGATATTTAGTAGTTTCAATATTATCGTGATACTTTTCTATAGCGATACATCATACTTAAACATGTGTTATAATGCCAGGCTCCAGCCCAGTACACACCTGGTGCACACAGATGTTACACTTGTCACAGAACACCATCTCATTGTTCTCTTCTCCGTCAGGTGAGCGACACACATCACACACCACGTCCTCGTCAAACTCGATGCCCAGCCCCTCCTGCGTCTCCACTGCGACCGCCATGTTATCGTGGCAACGCCGCTCCAGTTCCTCCAGCACGCGCTCCATCGAGGCCTCGTCCACCCGTGGCAACGCTAATGCAAGAGGGAGAAGTTAAGATAGGTTTTATTATTCGCAAGTATCAGTTACAGTTGGATAAAACATTTTGGGGACTTTTTCAACACATTCGTTTTAAATTTTACTATTTTTTGAAAAAAAAAAAAAGCTATGGGTATGTTGCTTTAGGGTGATTGTGTCAATGGCTCTAAGAACTTCCAGCATTTTCACTCATTTCACTCATTGTGTGTTTTTGTAGCAATAAAACAGGCCTAATTCAGGCTGTACCTGATTTTTTCATGTAATAAAGTACATTTTGTTTTACCCCAGTACAGATATAAAAAGCATCTCTGGGGGTCAAAATAAAACCACAATACAAAGCAGAATGCACATAGAAGATGAAGAAAAATCAACTTTATTGATCTCACACAGGAGAAATAGTTCTCTGCATTTAACCCATCCTTATTATTAGGAACAGTGAGCAGCACATGACTGCGCCCGGGGACCATCTCCATGATCTTCTTGCTTAGGCAAGGTCAGGACCTAAGCTGGAGGATTTTCCCTATGGTGCATGCATACTAGTTCTTGATAACATGATGGCAAAGCTATGTTGAGATGGCAAAGGTTATGAAAAGCACTTATAAACTAATCAGTGAATGATTAAGATGCTCAGAATGCCCAAGATAAGTGATGAATACGTTTGGACCACTGCAAACTATTTTAAAAAGAACTAGTTCTGTTTTTCATGTTTTAAAAAGTAGAAATCAGGTACAGAGTCTTTAAGCATATAAAGATGATCATTAGTGCCTCTTTAGTTTAAACCCCCAGACTGTATCAAGTAGTGCACTAGGGTAGTGACCTCACCCACAGTGCTCCAGTAAAATAAAACTCAGAGGCTTGCAGTTATAGGAGCAAATTTGGAGCCAAGTTCTATATTAGCAACAGGAATTGTTTTTTTTCCCCTCGCCCTTTTGTCAGTATTAAGCCCCTCTACATGATCCTGGTGATTTACGGCATTTTAAGACCAAATGATGAGGCTCACAGCAGCAGTTAGAGAGGACTGAAAATTAATGACAACCAATGAGTTGATAGAGTCGAAAGTGCCCCCATGCTCACTTCCTGTTTAGAAGATGGCAGCTAGCGGGTTAGCCATGTCCATTTACAATCCATGTTTAAACCATGAGCCTCTCACCCATGTCGCTCAACTCGTGATTGGCCTCGTGCAGCCAGGCCACGTCCTCCTCGTCCAGGTCATATCGACAGGTGCCCTCTGCCAGAGTCCTGATGTCCACGTACCCCAGAGCCTCTGAGCCCGAGGTCCGGATCAGCTTCTTTGGACGTACAAACATCACATCCTTCCCCTTCTCCGACAGCACTCTGGAACAACAGAAGAAGATCAGGCTCACAATCCTCTTTAAAAAGGTCCTATATTACACAAGATTGACTGCTGTGAGCTTAAAGCCATGTTATAATCCTATGACCTCCTTAAAACTTGGAGTTGTGTTTTGTTTCATTCACACATGTTTGAGTAATCCTTTATTAGACTGTCTACATCTCCAAAGCTCAAAATGTCAAAATGCTCTGTTCTACTTTGTGATGTCATGAAGTGATAGTTTAAGTTAACAGCTACTTTTACCTTTTGTTCAATTGGCAATTCCTGCACTGAAATACTCCAAATGATTTTAGTGAAGGTGTATGGAGTTTAAAAACACAGTGCAGCACTTCCTGTATTGCCACATGACACCACATGACATCACAAGGTGGAACACAGTGATAAGAACTCAAACCCTGCAGATTTAGACTGTTTGCTAAACTTGTGTGAATGAAACAAAACACAACTCCATGGTGATAAGCTACTACTGTAGACTGATGGAAGTGAGGCTGCCAATCTGTGCCATCGGCCCCTCTGACCACCACCAACACTCATGCACACTCCACTGCTGAGCTTTGACAAGCCGGTATGGCCACACTGTTTACCTGACAACGGGCTGTGGGATGGAGTGAGGGCTGACAGGGACCTGGACCCCCTTCTCCCACTCCTGCCTCCAGGGGTCGGCCAGGAAGTAGAAGTCCTCTGGGTTCAAGGCGTATGAATCTGGCACCTTCATGGCTGTGATTAGGTCTGTCCGGAACACCTTACAACATAGAGCAGCAGTGAGTTTAATCAATGACCAACCAGAGAAGAACATACAATGGAATTGTATCTAGGCCTGCACAATATACTGGCATATATGTGACCCGCCACGGGAAAACCAGTCACATGTCGGGATTCATGAACAAGGGAAAAATCATGTTAGAATTTTAATTTTATTTTATTTTTTTTATTTGTGATTTTCGTTTTTTGCAGAATAGGCTAGTTGAGATCATGAAAAAGCCACTCCATGTTTCAGGTAACAGCTTAAAAAGCATACATTTTGTCTGTGAAATTGGCTTGTTTTTCCAGAAAGAATCAGGGCATGCATAAATCATCATACTGCCGCTGTGGACCAATCACGTGACACTAGCGCTCTTTTGTTTTCTTTTTACGCCCATCAGCTGTGAGCAAACCTCGTGAATATGTACCTGCATTTCAACAGGATAAGGACAGTATCTTTGACTGTAAACGCTACGCAAGAAGGAAGGAGTCTCTCCTCGGGACACGTTTGGGACAAGTCAGTTTCTCCGAAGCTTATGTACAGAATGCAATCGGATACTTTAGCTGCCGAAAGACCGTGGATATGTGAATAATTGGACAACGAGGCAAGTAAGTGTACCCGATGATGTTTGCAGGAACACATTTACTTTATAGACTTTAAGACATGTATAAATATTAATTCAGCTTTCGTGTGGTGATCATATTTCATTATGGCCACTGCAGTCAGCAATAAACTTGTGGGAACGCGTGGGGCTATTCACTGCAGCCTAGCCTATTTCTATAGGACTAAAACAGGACTAAACCAGGACTAAGGTGTGCGTGTGTGTCCAGAGTGTGTGTGCACGTGTGTGTAGTGTCCTATACTATAATTTGTATTGTATTAATTGACAATGCAGGTGATTTTGACTTAACATATTATCCTGCATATTACTGAATGATTATGTCCAAAGATCAAAGATCAAAGTCAGCTTATTGACTTTATAATCCTATGAAGGGTTCCCGAGATATGAGATATGGTCTGGTCCCGGTCTGGTCCCAGTCTGGTCCCAGTCTGGTCCTCATGTCTTAGTCCCGGTCTGGACTTCCTACGGATCCAGTGACTCATGTCTCCGCTCCTCGTGCATCCGGCCCTGGGGCCCGGTGCAGCTCGGACTGCTTCTCATTCAAACACAGTGTGAGGACAGAGGGACGAGCAGCACCGCGCTCATCCAACGCCACTGCCACGTCTTGGGACACGCAGGTTCTGAACTGCAGTGGGAACGCATCCGTGAGCTCTCAGGACTGGTTCCGCCGCCTGGACTCCAGGTTCCACCAGTTCGTTCTGCGGAAACACTGCCGCTACTTCCCGCATTGACCACCCGGAGAAGTGTACGCGTGGACACGTGCACCTGCTCATCGTGGTCAAATCCGTGTGCCTCACCTGAGGCTGCGAGTACGAGACCAAGGCCGTGGTCCCGAGAAGAAAGACGGCCTGTTTCCGCAGAACGAACTGGTGGAACCTGGAGTCCAGGCGGCGGAACCAGTCCTGAGAGCGCACGGAAGCGTTCTCACTACAGTTCAGAACCTGCGCGTCCCAAGATGTGGCAGTGCCGTTGGATGAGCGCGGTGCGCCTGCTGCGTCCCGCAGAACACAATGATGATACACCATTTAAAATTTTTTTTTTTAAAAATATAAAAAATAAAAAATCCACGAAACAGCAAGGCCGCGAAAAGTGAACCACGATAGAGCGAGGGACCAATGTATTTGATCTTTATGAAAAGGTAATTATGTTTTTATGCATTTCTGTTTTTATATATCCAGTTCTCACGGCACATCATTACACACTCCTGTGATTAAAGGCCAGTAAACAGAAAGGAACGACTTGGTTTCGTGATTTCGACTTGAGTAACACTGTGAGCAAGCTTAACAAAGTCCATGGATACTGGGGATGTAACAATGACCACAATATGATGATATCCGATCATTCAAATCTCTCGCAATTCGATAGAGTAAGTAAATTAGTAAGCACGTAGTAAGGTTTTTCACTTAAAGTATTAAAAAAGCAGGAACTGCATAGGCCATGATTCTTTACTTAATTTACTATATAAAAAATAACTTATTAAGCACTTTTAAATCTTATTTTCTTTGATTCACACTAAAGACTGGTCAAGATATTTAAAAAGACAAAAAAGCATATGTACAATTCCGTTAACCTCTCCAAAATATTGCAGTAATTATCGTTTCATGATGATCGTGAAAATCCTGTCTTATTGTGAGACTTGGATATCGTTACATCTCTAATGGATACTGTTCAATGGATAACATTTAGACATTTTTGTTCTATTCATGTTTGTGTCCTCTTCATTTAGGTTAAATAAGTTAAGTAACAGTTTAATCTCATTTTTTGTTTTAATTTGATTGGCTGAGACGGAGCAGCAAGGCGTCGTCAAAGACCTCCGGACCCGCCCTCTCACTGCAGACATGAGATAACGCAGAGAATTTATCACATTCAGATTCAACTTTGGATCTGTATTTAGTGTCTCAAATCATTTGTTTCTGTCATCAAATGCAGTAATTCTTCAGTAATTATTAGGGGACTGATAGAATACTAGATAAAAACAGAAGTGGGCAGATTATCAAAAACATGGATTATATCATCGAGTGTTGTGTTGAAGATATATGCAAAAACTGTAAAACATAAAAATATGATGCAAAAAGAGCAGATTAAAAATGAAAATTTAAATAAAAAGGTATAAAGTGATTTTTGCATGTCATTTCTGTTTGTCTGAATGTCAACAAATACATAAAACAAAAACAAACATTTCTTTAGCAAAATTCTGTTGGACTGGCATAATACCATTATCAAGATACTAAACTAAATTGAAATATTTTTTGTTAATATACCTGAACCCTAGTAATGATATACAGTGTTGCCAACTTAGCGACTTTGTCGCTATTTTTAGCTACTTTTTGGACCCCCCTAGCGAGAAAATTAGACAAAAGCGACTAGCGACAAATCTAGCGACTTTTTTTGGTGATCAGAGGCTCCAAGATCGCGGGAGGGGGAAAAAATAATTGCGCCGTTTTCTCTCTTTCCCCGTTCAGAGAAAGAGACAGAGAGGGGCAGTGGAAGAGAGACACACACACCAGTCTCTCCTCTGCTCCCTCCCATCTCGTCAGATCGCCTCGGAGTCTGGTCATTCCTCTCTCTGTTTCTGTCATTCAGTTTCTCTCGTCACGTGCATATCCCTCTCATTCTTTAGAGCATTTCTTTTTTCTCCTCTTGTATTCAATCGCAATGCCACAACCAAAAGTGTATACACAAAAGTACAGATGGGAGTGGGAAAAAGCTAGTTGTACAGCACAGAAAAGTTTTAAAAAGCTAGTTCTTTAGCACCAAAAAAAATAAAAAATAAAATAAAAAGCTATAGTTTGCCCACTATAGCACAACAAAATAAAAAATACATAAAAAGCTTTAGTTAAACTACAGCACAAAAAAACACAAAATAAAAAAAAGCAAGCTATAGATCTTGGACTACAGCTCAATATATATACAGGGGGTCCTCGGGTTACGACGGTCTCGGGTTACGACGTTTCGTGGTTACGAACGCGCCCCCATTAAAAAAATATGTATATATTACGCGTCATTCCGTCTTACACGGTTTAGCGTGGTAAAAGATGTAAACAAACGCACGCGGCGCACGGCGGAAGAACACGCTCTGTTGTGGTTGTAGGGAGAAGAAGACGGCCTCATGTGCGTGTCCAATGTGGGCGGGAGTACCTGATGTGGGCTCTGATCTGCTCCTATGAAAGCGGCAGTGATAAACAAGCATCGTAGTGGTCTAATTATTGAGATGGAAAGGTTATTGGTGCTTTGGTTGGAAGATCAAAGGCAAAATCCGGTTTACGACGAAATTCGGGTTACGACGCGTCTTAAGAACGGATCAACGTCGTAACCCGAGGACTCCCTGTATATATATATATCTAAAAAATAAAAAACAAATAAAAAACAAACAAACAAGTATATGTAATAACAACACCAATAAAAGGTTAGTGTCACGGGGTAAGGAAGGTTAGGATGTGCTCGCCCGTCTAGCTACTTTTAGCTACTTCTGGGCGGGCCAATAGCTACTTCCGATGCTGGGGAGTTGGCAACACTGATGATATATCCATAGACTGTATACATCAGGGATGAAAGTGACCCGTAATGAAAAAAGCTGAAAGTCACTGAAAACCTAGGGGGGTCTGGAGGTGTCTGGGGGCATGTGTACCCCCCGGAAATTTTTTTAACTCTAGATGCTCTGAGATGCAATCTGGGGTCATTCCAGCCAATAAAAACTAAGATGTCAACCACCCATTTTGGGAGAAAAATTCCCTTTCCCCCTCTTGATGATCTGACTTTGCACGACCTTCTCACAAATATTTACAAATATTTATGTTTGCAATAAAGTAAAACTTAAAACGTAAATCAAAGCACAAACCAATTTTATTCACAGGTACTAGTGGTGACATACACATACAGTACCTGATACATACACAAGTATATGTATTTACTGATTTACTTAAAATAAGCCAAGCAAACTGTACTGCACTTAAACACTGGACCCTCACCCACAGTTTGAGGACCCCTTCTTTTTGCAGTGGTATTTACCAGCCTCTGCACATTTACCAAATGCATGTCGTGACAAACACATGCATTTGTGCACTTTTATTAGGCAAAATTCAACCACATGTCACGGTAGACCTGCTCTGTGCTGTAGGCCTGCTCTGTGCCAACACTGAAACATAAATTTAGATTAGTTTTTGCTTTGCACTTAAGCCTTGCACTTCTAATCAGAGGCATTGAGGAGGGAGCTGGTGTGCGCTATGAGCAGGAGGAGCAAGAGTGAAATGGCGAGGAGCGGCGCACTGACGTGAGGCGAAAGGAAGGTAGGATGTTTTATAAAGTTTAACCTGCTCTGTGATACACGCTGGTACACAAGGGTACACGCTGTAGTGGACAAGCTGCTTGCGCTGGGGGCGCGTGTGGTGACGTGCAGTGTCCGCGGCTCCAGACGAGCGCACAGGCTGCAGTGAGAAGCCCTGCGCGGCCCCACACAATGGTAAAAGTTTATTGCCAACGTCAGCAGCCGTAATGAAATATGATCGCAATCATCTCGAGACCAAGACCGATGTTGAGTACTACGACACTACGATCTACCCACACTACCTTGGTGATCAACTGGAAGATTGCAATTGATGTATTGGGCACCCCTGTTTTAGACGCCATTTTTGATTCACACGGTAATATGGGACAAAGTGCGTCCCTATTCAGCTCAATACATTCCCTTAGTCCACTTCTTTATACAGTCTATGGATACAACTTTGTAATTTCCTTATAATATATTTTCATTTTTAATTTGAGGTTTAGTAGATGGAAAGTTGTAGATATTGTAAACATTCAGAATACCAGTGCACTTTTTCTTTCCATGGTTGCAAATGTGTGACAAAAAGAAGAGAAAGAATACACCAAGTTAGTGATGTGCGTGCAGACCTTTGCCACTGCATTAAGTTTTTGAGTATTGATATAACAATATCCAAATCTCTCGGTACGATATTTATTGCGATATTTTGGAGAGTCTAATATAATTGTAGATGGGATACTTTTTTGCTTTAAAAATATCTTGACAAGATGTTGGTGCGAATCATTACTGTCAAAATCCCAAGAATTTAAAAAAAAAAAAAAAAAAAAAAATCAGATTAAAAAAAAAATCTGAATTAAAAAAAATTAAGAATAAATAAAATATTTCTTCGTGTTATCTGCACTGAAATGAATCGTGGGATTTGTAGTTCCATGTTTATCAGCTGTTACTTCTATAAAAATGCATTTAAAGGAACTTTATAATTTGATATATTGTGACAGCACATGATATTATTGAGAGATCTTTGACGATACGATATCACAATATTTCAGTTATTGTTACATCGTAGTTTTGAGATCTGTATTTAAAAACATTTCTTGGTAGTTTTTCTGTACCTCTGAGGGTTTCTGTCCCGTGCCTCTTCTGTGTTGTGACGAGTGCTGCGACCAACACGTGGAGTTACCTGGACAAAAACAAATCAATACAGTTAAATATTACAAAAAATTCATATCATTTCCTGTTCCAGCTGCAGCCACTTTAATTCACTTACACAGAGATCAAATTAGGAAAACAAATCAAGCAGCTACTTAGGCCAAACTCTACTCCAGTGTGTATGACGGAGAGGGTTGGGTTGGGACTTTCTAGAAACATGGCAAAAATAATTCAAATGTTTAGCTTTATTTATCCATGAAGTTATTGCTTTGTCTGGAATGTTTCACAGTATGGCATTAAACCTTTCTATCTTAATGGAGACCAAACCAGACCAAGTTATAGGTTACTGGTTACTGTTTTTCTAGGTATTTCTGAGCTATAAAACCACCTGTAATTGAATAAATGTAAGGCAGAGCTGTCATACTGTGTAACATTCTAGGCAGAGCAATGACATATCCATAGAAACAAGCAGGTGACAGACCCTACACCACAAAACTTACACAGTGCACCTTTAATGCAGCACTCTAGACATAACAGAGTGTAGTGGACTGGAGGTCATTTAATAGAAACTGGCATGAAATCAAGTTCAAAAGGTTAAATAAAATAAAAAGACAGGTAGCAAATAAACATCTTAAGACTGATATAATATTGAAATTAGGGATGCAAATTATCGATTAATTTATTAATCTATAGTTGATTGACCTTATCGATCAACTTACGATTAACTGATAAGCGGCGTTTTTCACCTGAATTTTTGTGTTTCGATAGGGTCTTTAAGAATATAAGATATAGTATACATAACACTGAGTCAAAAATATATAATTATAATAATTATATATAATTAATTATTCCTTAGTAAAAAGCAGACAAATGTATTGATGCTGAATAACAAAATACATTCTTTATTGAAAATAAATTGAGGACTGGCTCAGTTGTTGCACTTGCAGCATGGAAATCTTGAAATTAAAAGGAACAGAAGAAATTAAATAACAGAATGTTATTTAGTCTACATATTATGATGAAACCAGTGAATCCAGGCTATTTTTAGGACATTCTCAACATTTATTTTGAACTAAGGCATCAACAATATTTCTCTCCCTTAATCTGAAGAGTTACAGTACAAAATATAAATTTCACTGGGCCCCTGGACACAGCATAAAACATTACAGGGCCTCAAACCAGAACAATCAAGAAATTATAAAAGCATGTAAGTTACATGCTTTTATCATTTCAAAAATATATGGTTCTAGGTCCAGCTCTACTGTGAGTTGTACGGCAACATCCAGAGAGGAAAGGGTTACATGATGTAACCAGGCCCGGATCTAGACGGCACAGATTGGGGGGGTATTTCAAAATTTTGGTGGGGCATAGTGTGGAGTTTCATGTGGAACATTTTTCTTCTAATGCAGGAGTTCTTAACCTGTTTGACGTTGAAGCCCAGTTTTCCCAGTGCAGAGCGGCCCTCGCAGCCCACTAGTGCAAAACAGAAACTTTTTTGCGGCCCTCAAGGTGGCACTTACGGCCCAAGTTCGGGCCACAGCCCTGTGGTTAAGAAGCTGTTCTAATGTATGGCCAACAGAGCATTAACCTATCAAAAGGTATGGCCAGGCTATTACTACTAACCAATTACTATGCCCAGCATTCTATATGACATCAGTAAAATTACAAATAGCAAATAACCAGGACCTTGGAGTGATGATGAAATAAAAATGAAATGATAAAAAAATGAATTGATCGGGGAAAACATTTGTGAATGTGACTTGTGGAGATGATTCAGACTCCACAGAATGAGACAGAATAAAAAACAAAACTTGCGCTTTTATTGTGGAGGCGGATGTGCGCGTGGTGCGTGATACATGCGGCTTGACGTGGAGCTCTGTGATATGAAATGATAAAAAATGAATTGATTGGGGAAAACATTTCACTCACACACACAGTTGCACACACAGTCGTGCACACACACCGAGAACCGGAACGCACGGGCCAGACAGTGCGCTGCTTCCACTGCGCTTTCACGTGGAGCCTGCTATGCGGCCCGGAGCGGAGGAGCACGTGCAGCGCGCCGCGCACGTGTTCATGCAGACAACGGGACGCGGAGCGAACTGCGGCAAAAATTGGGTGGGCAGTAGAGTTGGGCGGTATCCAAATTTTGATACCGTTAAACCGTCTCCACATTTTCCCGGGGTATACGGTATTACCATTGCTAAGGCTAAAAAAAAAAAAAAACTAAAAAAAACTTCATAGCACTACAGTGGAGTGGCCTCGCCAAATGGCAGCTTGCACCTTTACCGTTCAGAAACAGAATAGCAAGCATTACATAGGCCTAATGATACTGAAAACATAACAAAACATGTACAAAATTAGTAACTTTTATTAACAAATGTGTAAAGTGCAAATACAGCAGCCAACCGACGGGACGAAATGACAGAGCCTGTGGGCTAAAGCCAACAAACCAACAGGAATCAAATAAATAAAATATTTGATCTTATCAAATAAGAAAATCTGAACAATAAATAACAAGACATAACCGAAAATGTGCATATATAACCCTGTCCTGAGAACGCAGTGGAAAATACTGCTCGTTTGTATATTTTTAAAATCTATTAACATGAATCAAATAAATTAAACGTACAACTATACAACATCCCGGACCGTTTTCGTCCATCAGAAAAAGCTACTCCTTATTGAAAATAAAAATATTAAGCTATTGAATGCAAAACCAGCATGTTCACTTTTTCCGGCTTGAGTAGGGCACGTTGTGAATTGACAACTTTGCCCGCGGTGCTGAAGACCCGTTCCGATGGAGAGCACAGGCATTTTCGGGCAACCCTCGTTCCACCAAAGAAGTTGTCCATGGCAACAGCTGAGTCCGGGATTTGCGGGGTTAACCAGGACTCCGTGAAAACCATGACGCTGCAGTCTCTGCATTCCCTCTGATACCGTGTAAGCGCCGCTAATTCGTCCGTCTTGTTCGGAATAGACCGCACGTTTCCCACGATGACAGAGGGAAGCACAGGTCTGCAGCGTCCTTTCCTTTCCCGGAGTTTGCGTCCAGCACGTCGGCCTCTGCGCGTCCTCCGTAGCAGCTCCTCCGGGATGTCATGGCGGTCTCGGGGGAGCACAACTGCGCCACGCAGCGCTAACAGCTGATCCCTCGTGTAAACAATGGGAGCACGTGACCTTACGCACATGGCACCGGTGAAAAAGTTAAAATCCAGAGAAAATAGAGGTTGAAATGGAGCAGAAACATCGCATTTCTGAAGCCCTTAGCCTTATACACACAATCTTCAAAGTGTACAAAAGAACAAGCAGGTAAGAGCCGAAAAAAGTAGGAAAATAAGGGAGCGCGTTGCAACCAGCTCCGGCTCACGCCGCGCCGGAAAAAAAACAACAACGGAAAAAAACAACTTTGGGACCAACTCAGCGCGGTCTGTCATGTTGTCTTGTTTTTCTCCTCCTCCTTCTGAGCGGTAATGACACGTGACGACGCAACATGCAGGAACTTCATCGAACGTCATCTCTCCGATAGTAATATTAGTTTTAAACTGTAATAGTATTAAATTAACAAACACAACCACACATACATAGGTGCTGGACAAACACTCTTTATTTAGGCAATAAATTAATTATAGTTATTATATTAGGGCAAGATTTTTTTTTTTTAATGACGGTAATGAATCTGATACCGTTGCTATTTTTAGATACCGCAGTATACCGTATTACCGCCCAACCCTAGTGGGCAGGAAAACATTTTGCACTGCTTCTAGATCCGGCCGTGGATGTAACGCTATGGTCCTTCTCGCGAGTGGGTTCGCATCTCGTGTTCACATTCCAGAGTAGCGCCCTCTAGCGATTAGTTACAATTAATGCATTTTGTTCGGCCAACGTCTTGATCGACAATTAATTGTAAGTCGATTAATTGTTGACATCCCTAATTAAAACAAATGCATGTTAACAACTTACTACTACAAACTTTACATCTCCTTTAATGTTTGCGTTATGATGTTAAAAATGTCAAGCTCTATAGTCAATAAAAGGAAAGAGCTCTAAAATCCTATAATTTTAAGATAATTTAATGTTGAGCACAAAATAATAGTTCTGAAATAGATCAAGATAAATACTTACTCTTCTAGATAATAGATTTAGTGTTGATTATCTGGTTATTAATTTTTTCATAGTCCTGAAACAGGTTACCTACTTTTACTACATGCTACTCCTTCTCGCACTAGTAAAGTAAAATCAGGGCAAGACAAAGAAAGAAATGTTTGACTGGTACTTTGGCTCTGACCTAAATTAGACTCAATAATTACCCCCGAACACAACTTAAAACAAATGAAATCAATTTATGGCCCCTCCCCTTTGGCTCTCTGTGTTTGAGTCTGTCCCTGGAGTGGATTTACTTACTGCCATTGTCGGAGTCTTCGCTGCTGCTTGGATGCCTGCTCCTCTTCATCGTCGTCTGTGGAGCGACAGCCAGATTTAATCCAAAAAACAGAGATGTGGAATTATCTGGAAACAAAATTTATCATTTTAATTGATGGGCTTGTAACAGATCAAATTAGATTTGGCTAATTTGGATGAAATGTCTCATTCATGTTCATAATTGGGACACGTCACTTAAAAAAGTAAAAAAGCAAGCTAAAACCCAACACAAAACAGTAAGTCAATAATATAGCCACAAGCGGCAATGATCAGCCCTCGCGTTCGCCCTCGCCAACGCCGCGCCCTGCAATAGCTGTGCCCAATACCAACCCTAATACCCGTAAACCACAATCATGACTTTAACACCTAGCCCCAACCCTAATGCTTTGCTTAACCTTAAACTTGACTCCAAGCTTAAACCCAACCCTAGTTATAACCCTAACTCCTAACCTAACCCTGCCATTTTCTAAATTTTGGTGCGTGTTTATTCAAATAAATAAATAAATAAATAAATAAATAAATAAATAAATAAATAAATAAATAAATGGATTGGGATACCAAAACTGAATTTTGTGCTAAATTTCAGATATTTTTGAAAAACTGATTCAAATTTCACTGAGATCGGAGTTCGTATGTGCAAATGGAGCAATTTGTAAAAATTTAAGATTTCAGAAATTCTGGACAATTTTTAGTAGACCTGTGTTGAAAAAACAAAACAAAACGATTTTCCAATTTTGAATCGATTTGCATATTAATTTCTTAGGATAGATTCGTACGTCCAAAGATTGATTTAATTAATTACATTTTCATTTTAAATACATTTTCCCCGGGTGAACTTTAACCCCACTAGTCGCGTCATTGAATTCATGCATGCACGCACAGTCTGACTATATCAAAACAACTAGCATGGCGTCGGACACGAGTTGCAGCGTTAACCAAGTCCCGGCTTTGAAAACGCCCAAAACACTTAAAGCTTCCATCTGGCAACATTTCGGATTCACAAACGACAAAGGTGCGCTTGACAAAAGCAAAGCGATTTGCAAGTTATGCCAAATGGAGGTGAAGTATTGCGGAAATACGACCAACTTCAGGAACCACTTGTTGTGACATCACCAAGATCTCAAGCCGTCCACTGAGCCACAACAGATGAAACTCAAGCAAACCTTACAACTACCAGCCAACTCGAACTGCACGTTCTCTGCGCCCGTATTCTGTTGTTGAAAATGAGGGCTTCAGGCGGCTACGTTATGGTGTCTCGCAAACGTGTGTCTGAAGAAGTCATCCCAAACATGCATGAGCCAGTAAGAAGAAAAATCCCCAACACTCAGTGATCACACCCCTGCATGCCCTGCTGCTGAAGGAGATGACCAGCCTCCCAGAAGACTCCAAAGTTGTTAAGGACATCAAGGATGAGATCAAGAATCACCTGAGCACGAGGTAGGCCTATGCTGTGTGTGTGTGTGTGTGTGTGTGCACACGTGTGTAAGTGTGACAGCTGCATTGCTTGCTTGTGTGTGTGTGTGTGTGTGTGTGTGTGTGTATTAGACCTTCGCGATTTATCGATTAAATCGAATTTACAGTTCAGGACAATGTGTTTTTATGAAAATCAATTTTTTTGTTATTTTTACATGCGAGCAGAACTAATGCGCGGCCACATTCTACACAGGTAAGTTAGCGAGGCGTACCCAAACATTGTACAAGTTAGCGCGGCAGCTTGTACGAAACAAATGTGTTGCTACATCTGTTATATGGAACTGGTTCGGTTTTCTTGCGTCGGACTTAAAACAAACGAGTGCTCCCTGTAAGGTCTGTTCAAAAGCTGTTGCAGCACGACAAATTTATCCTAGCGCCGAAAGCAGAGACACGCAGCAGAGTGGGAGAAGTGCAGGTCCGAACGGAATGAAAATAACCACCATCCAGTCCCTAAAACATTTTCGAACTGTTTGCAGTATGATAAGCACGGCCCACCACAGAAGGCAATCACACACGCTGTTGTATGTTTTACCAAAAACATGATGTATGTTGTAAAAGACAAGGTGCCCATATATACTGTGGAAAAGCCTGGATTCATTAACATGGTGAAAGTTTTGGACCCGAAGTATGTGCTATCAAGCCGCAAATATTTTTCTGAAGTTGCCACATCTGTATACAGACTGCATAATGCTGTAGGTAAGGGTCTGCAAGGGATTTTTTTTTTTTTTTAAACAATAACAGCTTAATTGATGCAAGGTGTAATGTATTAGTTTTATAAAAGAACGTTGCATTATTCTGAGCCATTTGTCTGTCATCTGTTTTTGAGTAGGGCAGAGAAAAATCGATTAAAATCTGAAATCAGATTTTTTATTTTTTATTTTTAAATCTGAGATTTTATTTTTGGCCATATCGCCCAGCTCTAGACTGTGAATAACTGTATACAGTGCCGTGAAAAAGTATTTGCCCCCTTCCTGATTTCTGTGTTTTTTGCATATTTATCACTCAAAACATTGTCAGATCATCAAACCAATTTTAATATCACACAGAAACAACCCAAGGAAAGACAAAATTCAGTTTTTGAATGATGATTCCATTTATTAGTGCACAAAAAAAATCTAAACCTATCTGGCCCTATGTGAAAAAGTAATTGCCCCCTTAATCTAATAGCCAGTTGAGCCTCCTTTGACAGCAATAACTGTAACCAAACGTTTGCGATAATTGGTGATGAGTCTTTCACACCGCTGGGGAGGGATTTTGGCCCACTCTTCTATGCAGAATTGTTTCAATTCTGCCATATTGGAGGGTTTTCTTGTATGAACTGCCCGTTTAAGGTCACACCACAGCATCTCAATCGGATTTAAATCCGGACTTTGACTTGGCCACTCCAAAACCTTAATTTTGTTTTCTTTGAGCCATTCAGAGGTGGACTTGCTGGTGTGTTTTGGATCATTGTCCTGTTGCATGATCCAAGAGCGCTTGAGTTTGAGGGCACGAACTGATGGCCGGACATTCTCCTTCAGGATCTTCTGGTAAACAGCAGAATTCATTTTTCCGTCAATCACAGCAAGTTGTCCTGGTCCTGAGGCAGCAAAGCAGGCCCAGACCATCACACTGCCACCACCATGCTTTACTGTGGGCACCATGTTCTTTTTATCAAATGCTGTGCCATTTTTACGCCAGATGAAACGGGCTGCAGACCTTCCAAAAAGTTCAATTTTAGACTCATCGGTCCACAAAATGTTTCTCCAAAAGTCTTGAGGGTCATCAAGGTGCTTTTTGGCAAAGGTGAGACGAGCCTTTGTGTTCTTTTGTGAAAGCAGTGGTTTTCTCCTGGGAACTCTTCCATGGATGCCATTTTTGGCCAGTGTTTTTCTAATGGTGGAGTCATGAACACTGACCTTAACTGAGGCCAACGAGGCCTGTAGTTCTTTCGATGTGCGTCTAGGTTCTTTTGTGACTTCCTGAATGAGCCGTCGTCGCACTCTTGGAGTAATCTTAGTTGGTCGACCACTCCTGGGAAGGGTTGCAACTGTTCCCAGTTTCCTCCATTTTTGAATAATGGCTCTGACAGTGGTTCGCTGGAGCCCCAGAGCTTTGGGAATGGCTTTGTAACCTTTTCCTGAATTATAGACTTCTATCACTTTTTTCTCATTTGTTCTTGAATTTCTTTGGATCGTGGCATGATGTGTTTGTTCTTGAGATGTTGTAGCCAACTTCACTTTGTTTGACAGGAACTATTTAAGTGATTTCTTGATTCAACACAGGTGGTGACAATCAGGTGTGGGTGTGGCATGTAGAACTGAACTAAGTTTTCTCAAAACTGTGGTTAGTCACAGTTAGTTTGTGATTTAACAAGGGGGGGCAATTACTTTTTCACATAGGGCCAGATAGGTTTAGATTTTTTTTGTGCACTAATAAATGGAATCATCATTCAAAAACTGAATTTTGTCTTTCCTTGGGTTGTTTCTGTGTGATATTAAAATTGGTTTGATGATCTGACAATGTTTTGAGTGATAAATATGCAAAAAACACAGAAATCAGGAAGGGGGCAAATACTTTTTCACGGCACTGTATATTAAAGGAAACACAATTAAAGAAAACATTATTATTCTCCTGTGATGGTATTGATTGATTTAAATGTCTAAAATGTAAATTTCAGGTATGTGAACCAGAAGGACATGCTGCATGTCGCCTCAGCTGTCGATCCACACTTCAAAGCCCTCCCATTCCTCAGGAGGAGCAAGACAGCACCTTTTCCAGACTCCAGACTGAAGTAGTCAGTAAGATGGAGGAAACAGCATCTAATGTAAAGTAATAAGAAGCCCTGTGGAAAAAAAAAATAAAGCAAATCCTCTCTCTGTTACACACACGTACACCTCTGTATACAATACACATTTTCTCTCTCTACTCTCTCACGCAGCAAGATGATGCGGATGATGAAGCTGACGGAGTGGAGGAGGAGGTGGAACCTCAACCCCCTGCACCTAATCCCAAGCAATCCAGCGCCTTGGAGTGTCTTCTTGGGGAAGCCTACAGACCAAGAGAGGAGGGAGGAACACAGAAAACTCGAGAAGAAGAGGCAGAAGATGAGATCAAAAGGTACAGGGCAAGGAGAGCGGCGGGACTGCAGGACAATCCTCTGGCCTGGTGGAGGGAGAATGAGAAAGAGTATGGTAGTTGACAGGAGGACAGTTTACCCAGTCTGTCTCAAGTCATTTCATGTCCTGTCCTGTTTACATGTTTGATAATATGTCCTGTTTACATGTTTGATAATATGTCCTGTTTACATGTTTGATAATTGAAAATTAAAATAAAAATGCATTTCTGTTCAACAGCAACAGCTTTTGGATAAATTCTTAATCTTAATAATGCACCAGGTTAGTGTCCCATTAGCAGTCCATTGCTGCAGGTATAGACACCTCTGGAGTCCTCTATTTGCCGTCCTGGATCACTTTTCTGGGAAGGGGATTGATCCTCCCCATTTTCACCAGTCTTATAGCCATCATTAACTAGCAATACTTAATTAATTTGCTGCTGAACGTCAATGTAATACTAGTATTAATATGTTGTCATGTAATTCAGGTGACAACTCAAAAAATGTTTTTAATAACACCAACCCAAATCAGGATCGGATTGATTCGTGATAATAGATTCTGGTGGAGTGGATGGCATTGGTGATTATATTTTTACTTGTCATGATGTACTTCTGTGTCAAATTCCATGATTCTACATGCAGGTTTTTTTGTGTCATTCCTATTCCCTAATGCATTCCAGACGACCACCCTGCCATACTATTGTCCCTTCCTGTGATCTGCCCAGGCCAACACATCCTCAACCAGAAAAATTACATAGTGCTCCTTTTTTTTTTTTTTTAAAGAGCCTTTGTGCCCCCTGCTGGGCCAACCATGAAAAATGCCCCTTGTGAGTATTATGCTTTTGCTTTTAGTCATTCATAGAATGTAATTGCCAAATTTGGTGCAAATCCGATAATGTTGACATTTCATGTCTATGGTAGGAAGCGCTATAGTGTTCACATTTCATATGCTATATAGTGTATTATATTCAGGCCAAGAGCATGCTTTAGTGATTAAAATTTCAGCACAATTGGACTAAGCATGTGTGAACAGGAGCAAATCTTGACATTGAAAATTTTGATAGAAATATGTGGCTTTGTAAGAGATAGTTTCAGATTTTTCGGCACTTCTGAACTTTGGGCAAAGTTTGGGGAGTTTTTGAATGTATTTGGGGGGGGGGGGGGGTCAATTTAGAGCTCAAAGTGCATAATAATAATAAAATTATTTTTTCAGTGAGAAAGAAAGAAAGAAAAAAAGTCCTTTTTCCTTCGTCGTCCATCATGAATAAGAGACAAGCCCATTGCACCTCACCAGCTTCTGGCGCTCAGGCCTAAACATTAATTGACATCATAAAATGAAAAAAAAAAGAAGGAAAAAAAAATACTAAAACCCACAGTATTATCTCTCATGTTTTAAAAGGCAATTTTTATGTATTAAAACAATTATAATATGCCTTATTTTTTATAACCCTTTATTGACTTCATTTCCCATCATGCATCTGAGTAAACACTACCCAGGCCATAGAGACTCCTTTAAAGTATGAATACAAGTAGCGACTATCTAAAGCGGTCTATGCAATAGAATTACAGCAGATAATACCATACTAACCCTAACCCTAAAAATCTGATCAAATCCTCCAAGAGTGTTGGGCGGGATCCCACGTTACGTAACTGTGTCGGACATTATGCAACACAAGTATGTCCCGCTTCTTAAAATAGTCCCGTGGAACTACATTTACAGTAGTTTGATTTCCGTTATACACTCCACCTAATCATACACTCTTAAAGCTTGTGTTTTGCACTTAAATTGGGCCGTTATAAACATAAATCGTACTTTATAACATAGGACTAGCCCCGAGCTATGCACCACATCAGAGTAAATCTGGCTAAGCGCTAGCGGTGTTTAGCACTAGCTAATGCCACATAGCATTTAGCTTTATCCGCTTTAAATCAGGCACACGGCTACGGTCTTTAACTCAAACACATGATTAAATCATCATGTATACTCAAACAGGTTGGAAATATGTGACTGTAGGTTAATAATATGTTAAAAAAAACTCATTAGAACTGGTTAGCTTCTATAGTTAGCATGCTAGCGGCAGCTAATGTTTGTTAGCATCGCGTATCGCGTCGTCTCATGGTTCACTCCCCTGGATGGAACTAGAGCAACCTGTCAAAGGTTAGGGGTCAATAATATTCGACAAATCTCCCAAAATATCACATTTACATATCTAAACATCAGATCGCTTTATCATTCAAGCATTTAAGTAGTTTAAGCCTCGGCTCTGCAGAATTTAAAGATTTTCTCACAAAAATACGACTGTGGTTAATCTTTGGCGCCATTTTAAATGACGGAGTGCGTAAAAGAAAACAAACTGCGACCATAAACTTGCACAAAACTACGAGGGAGAAAGCAGCTGCACTATTCACAAGAAACACGAGAATTTTAGAAAAAGTGGAGGGTACGTACAGAGCACAGGCCGATCAGAAGTGGGGCTACACTTTGGTGCAGCGCAGTTTGCAGAGTTCCGTCTGACACAAACAGCAGCGGGCGGAGAGGCGGACCAGCCCCGGCTTCTGTGCGCCTCCGCCCGGCGACACGCGAGGGCAGCACCGCCTCGAATAAAGTAGAGAACACAGTGTACTTTTCACAAAACACAAATGGAAACTGCAGTAAAAATGCACAATAACGATTTTCCCGGAGTGGGGAAAGCAATAGCGTGTATGGAGCAGAGGCACGCTGCGCGGAGTCCGTTCAAGTAAACAACGTGGATGTGGGTGTGTGGGTGACGCAGCTGCTCCGATGCTTTGGGAAGCGCTGGCTTTATCTTTTAAAGGCACAGAAACAGAAAGAAACATCTACCAGCTACGAGTTAAGTGACAAGTATACAGTCATGGCCAAATGTTTTGAGAATGACACAAATATTACATTTTCACAAAGTCTGCTGCTTCAGAGTTTTTATATGTTTTTGTCAGATGTTTCTATGTTATAATGAAATACAATTAAAAGCATTTCATAAGTATCAAACGCTTTTATTGAGAATTACACAGAATTCATGCAATAAGTCAATATTTGCAGGGTTGACCCTTCTTTTTCAAGACCTCTGCAATTCTTCCTGGCATGCTGTCAATCAACTTCTGGACCAAATCCTGACTGATGGCAGTCCATTCTTGCATAATCAATGCTTGGAGTTTGTCAGAATGTGTGGGTTTTGATTGTCCACCCGCCTCTTGAGGATTGACCACAAGTTCTCAATGGGATTAAGATCTGGGGAGTTTCCTGGCCAAGGGCCCAAAGTTTTAATGTTTTGTTCCCCGAGCCATTTTGTTGTGACTTTTGCTTTATGGCAAGGTGCTCCATCATGCTGGAAAAGGCATAATTATTGCGCAGTTCCACACAAACATTACCAGTCAAAAGTTTGGGAAGCCTTTTATTTAGTTATTTTTTTTCTTCTCTATTTATAGTACTTTCTACATTTTAGATACATACAGAACACTTCAAATATATTGACTTGTGTAACTAAATATTTTTGGACAGAATAAAGGGTGGTTACACTGAGGATATAAAAACATATTTAGTGGAGTTATTTATCTTTTTTCTACATAATTCTATATATCTTACTTCATATATTTGATGTCTTCTGTATCTATGTAAATGTAGAAAGTAAAAATAAAGAAAAAAACATTGACTGAGATGGTGTGCAAACTTTTGAAAATCAAACAACAACAAAAAATCAGACAATTTCATTCACACATGTTTGAGTCATATTTTATTAATTGCCTGTCTCCAAAGCTCAAAATGCTCTGTTCCACCTTGTGATGTCATGTAGTGGTAGTTTTGAAGTTAACAGCTACATTTTATCTTTAGGTGGCAATGTTAGGGCTGAAATTATCCAAATGATTCTAGTGAAGGCATATGGCTTTTAAAAACACAGTGGAGCACTTCCTGTATTAACACATGACATCACAAGGTGGAACAGGGTGTTTTCAGTTTGAGAGAACTCAGCCTAAATATGCAGGGTTTTTTGAGTTAAACAATGTGAATGACACAAAACACAACTCCAGGTCTTTTTATGATGCGAAAACAACATTATAACATAGATCAGAAAATAGAGTAGGTAACATTAGAATAATAAAATACATCAGAACTGAGTAGAGCCATCTTTTGGAACAAAAAACATGTTTTAATAATAAAAATCTCAAAATAAAACCAACTCAAAACACTTTATTCTCACACATTTTTATGCATCATTGACACATTTGATAGTGATGTTTAACAGTGACAAGAAAAGATTAAAACATACTAAGCACATGACATATTACATCATAGCTGTTGTGGAATTTTGCATCCCCTGTATAGTCTTAACTCCTCCAGTTCATTGTTGACATTTCTCTATGGTTAGCTCTGGGGTCATCCAACTATTACAGGGTCTGTCCTTTAACATTATCAGCTTCCTCATCTCACAGATGCGATGCGCTGTGCTCTTCTCATTTTATCTTGGCTAGCATGTCTCCAGGCTGTCCTTAGCTCCTATTTAAACCTCCTTGTCTGCAAGCCCAGGCTGATGGTAAATAAACATCTCCTGCCTCAGACATCCAGTCTCCTGCCTCTCTGTACAACTCTAGGACTCGTTACGACACCACTTATTTTCCCTAACAATAGCTACCAAAGCAGTTATCAAATGTGCTGATGTGACTAAATGCAGTTAACAAATAATCAATAAAATAAGCTGCATAGTTGATCAAATAGTAGTTCATGTCCATCTGTTCCTGTACATGTACTGACTATTGTGTGTAGAATCCCTCAGTCATCCAGGTAGAATCCATGGTAAAAGGAGAAATTCAATGTGTCAACTGGACTGGCTTCTTCAGTTCTGGTCAGACACTGGTGGACACTGCCTATAACTGCCTGAAGGAAAGAGCAAACTACAATGAAATTACTGAGACTACCAAATACAGTGGCCCTTCGTTTATCACGGGGGTTAGGTTCCAGAAATAACCTGTAATCAGTGAAATCCGCAAAATAGGACAACTTTATATTTTACAATTATTATACATGTTTTAAGGCTGTAAACGCCTCACCACACACATTATACACTTTTCTCAGACTGGGGGAGACGCGCGCGGACACGTGAAAGCCGAATGGAAAGCGACCTGGATAGGGCTGTGCAATTAATTGAATTTTGATCATGATTTCGATTTTGGTGTCAAACGATCTCAAAATTCATATAATCGAGTCCAAACAATTATTTTTTTCATTTCTCTGTCGAGAGGGACGCGCTCGCGCAATACATTCCCTTCCACGCGGGCCAATGCGCAGCGCAGACTTACTGGCACCTACACTGGCACGAGAGGAAAAGGAAGAGAGAAACAAAGAGAAGAGAGAGGATTCACCCCCTCCCTCTCTGCGGCCGGCTGCGAGTCGAGCTCACGCTACCACGATTTGACCAATGTCTGTCCGAGTTCCTACGAAGAATTGACCGATCACGGCACTAGTTGCTACCAGGAATTGACCAATCACACGGCAGGAGTTGCTACCACGATTTGCTGCCAAGAACTGACCAATGACAGCACGAGCTCCTACCAATAACGCACACGCTCGCATATGAAGCCAAGAACACGGAAACTACAGAAGACAATAGTAAACGAAGTTAGTATAACGCAACATTTAATCACTTTTAAATCGATCGTTCACCCTCTGTGGTATTTACTATGAATACAACGTACAAAGAAACACTTTACATGGGACTTTGTAGAGATACGCAATCGGCATTTTCAATAGAGGCTACATGAATTACTTATCCTGGACAACCGTTCATCTCGGAGCTGCTTCTTTTTTCGGATTTGCTGGACAGTATCTCATCTTTGCTTTTGGTAAGTCATCATAAAATGTGTGTTTGTCATATCACTATTCTATTTTAGCGCTATTATATTATATTGTATTAATTATATTATGTTATATTTATTATATTAATAATATAATATAATATAATATAATATAATATTATATTATATTATATTATATTATATTATATTATATTAATTATATTATGTTATATTTATTATATTATATTATATTATATTATATTATACTGAGGAGAAATGTGTGAGGAAAGTGAGGAATAGCTGTGTGTGATAACTTTTTGTTTGTGTGTGTGCCTGTGTGTATATCATAGCACCAGGCTATTTTATGTTTATAT
This sequence comes from Paratrypauchen microcephalus, assembly GCA_036785185.1. Taxonomy (NCBI): domain Eukaryota; kingdom Metazoa; phylum Chordata; class Actinopteri; order Gobiiformes; family Gobiidae; genus Paratrypauchen; species Paratrypauchen microcephalus. The sequence continues at coordinate 897,824 of JAVJIX010000108.1, forward strand.
TTGTTAGGTTGTATTTGATTAAGTTTAGGGCAATCTGTAGAATAAGACAGAAGAAGAATAAATGTTTAAGGGGAGAGTAGCCCACTTTGTGTGTGTGTGTGTGTGTCTGTATGTAGGTAGGGGATTTTGAAAAAATCGTTTGAATAATCGTGATTTCAATATTGACTGAGATAATCGTGATTATGATTTTTTTTTTTCCATAATCGAGCAGCCCTAGACCTGGATATCATTTAGGCCACCGCTAACAGTGCCGAACTGGCTGACACGGTTCACTGCTCTGGAGACGCCTCTGAGCACCAGCCCTCTCCACCCGACTCTGGTGCTCCAGGTACAGACGAACACTATTGGCTTAAGCGAGGGGCTAGACCTAAAGCGTGACGGGGGAAGACCCACTGTCCCCTCTCTGCAGGCGAGTGTCTTCCCCCCCTGCGGCTCCCTCGGCCGCACACCTCCTGTCACCCAGGCGCTCTCGTGAAGGACATCATAGACTCTGTCCCTACCACCCTGTGTGACCATCCCAGGTTTAGACCTGGTCTAGTCCTGGTTTAGTCCAGGTTTAGACCTGGTTTAGACCTGGTTTAGTCCTGGTTTAGTCCATGTTTAGTCCTGGTCTAGTTCCGGTCTAGTCCCGGTCTGATCCCGGTCTGGTCCCAGTCTGGTCCTCATGTCTTAGTCCCGGTCTGGACTTCCTACGGATCCAGTGACTCATGTCTCCGCTGATACACTATAAAAAAAAAAATAGACAAAAAAAAGAAAAAAAAATCTGCGAAACAGTGAGGCCGCGAAAAGTGAACCGCGATAGAGCGTGGGACCACTGTACACACCACTTTTGTACTGCAGAGAGTACAAAAGTGTACAGTGGTCCCTCGCAGCAGACATATTGAATTTCTCCTTTTGCCAATCTTATCAATCTTTCCCAAACTCCACCATGATGGGCAGCAAGTGGGGGGTTGAATGTCCATCTTATATCTTCTGCCAAAAATGCACTTTGGATTTTTCTGTGATCCAATTCCTTAAGTGCTTCTTTTAGCTCCTTATGTGCTCCTACAAAGGTACCGCGCAGTCAGTTCTGATGCTTTAGACTGGTCCCCGTTGACAGATAAATCTCCTTATAACATTTATACAGGAGTCTGTAATGAGTAAGTGAGCCATTTCCAAATGTACAGTCCTGCTGACCAGCCATGTAACAATGACTCCCCATCTTTTCACTTCTGATCTGCCTTTTTTCACTTCTATAGGACCAAAGTCTATTCCAACATGACTGAAAGGCAGAATATCAGAGCACAAGAGGTCTTCAGGCAGATCTGCCATCTTTTGCTCTGTGGGCTTTGACTGCATGTGTCTACAGAATACACAGTTTTTAATGATCTTTCTGGCCAGCCTCACGTAGTCTGGAGAGCATGAAGTTTTGCCCTGAGTGTCCCATTGCCTGGTGAATGTGATGCAGTAGAAGGTGAGACAGATGTGAGTGCTTAGGCAAGATGATCAGATTTCTCTGCTCCACTGCTACAGTAGACTTATTTATGTGACCTCCCACTCTTAATATGTCTTTGTCAGTGCTTGGATCAATTTTGTAGAGGCAGAGTTTTGAGCTCAAACACTGTCTCACATTTTTGAGAAGACGCAGTTCTTGGTCAAAATGTCTTTCTCATTCAAATTGAGTCAGAGCTCTGTCTGCTTCTTTTATGTTTTCCATCGTCAAAGTCTGTATGTCATCACTGTATTTATGGTAAAAGGAGAAATTCAATTTGTCAACTGGACAAAGTTTATTTGATCGAAGACATTTCGCAGCTCATCCAAACTGCTTCATCAGTTCTGGTTAGAGTGCTGATGGACACTGCTTATATCTAGCTGCAGGGAGGAGCTAATTATAATGAAATTACTTTGAAACTATCCCACCTTTGTTTTCCAGTTTCTGTCTGGGTTCTAGATATAAGCAGTGATCCAGTCAGACCCAGCCTCCTCCTCCTCTCATCCAGCCAGACTGAGCCTCCACCTCTGATCCAACTAGACCCAACCTCGTCAATCTTTCATCATACCAGTCCCAGCCTCCTCCACCTCTGACCCAGCCAGTCCCAGCCTCCTCCTCCTCTGATCCAGCCAGACGCTCCTCATCAATAAAAGCTAATGCAACATTTCAAAGACTATTTTATTTATGGGTAAAATGTAGAAAAAATATTGACTCTATCTGGGGTGACAAATTATTATGGGGCATTGTAAGGAGAAGAGATCTCCCTTTAGTTTTACACAGGGTTTGCATTACTGTCTCAACTTTTCTCTGTCCTGACTGCTTTTTTGTTTACACAGTAGAATCGGTGATTCTGTAATTATACAAAATTATTTGGCCTGCTTAATCTTTGGTTATTTTTAAATTATTCAACCAACTATCAAATTCCTTCATGGAAAAGCTCCCAACATGCTTTTTGATTCCCAGTGTTTTCTAAAGCACATCCCTCCAGATTAATTTTTCATTCTCAAAAATTGGACACAGGCACTTCATAAATCGACCTGCTCTTTTTCCAGCCTCAATGAAATACTATAAACCTAAGCTATACTGTATACACCCGCGGTACCCTTAACTTAATATTTTGTTGCCCAACCTTTTGAGGAAATAACTGCAATCAAACGATTCCTGTAACTTAAGATGCGTGAAGAGTCCCTCAGTTGTCCAGGTAGAATCCATGATAAGAGGAGAAATTCAATTTGTCAACTGGACAAAGTTTGTTTGGTTGAAAACGTTTCGCCGCTCATCCGAGAGGCTTCGTCAGCTCTGGTTCTAGTGCTGGTTAGACCCTGTTTATATCTAGCTGCAGGGAGGAGCTACCTACACTGAAATAGCTCTGAAACTATCTCCACTAATCTGTCTCTTTTGTTTTTCGAATTTCTCTGGCGTCTAGTATTAGCATATCTATTCAGCCCTAGGAGGGGGTCACTACCCTGAAATAGCTGATACTATCTCAACTAATCTGTCTCTTTTGTTTTTCAAATTTCTCTGGCGTCTAGTTTAGCATCCCTATTCAAGCCTAACGGTTGATTCCTGTAACTGTCAATGAGATTTCTGCCCCTCTCAGCAGGTATTTTGGCCCACTCCTCATGAGCAAACTGCTTCAGATGTCTCAGGTTTGAAGGATTCCTTTTCCAGACGCATGTTTCAGCTCCTTCCAAAGATGTTCAATAGGATTTAGGTCAGGGCTCATAGAATGCCACTTTAGAATAGTCCAGTGTTTTCCTCTTGGCCATTCTTGGGTATTTTTAGCTGTTTGTTTTAGGTCATTGTCCTGTTGCAAAACTCATGACCTGCGACTGAGACCAAGCTTTCTGACACTGGCCAGCACATTTCTCTCTAGAATCCCTTGATAGTCTTGAGATTTCATTGTGCCCTGCACAGATTCAAGACCCCCTGTGCCAGATGCAGCAAAGCAGCCCCAGAACATAACAGAGCCTCCTCCATGTTTCACAGTAGGGACAGTGTTCTTTTCTTGACATGCATCATTTTTCCGTCTGAACATAGAGCTGATGTGCCTTGGCAAAAAGTTAAATTTTTGTCCATCTGTCCATAGGGCATTCTCCCAGACGCTTTGTGGCTTGTCAACATGTAGTTGAGCAAAGTCAAATCTGGATTTTTTATGATTTGTTTTCAACAATGGTGTCCACCTTGGTCGTCTCCCATTAAGTCCACTTTGGCTCAAACGACGACGGATGGTGTGATCTGACACTGATGTTCTTTGAGCTTGAAGTTAACCTTTAATCTCTTTAGATGTTTTTCTGGGCTCTTTTGTTACTATTCGTATTATCTCAGATTTGTCATCAATTTTCCTCCTCGGCCATGTCCAGGGAGGTTGGCTATCTTAAATTTCTGAATATGTGCAACTGTAGTGTTGGCATAAAGGATACTTTAATTCCATTCGTTACTCGTTTGATACCAGTGTTTACCTTAATTGTCCTAAAACCAGTATCCTATGCCTTCTCAGATTCTTTATGGTGATGAAGCAGACGACCAGAACATTAAAATCTGATACAATACGTTTATTTACCCTGACAGAGGAGTCTGATTACGAAGTGCCCGGTTCCTATCTGTCCCTAATGGTACAGACAGAGAATAGTGCATTTCCCTAAAATTCTAACATTTATAGTCTATGCGTAGAACAAAGAGAAGAGGTGGGGCTTGAGATGTCTTCCCCCCTTCTGGAGACAAACTGGAAAGGAGTGTAGCGTGAATCTTCTTATCAGTTTCTTCTCATGCCCTCTCATGACCTTTTCTCTCCAGACCCCCTGTAAAACTTAAAGCAGATGTGGTTGCACACAAAAAACTCAATACATCTTGTACTCCTCCATCTCTGTAGGTATTTTATTTTCTACAGTAGTCACAGGAACGTCAAGCTGCTTGGAGATTGTCTTATAGCCTTTACCTTTACCATGCTTGTCTATAGCCGTGTCCTAATTCTGTGTGCACAGTTCGGAGCGTGGTTTTAAGAGTACTCAGACTGCACTCAAGACTGTGCATACTTGCACAGCCCTGAGTGCAGTCCGCGGACCACATGGGCGTCGGCGAAATGCGACAGGTCTCGCAACTACCAGATGCAGCCGCCGAGTCAATTTTCTCCTGTAGAAGAAGTAGCGCGCGGTGCATGCTGGGATATATGACTGCGCAAAGTGTGCTTTTTCACGCACTTGGTCCAGGCCCCGATTTCCATGGAAACGACTGCAGTCTTCAATGCGACAGCAGTTGTTGTGCCGGAAGCGACGTACATGCCCTTAAAGCCCCAGTGTGTAGGATTCGTGGCGCATAGGGGGGTGGTGCTATTGCACTTTCTGTTTTAGCTACGGCAGACCTCGAGGGTCACCTGGGCGCGCCGTAACGCGGACAGCTCTCGTACCCGCGCATGAGCCGCGCGCCGCTACTGTATAAATAAAACGCGGTCCCGGTTTGTTTTTGTTTTTTTCTCATGAAAACACACATTCCCGATCATGTACCATGACACTCTACACATCAAATGAAACCTTAGAGTCTCCTCTTTTTGAATATGCAATTCATTTCCCTGCACAACAATCACTCCCCGAGCACATGGGGCTTTTATACGGAAAAGCACTAAACAAGGTTAGCTTACCTTAGAATGCTTTGCACTGGTCAAACTCTGTATTTCACCATAAACTTGCTCTCAATTTGTCCGTAAGGATCCAGCGAATAAAATCCAGTAAAACAATTTAGTCCAAAACACGTGTTAGATCCATTACGACGTCTGATCCGGCAGCATGCTTGTCTTGTTTACCCAAAACCACGAGCCTTGCCGAAGGCGAAGGCGGAGCCCAAATGTCCTTCTGCGGCTCTCGTATTCAAAATGGCTGCCTCTGCATGGGGAAGATCCCCCTTTTATGTGACTATATCTAAGTCCAAAATAATACTTTGATTTCATGATGGAAGTGAAAAGGCTTGGAAAACAATGTATTTTTGAATGGGTATCTTCAATTTCAGTAATTAACGGGTAAAAATCTTACACACTGTCCCTTTAAAACCACGCTCTGAACTGTGCACAATGAGAATTGAGACACGGCTAATAATTTTCTTTCTAATCTCCTGAGACAACTCTTTCCTTTGCTTCCTCTGGTCCATGTTGAGTGTGGTACACACAATGTCACCAAACAGCACAGTGTAGCCCTAGAGGCCCACTGACTGAGAACAAGACTGTAGACACCTCTGATGTGTGATAGTGGACACACCTTGGTGGACACACATGTCCCTTTGGTCACATTATTTTCAGTCTTTTCTAGCGGCACCATCATTTTTGTCCAGGCCTGTTTCATGAGTTTATTATTTTAAGTAATTCTGTTGAAGCATGTGTAACCCCTGACCCAAGGATAGTATAAAAAAGTCATCTAATTGTTTGGACCAGGCTCTAGGTTCTCAAGGGCTACAATAGGAACAATAATGATGTGAGTGTAAATGAGATGGCTGGAGACAGAGAAGAGCAAGCTTGTTTTGTATTGAATAGAAAATTATTATTATTATTATTATTATTATTATTATAAAATAAAAACATTTAGTTACAACTTAGTAGCCGGCAATCTATTCACATTCAAGTTGTGCACAATAATCAAAAAACCTCAAGTCCTACTGAGCTCAGTGTATTTAGTCGTTTTAGTCAGAGTCAGTGTTCATAAAGGATCCTCGTTGTGGCAGTTCGAGCGGTTACCACATGATGAGTTCGACAAGAAGAGCAGAGAGCAGGATGTTCTCCGTTCACAGTTCTGGGTTCTGGGACAGGCTCGCCATTTCCTCCAAGGAAAATCCAGATCCGAATCTTAATCAACACCGATGACAACAACAATGGAAATACAAAAAAAAACCTTGCCTGTATAACAAGAACAATGTTTTAGTATACAGCTAATTGAAATCCATTTCCATGATCCAACACTCAGTAATACCTATAGCTGTCATTTTTCTTTCAAATTATCAAATGTTATAACTTCATAGTTACATCAGAACTATACATGCATGTTTTTAACTCAAACTCTCATTGTTGCGCATTAATTTGTTCTTAATCCATGTAATAACAAAATTGCTACTTTAATCGTTGGCGGTACGGTGGCTGAGTGGGTAGCGCTCATGCTTCACAGCAAGAAGGATCCGGGTTCGATCCCTGGGTCGCCCGAGCCTTTCTGTGTGGAGTTTGTTCTCCCCGTGTCTGGGTGGGTTTCCTCCGGGCACTCCGGTTTCCCCCATCAACCCAAAACATGCTCCAGGTAAAATCCTTCAGCTTAGGTCCTGACCAAACCAAAGCAAGAAGATCATGGAGATGGTCCCCGGGCGCAGTAATGTGCTGCCCACTGCTCCTAATAACAGGATGGGTTAAATGCAGAGAAGAATTTCTCCTGTGTGAGATCATTAAAGTCACTTCTTCTTCTTTAACTTATTAATCATGTAATCTTTGATTAATCTTGTTATCCAATCCAATGAACTTTTTAACCAAACCCTGGAAAAACACAAAGCTTTAGCCTATTTTCATTAATGTCTGTAATTAATTGTAAATGTATTAAAATGTGCACACCTTATTCATTTGATCAAACTTTTCTTTCAGTTCAGCTGCTGGTCCAGAGATCTCTTCACCATCTTTCTTTGCTGTAATAATTTTGAAGAAATAAGAAATTACCAGTTGAAAAATAAAATAGTGAGAATTGTTAGAATATTAGCATTGACTGACACATGCTATTGACACTTACCTGGGAGAAATGCTCCAGCATCATTTTCTGCTTAACCTTTGCAAAAAGAGTTAAAGGAAGCAGTTTGTTCTGGGAGTAGACCTCATCCAGGTAGTCATAGGTGATGGGAGACTTGTCCACCACTTCACCGGCCTCGGTGTCAAGAGTAGGCACAAGTCCAAGAGAGTTCTTCTCCAGAAACCAGTCTGCTTTTTCCTTCAGGTGGATGATGGCTTCTGCCTTTATAAAAGACAAATGATGTAAAATACTAGTCAATAAATAGAATTAAAAAAAACAACATACTTAATCCCCTTGGTGTTGAGCAACCTTTGGGCAAATGAGCAGAATCTCATGTTGTATAGTGTAATCTGGCCTTTAAGCACTGGACCAAGAGCACTGTCAGACTAAGACTGTGCATGAAAATAGACCTTCCACCAGACCAAAGATACATAGTGCACCTTTAAAATTCTAAAACGTGAATGATTCTAGAGGCAAAAATATTAAAACTAGCCCATAGGTTTAATTGACTTTAATGATCAGAAGCACATTAGTGAATGTTCTGCCAAGTTTCACTAATCAATGTTAAAGTAAACTTTGTGCATTCCTATAGATGGCACTGTAGCACTGACAACTGTGTCTGACATGTCAATGGAATCAGGGTCACGCGGTGTATAACTGAATTTCAGCACGATAGGACTAAACATGTGCGTGTAATAACTGTTTCACTATTTTTTGGGTGAGTCTGTGTGCCCCTGCTGGCCAAACCTGAAAAATGCCCCATGTCCGTAATACATTTTTCTGCTTGTAACCATGCATAGAATTTAATCCCCGAATCTGGTACAAATCCGATAATGCAGACGTTTCATGTCTATGCTCGGTGTTCACTTTTATTATATTTCATATTTCATCACCTTTGGGCCAGGGTCACGTTATTATGATTTGAATTTGAGCTCTCTAGGCCAATGCCTGCGGCCCTGAGAGGTCATCAAAGAAACAGGAAATTAAGGTGTTATTCGCCGGCGTGCTGAACCTATGTCTGTAGATGTGACATGTCAAATCTGAGCTCATTTGGACGACAATGAAATTACTATGAAACTACCACACCTACTTGTTTACAGTTTTTGTTAGTTAGGTGAGCCTATTAAATATGCAGTGTGAGTGGAGTGTGGCTCTTGTTAGCAGAACCATTCAGGGCCAGATCTGAACAGTTTTCTTTTTTTTGGTTCTTTCCTTCCCTGAACAAAAGAAAAAGAGTTAAATTAAAACACAAACGAGTGAAAATGATGATAGAATTGTGTATAGTGTGTAGTGACTGTATAGTATCAGGGCTGGGCATTATGACAAAAACAATAAAGCAAATATACTAAATTGATACTTAGCAGTGACGTCGTGCTGAGGATACATACATGGAATGTTCAGCTCCATCCTCTGCTCGATCTGCTCCTCTGACCATCTCGTCTGTTGCTCTCACCCTCTCCTCTGCTCATTTGCTTCCTATGTCCCTCTCCTTTGCAACCTCTCCTCCTCAGCTCTTTTTGACCCTCTCCTTTGCTCCTCTTCTTACTCTGCTTCCTCTGACCCTCTCCTCTCCATTCTCTGCTCCTCTGACCCTCTCCTCTCCTCTTTGGTCTTCATTTGCCCTTCAACCACTTGTTTCTTGGCACCTCTAACCTCAGCATCTTTCTACACATATATCCCCTGTCCTCCTCTGTACCATGTATTCATTATCTCTCCTTTCTATGTGCCCCGAAAAAACTACAACTTTACCAATAACCATAAAACGTTCTATTTTGCACAGTGGCAAATAGAACCACCATCGTGTAACAGAACAGACACTACATTGAGTTCAGTTAAAGGTGTAAAGAAACAAATGAACTCCAGATGTTTCCTGTTTGGTCACAGAGGGGAAAGAGAGAGCGTCCAAACAGCTGCATAGAAAATATCAACAAAGGACTGGTACAGAACGTCAAAAACACTACAGTACTGGACAGATATGGTCCGTGTGCATCGCGGCCATCTGATTTCCGTTCTGATTTTTTTTTTTAAACAGTAAATGGCCTGTATTTATTTTTTTGATTTAACATCAGTAGATCAATAGACGACTTGTATCCTATTGTTCTTCTTAAAATCTAAAAAACAAAAATAGGAAATGTCTTTAGGTACTCTGGAAAAATTGTAATTTGGAATTCAATAAAAATTCCATTGCCGATTTTGCCTAAAGGACATTGTAAGGGAGGAGGACATGACCGTGTGGGGCAAAGATTCAAAGGATTTTCGAGGTGCTCTGAATTTGCTGTTTAGAAAATCATAGGCCGACTGTAACAACTGCTAGACTGCTGGTCGTCGGTTCTGTCACAAGTAAAAAGACATACCACTGTCCCCACCATCACAACGTTCTCAGTTATAGCAGCTTTAAGTATCTGGTCCCCCGGAGGGGACTGACCAGGTATTGCAACCCTGTGTGTGTGCGTGTGTGTGTGTGTGTGTGTGGTCATTCCATTCCTGAATCTTTCTTCTCTCACATGCCTATTGCAACCCAGCCAGCAGGCAATAAACCTAATTATACTGTCTATATGTTCATTAAAGGTCCCATGGCATGAAATTTTCACTTTCTGAGGTTTTTGAACGTTAATGTGAGCTCCCCTACCCTGTTTAGGCCCCCCCAATGTTTAAAAGTTGCGAAATGTCTAAACTGAGCATTTGCGATCCTTTTCTGCGTTAGAAAAAATCGGAGCTCAAACGGGCGATTTTGAACAAGGCACCTTATTGACGTCAGATCGAAAAAAGAAATGCAAATGCAGTTCCACCCCCGTCTGTCTGAACTCAGCGTCTCTGTAAATCACGCCCAGAGAGTTTGGACTGCGAATGCGCTAGGCAATGCGAAATGCTTTTTTTTTAAAATTTGCCTGGAGGCATGTCCGAGTGTTTCTAGGCTCGGAAGTCCTTTATCTGAGCCTCTGGACCTTTGAACAGCAGTGGTTTAATTTTATTTTATGTGGAAATGTGTTTATTTTTCAATGGAACGCTTCAAATCTCTCCCCCCGTGCAAAAACACGGAAATGGATGAGCTGACAGCGGAGAGCGGAGAGTTTGGCCACGCCCCCACCCTCTACTATAGGCCATCTCTTTTCTCCTCATTTGCATTCAAGCAACAACGCCCGTTATGGCCTGCTCAGAGAGAAAAAAAATACTCTTTCTCATCTTATCTCTGTTTCTCATGCACTGAGTGTTGATTTTGAAGAAGGATTCATTTAGAGTATTAGGGAACCATTAAGGAGCCATATAAAAGCATCAAGAAGTACCATGTCATGGGATCTTTAAAATAACCTCAGTTATTCAGTGCAAATTTGCCATGGTCATGTCCTGCTCCATTAAGGAACAAAATCTCACAATGCGAGAGCTTTTTATTTGCCTGGAGACACGTGAGAGTGCTTCCAGGCTGGGAAGTCCTTTATCTGAGCCTCTGAACCTCTGAAACAGCAGTGGTTTCATTTTATTTTCTATGGAAATGTGTTTATTTTTCAATGGAACGCTTTTTTTATCTTCCTCCGCGCAAAAACGCAGAAGTGGGGCCAGCGCACATCGCACCGCTAAAGAGGAAAGAGCGGAGAGTTTGGCCACGCCCACACCCGCTGCACTGGCCTGTCTCTGTCCTCCTCATTTACATTCAAGCAACAACGCCCAGAATAAAGTGTTCCAGAGACATATTTATGACTCTACCTGTGTTCGTGGGTCTTTCTCATGCACTGAGTCTTGATTTTGAAGAAGGATTCATTTACAGTATTAGGGAACCATTAAGGAGCCATATAAAAGCATCAAGAAGTACCATGTCATGGGATCTTTAAAGCAAAAGGACCTCCGACCCACTTCCTTACGGATGGGAGGTAGAGTAAAGTTTAAATAATGAGAGTGTCGAAGAGAGCAACTTGTAGGAGACTGGACAAGAAAACATTTCAGATATGATGGAAAGTCAAAAATAAATAAATTTAAAAATAAACAGAAACCAGTGGTACTGTCTTCTTTTTTCAGGCTGTCACCAGTCGAGCTGATCATAGAACTCACAGAACATTTTAAGATGACTCTACATCATGTATTGAACAATGCTTTTACTGGTTTAAGATGTATGTTGTAGGTGTTCTAATAAACTGTCAGCATAACCAGTGATAGGCAGGATAAGATGGGAGATTATCCTCTTTATTTCTTGCGTGAAGCAGTTTGCTGATCTATACAGAGGCATTAAACAAGAATATGTTCGTTTTATTATATAATCAATGTGGGATTTGAAGGTTAATTCTGGATCCACCCACACTCTCAAATATTTGACAGAGGTTTCCTTGGTCATTGGGGCGCCACTGAATATTGAGATCAGAAGACTGGAGTAAATGATGAGGGCCAAAAAGCAATCTGAGCTTTGGTGTCATATGGAGCACTTCCAGAGATGTTTTAGATTTGCGATCTCCATCATGTGAGTTCTCGGGGCACTCGTTTGCGGTCTCCAAATAACACAAACTTTAGCACTTTTCAAATCATAGAAGCCCGATGTCTTAGCCTACGATTTCGTTGGGCCTAGTGTTGTGTATAAACACAGCTACTCTGTTATTGCACATTCAACTCCAGGGGGGTGTTCCATCAAAGTCGCATAACAAGTCCAGGCTTATCCTGAAATCCTGAGCTGAAACTAGCTCCATCTCCAGTTTAAAGGGATAGTTTGGGTTTTTTGATGTGAATCTGTATGGCATCCCCTTCAGCAGTGTCGTGCATTAACACTGACTTATTATTATTATTATTATTAGCCTGTTCACTTGTAAGTGGCGATGTTTACAAGTGAACAGGCTAATAATAATAACAGGCGCGCAGTGATACGACTCGAGAGAAAATAGCACCAAGCGATTATGACTTCTGACTTTTTCGTGGGCAACTGTTTTCTGATGCAAATATATCACTTTTTGGACAAATATTGCTTTGAGAAGAAAAACAAGCTTTATTAACTGTCCCGGCTAACTTGCCGGACCTACTTTTGTCAGCTCCAGAACCGGGCAGAAACTCGGCTCACAGGAGTCAGCGATAAGTCAGTGTTAATGCACGACACTGCTGAAGGGGATGCCATACAGATTCACAACAAAAAACCCCGAACTATCCCTTTAAGCCACAACTCAGTCCATGACAGAAATAAACCTGAGTCTGAACCAAGCTCAGGCCTGAAGTTTAAGATGCGCCTCCCTCCTGGCGCGTAGAAGATTGCGGACTGAGCCGCTTGTTTCGCACAGTTCCACAAACATTATTCGTGATGGTATCCGAGGATGGTATCTGTTTCGCCTTCTGATGTAGACCTTCCCTGGTCTGCAACAGCTCCACTGTGGTGTAAATGACAGCTGACATCTCGGGGTCTCTTTGTCCGCTGCCGGCATTCCAATTCTCCGATGGATCAGAAAACATCCCCCAGGCCAATCCAGATGTCCTGCTATCAACAATCCAATAGTAAATCGTTCCACATCCTCTAGGAACAGCGGTGCCAGACACACATTCCATTCCATCCCAAGTGTTCCTCATGTATCCGGCAGCGCGTTCCGCCAGGACACTCCGGAATTCAGGACCGGCATTCCTCCGTGAAAAAAAAAAAAGTGTGTCAACTGTGTTGAGGGACCAGCTTATCAATTCCATAATTTAGGATTTTGAGAATCTGTTCCAAACAGGAGAAAAAGAGACGAGAGAAAAACACCAGATAAGGGAGAAAAAGAAGATACGTCCGCTCCCAATGACAGCTAGAACAGCTTAGTAGAATAAAAATTTAAAGAATAAAAATAGACTAGAATAGAAATTTAAAGGTCCCATGGCATGAAAATTTCACTTTCTGAGGTTTTTGAACGTTAATGTGAGCTCCCCTACCCTGTTTAGGGCCCCCCATGGCTAAAAGTTGCGAAATCTGTAAACTAAGTATTTGCGATCCTTTTCTGCGTTTGAAAAAAAGACAGCCCAAACGGGCGATTCTGAACAAGGAAACTATATGACGTCACACTGAAGCAAAAATGCAAATGCAGTTCCACCGCCCGTCTGGATGTCTACCCACCATCACGGCCAGAGTTTGGACCGCGAACGAGCTACGCAATGCGAGATGCGTTTTTTTATTTGCCTGGAGGCGCATGAGAGTGTTTCCAGGCTCGGATGTCCTTTATCCGAGCCTCCGAACCTCTGAAACAGCAGTGGTTTAATTTTATTTTCTGTGGAAATGGGTTGATTTTTCATATCTTCCTCGCGCAAAAACGCGAAAGTGGAGCCAGAGCACATCGCACCGCTAAAGAGGAAAGAGCGGAGAGTTTGGCCACACCCCCACCCGCTGCACTGGCCTGTCTCTGTCCTCCTCATTTGCATTCAAACAACAACGCTGTGTTCATGAGGCTTTCTCATGCACCGAGTCTTGATTTTGAAGGAGGATTCATTTTTAGGGAACCATTAAGGCGCCATATAAAAGCATCAAGAAGTACCATGTCATGGGATCTTTAAAGCTGCATTGTGGAACTTTTCTGGTGGAGAGTTGCTCAGATGTTTTTCTCAATGGAGATGTTATTGCTTTGTCTGGAATGTTTTACAGTATGGCATTAAACCTTCTCGATCTCCATGGAGACCAAACCAGACCAAGTTACAGGTCAGATCTGTGGAGGCGACCCCGCTCACAGTCAGAATGTCTGTTTTTCTAGGTATTTTTGAGCTCTACAACCACCTGTAATTAAATAACTGTAAATAACCTGTATGACATATCCACACCCTCCAAGGGAAAAGTTACACACTGCATCTTTAAAATGTTTGTGTATGCTTTGTAAATAAAAAAGCAGCCATTTTGAATTCTTATTAACCAAACTGATTTATTGATGCTCGAACAGTCGCTCCGCTCAGACACGCACGCACACACACCCACATGCGCGCACACACACACACCGACAGTTAAATACAGAAGGCGGTGATACAGCAGAGCTCACGTGGCTGCACATGCTCCATCATAAACCATATTTACAAGAAAAGATTCAAAAACAACAAAAAAAACAGGGCTGAAAAAAAAAAGAACAAAAACAACAAATCCCAAACAACTAAATCCAGCAACTTTTTATCATTTCATTTGGGATTGGACAAAAATGCACCCACATTTTTTTAAAAAGGAGAGAAAAAAAGAACACACAACAAAGGTATCGCTTCATAAAAACTACACCTTAATTTGCCTTAAAACGTGAACAAAGACTTCATTATAATGAACAAAGGCTTAGGCTTTAGTTACTTAAGAGGTTTTTGGTGTTTAATTAACAAGTACCTGAGCCTGAATGAATCATAGTTAATTACAATTTGCTCATTATGAATAAAGTCATTGTGGATGCTTTAATAAAAGGCACACGTGTAACTTTTCTTGACGTCTCCACGTACCTCCACATACTGTAGATGTGCCTACAATATTCCACAGTATGGCATTAAACTTGTGCACCTCCGTGTAGACTCGCATTTGAGGACACTAGATCAAATTTAAGGTCAGATTTGTAGTCAGGTTTCGTGTTTTGTTTTTGTAGCGATAAAAGCAGCTGTAATTGAATAAATGCAAGATATCATGTTTAATGCAGTACTGTGGAACGTTTCCATGGAGACAAGCAGGCAAAAACAGTTAAACAGTGCAACTTTAAAGCTATTTAAAGTGTAGTTATTATATAAAGCATTACCCCCAAAATAAAAGGTTGATTTGGCCAATACGGAGTAGCATAAAATGAGAGTTCTCACTACGTTGGTATGGCAGTAACACTGAGTACTTGTATTTACAGAGGGAGGGAAAAGTGACGATCGACATCCTGCCTTGTTGAGCCTATGGGGGCACTGACAACAGAATAAGGCACGATAATACTTGGACCATTTTGATTTGCGATGAATTGAAATTATTATTATATTTACGAACTTGCAGCTGGCTTGTATGTAAACATTTTAATGTATTTTTTGTAGAATTTAATCTCTTGGACGAACTTCCCTTTTAATTAGTGAAGCAACTGTGTTTTTCTAACATTTACATTTTATACAGACTTGTGCAAGTTTTTGACAGATGCAGTGTAAAAAAAGAAAAGATTTTAACGAATAATATCGAGTTTGATCTGTATAGTTTTGTTAAAGGAGAATTAACGTTTTTTTAACAATCTGAGCCTTATTTCGGTAATAAAACAAGTAGCACCCATAGCACTTTGGTGTCATATGGAGCACTTCCAGAGATGTTTTAGATTTGCAATCTCCGTAACGTGAGTTCTCTGGGCAAATGTTTGCAGTCTCCAAATAACACAAACTTCAGCACTTAGTCTATGCTTTCGTTTGAGTCAAAAGTGGCCTGCAATCCGAGATTTATCCATAATTTCGAGTAGATGAGGACGCCAGTGCGCATATGCGGAGTCATATCTTATTCCGCTCTCAGCTCCCGGGACCCAAACATGAAACGCAAAGCTGTAAATTATGGATAAATCTCGGATTACAGGCCACTTTTGACTCAAACTAAAGTGTAGACTAAGACATTGAGCTTCTATGATTTGAAAAATGCTAAAGTTTGTGTTATTTGGAGACCGCAAACATTTGCCCCGAGAACTCACGTTACAGATATCACTAATCTAAAACATCTCCGGAAATGCTCCAAATGACACCAAAGTGCTATGGGTGAGACATTTTTTTTGAGACTTTTCAGAATATAATTTTTTACGATTTGGGTTTTATATTTTTATTTCAACTGCAATTTTCAGAGAGTAGATTGTGCTTTGAAAGTTGTTTTTCAATTACTACTGAAACACAGGCAAATACGACATCATGTAAAATATTTTTGCAGTTTTGATCATTATAACCCAAAAGTGTTTGCAGAAATTAATATTTGTGATTTTCAATGACTACAGACAGAAGCATGTGCATTTTTTGTTAAGACACAATAGTGCTCTAGTGAATTTGAAAACCTTTACAGAGCCCTCTATACTCAAGCAACTTTCTCTACGTTCTTGCCAAGTTCGAACACTACATCTGTACCAGTGCGAGTCGTGATTAGTGCCTTACCAAGTGTATTTTCAAACAGTGACAAACCTTAATATGTGTTCTCTTGGTCATTGCGAGATGAAGTATGCAAATTTAGAGGTAACATATTGTCTGTATATTAATTGTGAAGATGCAACAGAAGTGAAGAAATGCTGCTTTTCCTTTTAAAAGCCTTGACGAGTCTTTGGTGTTCTATTACTGTCACAGACTCGAGAATGAATACAGAAATGTTCTTTATATCAGTTATTTCTTCGTACTGTCTGCACTGAAATGGAGCAAAGGATCATGGGCCATGTCAAAGGGTCCAAACTGTTTTCATCAAAGGCCAAATATCAGAAAGGAAAAACACAGTAACTGCAAATGACAGTTAAACAGAAAAATGTCAGAGGTTAGTGTGATGGGTCATATTTAAAGGGAAAGTAACGTTTTTTTTTACAATCTGAGCCTTCTTTCGGCAATAAAACAAGTAGTTTTACTCACCCATAGCAGTTTGGTGTCAATTGGAGCAGTATCGCAGAACTTATGTTGAGCCGTTCTGTTCTACTAATGATCCCGTTTTTTTTTTTACTATCTGAGCCTTATTTCGGTAATAAAACAAGTTGTTTTACTCACCCATAGCACTTTGGTGTCATATGGAGCACTTCCAGAGATGTTTTAGTTTAGCGATATCTGTAACGTGAGTGCTCGGGGCATTACTTTGTGGTGTCCAAATAACACAAACTTTAGCACTTTTCAAATCACAGAAGATCGCTGTGTCAGGGTAGACTTTTAGTGGATTCCAAAACGGCCTGAAACCCGATATCAAATGAAACTATCCAGTTTCATTTGATGATGTCATCAGAGAGGACAGTGCGCATGCGTGAACTCAGCTGTTTTGTAAACACCGCTAGTCCGAAATAAGCTAACACCGCTCTGAACTTTACTTTTCTGTTGCGATATCGGGTTTCAGGCCGTTTTGGATGTCTACCCTGACACAGCGATCTTCTGTGATTTGAAAAGTGCTAAAGTTTGTGTTATTTGGACACCGCAAATCAGTGCCCCGAGCACTCACGCTAACGGATACGGGATCATTAGTAGAACAGAACGGCTCAACATAAGTTCTGCGATACTGCTCCAATTGACACCAAACTGCTATGGGTGAGTAAAACTACTTGTTTTATTGCCGAAAGAAGGCTCAGATTGTAAAAAAACGTTAATTTTCCTTTAACCATCATGACCGATTTGACCTTTGACCTCTGAGTGTACAGTTAAAGTACAGATGAGGTGGTCAGAGAAGATCTTTTACTGTCAAAAACATTAAGTATTTACGTTTGTGTGTTGAATAAGTTATGACAGGTTTAAGTTTGTATTTTGTCCCATTTCAGAATTAAACCTAAAAAGATGGTCAGTCCCTGCAGCATGTCTCCAGTAAAGCAACAGAACAAAGCAGTATTTGTGTTTGAATTCATCAGTTACAACATTTGCTGCTGCAGTTTCTGGATTTTTCCTCTGAATCACTGAAGAAACTGGAGATGTGAATGTCACAAGATTTCCCCCCCCCCCAAAAAAAAACGGCCATAAAATTTTGTCATCAAATAAAACAGGTGTTTTTGGTCAGTTTTCACAAAGTTACTGCGTTTTTCCTTTGTCTGCACCTGATGATCTGAGGGCCACAGTTTGAACAGGCCTGGTCCTCTCGAATAGTGTCGTGCATTCACACTGGCTCACCGCTTCTGGAGCTCGGGAACGTAGTTCAGGTAAGTTAGCCGGGACAGTTAATAAAGTGAACAGGCGAATAGAGCTAACCTGGGCGCAGTGATATGAATCGAGAGAAAATATGCAAATGCGAATTACGCTGCTGAATATTTCGCGGACAACTGTTTGTGATGCAAATATATCACTTTTTGGATAAATGTTGTTTTGAGAAGAAAAACAATCTTTATTAACTGTCCTGGCTAACTTACCTGAACTACAGAACCGGAGGAGAACTGGGCCCAGATCACACTGTCAGGGGTAAGTCAGTGTTAATCTCAGGACACTGTTGAAGGGGACTTCATACACATTCACATCAAAAACCCGCACTATCCCTTTAAGCAAAGAAGCGTATCATTTGACATACTGTGATGATCCAGGATATTACGAGAACTTTGACAATACAATATCAGTCTTTAAGCTGATACTTTGCAGCTGATATCATCAAGATTCCCTGGGGGTGTGACGCTAACTGAAAGCACTACTCTGACTGAAGCTCTGCTGCTCAAGTTAGACTTTAATCTGAGTTTTACTTTAACACAATGTGAACAGGATTTACTCAGCACAGATGAGCTCACCTGTTGGAGTTCCAACTGTTAAATAACATTACAGTCACAAGTGAGCTCGCATTAGCCAACAGTTTCACCTCGCCTCACCAGATGTTAAAACTCTTCTGACAGTGTTGGCTAATGTGTGCATTATGTCTCCATGGTAACTGAACAGAGATGCTTGTAGAATGGATGCACCTGTCAAAAACATTGGCACACTGTATATTAGGCCGTCTATTCAGCTCCTCAAAAGGCTGGGCGCTAGAACTTTATCAATGCGAGAATAAACCAGCGCCTTGGGACATGCCTACAAGTGCTTCTAGTATTCACCTAGTTTTCCTACACCTTTCGCTAATTTGAAGTAATGCTACAAACTTTTACAATCACAAGTTGACAAACAATATAGAAAAGCTCGATTCTGACTGGAGCGGTATTGCCTTTGGTGTGGCCTCAGCTTTCTATCCGAGAAATAGGGCTTTGAGAAAACAACGAGAGCATGTTTGGAATTTATGCAGCTAAAAGGAGCTAAAGATTGAACCCCACTTATTCGACAAACAAGCCATGATTATGTGTGAAGAATCCCTCCGTCGTCCAGGTAGAATCCAAGATAAAAGGAGAAATTCAATTTGTCAACTGGACAAAGTTTATTTGGTCAAAAACGTTTCGCAACCTCGCACCTCGGATGAGTTGCGAAACGTTTTCGACCAAATAAACTTTGTCCAGTTCACAAATTGAATTTCTCCTTTTATCAAGCCATGATTATCAAAAGCGGTAATCTTGACCCCAAAACGTTGAATTTTACAAGCAAAAAAATGGCATGGCGTCTAGTGTCCGTTAAATGTTCAAAGATGAAGGAGGACATCATAGTTGGAGATTTGAGAAAGGTTTTCGGGGCTTCTCTCAGTGGCAGCTGCTGTTTTGCCAATTTTCGGTTCTGACTTTGGTCGAATTTTCCCAGGTTTTTTTCTTTGATTTTCAGTCGTGTTTTAGGTGGTCCTTGATGTCCTCTTCATCTGTGTACTCCGATGGTTCGTCTCCAGGCTTCAGCAACCTCCCCACATAGTCATACTTTTCTGAAATGAGGAGGAAAAAAAACAAATATTATAAAACATTAATATGCATTTTCCTTGGTTTATGTTTATTCATATGCATCACCACACATAGAACACATTTTAAACTGCAGATGGTAAGTTTTCATGTTTTTCTAACCATTAGTTAAAAGGAGAATTAACGTTTTTTACAATCTGAGTCTTATTTCGGTAATAAAACAAGTTGTTTTACTCACCCATAGCACTTTGGTGTCATATGGAGCACTTCTGGAGATGTTTTAGATTAGCGATAGCCGTAACGCGAGTTCTCGGGTCATATGTTTGCGGTCTTCAAATAACACAAACTTTAGCACTTTTCAAATCATAGAAGCTCAATGTCTTAGTCTACACTTTCGTTTGAGTCAAAAGTGGCCTGTAATCCTTACCTGGCCAGCCAAATGATATCTCTCTGTATTTGCTATACAGCGAGATACCATTTGGACACCCTCGCTCCACCCTCGCTCCCCCGGTTAAAAACGGACTCCGCGATTCTGATTCGTTCAAAGATGGTGACGTCAGTGCACCCGCCTTTGCCCGCAACGTCACTCTTAGGCAGCGGAAGTTCCTCCTCAGTTTTGAATCAAGATGGCGCATCGGAGAACTGAACGTCCCTTCCATTCAGCTGTAAAATTGGTCTTAAATGACCTAAAACACATCGATTCCTTAAAACCACAGCAGCTGACAGCTCTAGAGGCCTTTCTTTTCAAAAAAGATGTTTTTGCATTGCTTCCTACCGGCTTGGTTCACGTCGCTGTCCGTTAACTGTTCTCTGATTGGTTCACTTAGCTGTCTGTCTACGCGCAACGGCAGCGCATTCTGGACCAAGCATTACCAGACTCGCCGCTGGTACAGCGATGAGTCATGGATTCTTCCAGGCAACTGTAATCCGAGATTTATCCATAGTTTAGAGTAGATGAGGACGCCAGTGCGCATGTGCGGAGTCACAGCTTATTTCACTCTCAGCTCTCGGGACCCAAACATGAAACGCAAAGCTGTAAATTATGGATAAATCTCGGATTACAGGCCACTTTTGACTCAAACGAAAGCGTAGACTAAGACATCGAGCGTCTATGATTTGAAAAGTGCTAAAGTTTGTGTTATTTGGAGACCGCTCGGGGCATATAATAATATATGCGAACTCACGCTAAGGCTATCGCTAATCTAAAACATCTCTGGAAGTGCTCCATATGACACCAAAGTGCTATGGGTGAGTAAAACAACTTGTTTTATTACCGAAATAAGGCTCAGATTGTAAAAAACGTTAATTCTCCTTTAAAGCTGCATTGTGTAACGTTTCTGGTGGAGGGTCTGTCAGATGCTTTTCTTCACGGAGATGTTATCGCTTCGTCTGGAATGTTTCACAGTATACCATTAAACCTTTCTATCTGCATGGAGACCAAACTGAACCGACAGGTCAGATCTGTGGACATGCGACCCCGCTCACAGTCAGAATGTCTGTTTTTTTTAGGTATTTTTGAGCTGCAAAGCCACCTCTAATTGAATAAATGTAAGGTAGAACTGTTTAACGTCACACTGTGGAACATACCAGGCAATGACATCCCCATAGAAACAAGCAAACCCCCCACCAAAAAGTTACAAAATGCACCTTTAATGCTACTGTGTGAGTTTATTTGATTATTTTTCACCAGTAGAGGGCAGATGTGAAACCGGTCTCCCTCCTCCCAACACCTGACCCCTCCCCCTCCCCCTCCCCTTTAAGTGGCAGTTGGTTTGAAAAAAGTAGAAAATAAAAGTACATAAATACAGGAAGTAACGGAGAAAACATTTTAAAACACAGATTTAACCACAACCTGTCCACATCCAACCAGTAAGTAGAATTATAAACTTAAGCATAAAAGTTAGTATTAGCGTTCAGGCACAGTTATTAGCTCTAAATGTATCATGAGTTGCACCTTTAGAGTTTCGGGCAGTTAAAGGTGCTCCAGACGTGTTTATGTTATCTTGGTAATTGAATAACAGTAAAATAAACCTTTGTATTGCATTAACAGCTCTGGTTTCATTATGGATTGGCTCCACTGGCCTTCTCCCTCTGCACTGAACAGGACAGTTAGCCCTGTGTCTATTTATATACAACTCTGTTTTTATTGATCGAACACTACCTGATGAGAAAGGGTGAGTCGTAATCTGATCAGGTCTTTTATTTTGCAGCTGAGGAGTTTATCTTTCAAGTGTCCAGTTTAGTATTCTGGACCAAGTAAATATGATTTTCTATTACACAGTTTCTATGGGACAACAACAGAAATGAGAAGTGAGAGTGTTGAATATTTGGTATTTTTTGGTGTTAAAGGGACAGTGTGTAAGATTTTTACTTTTTAATTACCGAAATTGAAGATACCCATTCAAAAATACAGTGTTTTCCAAGCCTTTTCACTTCCATCATGAAATCAAAGTATTCTTTTGGACTTAGATATAGTCACATAAAAGGGGGATCTTCCCCATGCAGAGGCAGCCATTTTGAATACGAGAGCCGCAGAAGGACATTTGGGCTCCGCCTTCGGCAAGGCTCGTGGTTTTGGATAAACAACGACAAGCATGTTGCCGGATCACACATCGTAATGGATCTAACACGTTGTTTTACTGGATTTTATTCGCTGGACCAATCTTATGGTGAAATACAGAGTTTGACCTGTGCAGAGCCTTCAAAGGTAAGCAAAGTAACAAACCTCGTTTTGTGCTTTTCCGTATAAAAGCCCCATGTGCTCGGGGAGTGATTGTTGTGCCGGGAAATGAATTGCATAGTCAAAAAGAGGAGACTGTAAGGTTTCATTTGATGTGTAGATTGTCATGGTACACGATCGGGAATGTGTGCTCTCATGCGAAAAGAAAAAAAAAAAAAAACAGTGAACGGGACCGCGTTTTATTTATACTGTAGTTGTCGGCGAGGCACAGCGCCGGATGTGCGGGTACGCGAGCTGTCCGCGTTACAGTGCGCCCGGGTGACCCTCGAGGTCTGCCGTTGCCAAAAGAGGAAGTGCAATAGCACCATCCACCTATGCGCCACGAATCCTACACACTGTACCTTTAATAAAAAGTCAGATTAAACGTTGGCAGGTCTGCTTAGCCTAAATAAAGGATTTCAGGGCACTTCCTCCTCTCCTCTCCTCTCCTTTTATAATAAAAGGTGTATTGCGCAACTTTTCTGGTGGAGAGTCCATCACATGCTTGTCTCCATGCAGATGTTATTGCTTTGTTTGGAATGTTTCACAGGTATGGCATTAAACCTGTCAGATCTGTGGAGAGGCGACCCCCCTCACAGTCAGAATGTGTTTTTCTAGGTATTTTTGAGCTCTAAAACCACCTGTAACTGAATAAATGTCAGATCTGTTTAATGCCATACTGTTTTATTATTATCCTTTTATTTTTCCCTGTAGGGAAATTATTTCTCTACATTTGACCCATCCTTTCAGGAGCAGTGGGCAGCTCATCTTTCAGGCGCCTGAGGACCCATCCCTGATCTAACTGTTAGGCTTGGTCAGGACCTCAGCTGGAGGATTTCACCTCTGGAGCGTGACATCCATATCCATAGAAACAAGCAGGTGACAGACCCCAACCAAAAGTTATAAAAGGTGCACCCTTTAAGTGTTAGAAACATCCTTTCTGTTTCTTACAGATTAAACTCATGATTCTCAAATGTAATCTTATAATCTTCATAAGTACAATTGTTTGCTCCTACTTTTTCCTACATAAACAGTACTTTTGCGTGCGCTCACCCTGCAGGTGTCGTGTTGTGAGTGCAGTTTGGGTCAGATAAGCAGAGATACAGAATAGTTATGAGAGTTTTAACCACATCTTAAACTCTCATAACTATTCATGCGGTGACAAAGTTATACGGTGACATTTGCATTTTAGTGTAGTAAAAAACTGCTCACATGTTCATGGTCAGGTGAAAAGCATCAGTTGTGTCATCAGTAAAAGTCATGAGCACATGAGCATCGCAGTTTTGTTTCGGTTTAAATTTGAACCTAAATTTAACCTGTGTCCAATTGATAAACCACAGATTTAAAGGAACTAAATGTGAACTTTAAACCATGAACTGCTTCTTGTACAGTATGACGCTCTCCACGTGAACAGCTAAATGCTCCAAATCTGATACTATATTTAGAGTACAGAAAGAAACCAGTTAATTTCTGATAGTAATGGCTGCGTTAGCCATAAATTATGCTCGGATGCTAAAATAGAAGTGGTTCTCGAATCCTGATACTGGTCCGACGCCATAATCATAGTTTGTAGGGATGGGACAAGATCTTGTGAGACAAAATTGACTCTGTACACACAAGAAAAAATAACACATTAGATTTTCCCCCCCTGAATTTACCTTTACTTTAGACAAAAAAAGAGAAGAACTGGTGAATTATACAGTTTGAGAAGTTATACAGTGGTACCTCACCTTACGAAATTAATTCGTTCCAGAAGTGGTTTCGTAACGTTAATTTTTCGTAAGTTGAGTAGCCATTTCAATGGAAAAGGCCTGATCCGTTCCAAGGTTTTTTTTTATAGTGTAACTTTGTGTTCTGCGTCCTGATTGGCTAAGAGACTAGACCAGGACTAAAAGTGGAATAAACCAGGTCTAGACCAGAACTAAACCAGGTCTAAACCTGGATTGGACCCGGACTAAACCAGGACTGGACCAGGTCTAGACCTGGACTAAACCGGGACTAGACCAGGTTTAAATCACCCCGTGGCTCTTCGCTGGTTTCGTGCGGCTTTTGCGTTCGTTTGTGGGTGTTCGGTTTGTGGCTCGGGCTGCGTGTTCGCCGCGGTTCTATCTCGTGCTCGCGGTGCTCCTGTCTCCGCGCTCCTTGCGTGTTCGGCGCTAGAGCTAAGAGGCCGAGAAAGGTGCTTTTTGAGCGGGGATAACAGCGGGGCGTGCATCTGAGCGCGCATTACAGTGAACCCTCGCTGTATCGCGGTTCACTCTTCGCGGCCTCGCTGTTTCGCAGATTTTTTTTTCCAATTTTTTTTTTTTTTTTCAATTTTTTTTATAGTGTAACTTTTTTTTTACAGTGTAACATTCTGTCCTGCGCCCTGATTAGCTAAGAGACTAGACCAGGACTAAACCAGATCTAAAGCAGGTCTAAACCAGGACTAAACCAGGTCTAAACCAGGACTAAACCAGGTCTAGACCAGGGATGGTAGGGACAGAGTCTCAGATGTCCTTCACGAGAGCGCCTGGGTGACAGGAGGTGTGGCCTTTGTTTACTTGCACGAGCCATGGAAGAGACTGAGTGCGAGCCGGACAAATGGAAGAGCCAAGAATCAACATGGACGGGCCTGGCGCCTGGCCGCGCGGCGTCCGGGGGAGCCGCAGCGGGGAGAGCCACATTCGAGGGAGCCGCAGCGGGGGAGGACACTCGCGCGCACAGAGGAGACAGTGGCTCTTCCCCGTCACGCTGAGAGAACGAACCCGACCCCGTCCTAGAGAGCTGTGGAGTATTGGCGACGCATTGATAGCGGTCTGATTTTGGAGCCGGGGTGAAATGCAACCAACTCTTGTGAGCGCAGGTTGGTCTTACCTGGTCTTGTGGTGAGGACTGGTGCTCAGAGGCGTCTGTTAGCGGTTTTGCACTGTTAGCATTGGCTTGAGTCTTGCCCAAAATGATATCCAGGTCGCTTTCCACTCGACTTTCGCACATGGCATGGATATGTGGTACCAAAACAAACACACGTGTCCGCGCGCACGTGTCCGCGCACACGTGTCCGTGCAAATGTGTCCGCGTGTCACGTGCCCCCCTCCCCCTATTAATATATTTTAATGAAAATCTACAAAAGTTTGAGTGTTTAAACAAGAGAAAAATGTTAATACCAGTCTCAGAAAGGTGTATAATGTGTCTGGTGAAGCGTTTTCAGCCTTAAAACATGTAGAATAATTGTAAAATATAAAATTGTCCTACTTCGCGGATTTCACTTATTGCGGGCTATTTCTGGAACCTAACCCCCGCGATAAACGAGGGTTCACTGTATTCGAATTTTTGAGATTTCGCGTTTCGTAACTTGAATTTTCTGTCATATCTAGAGACCAAAATTTAACGTGAAGGCGTTTCGTAACTTGGATTTTTCGTATGTAGGGTCTTTCGTAAGGTGAGGTACCACTGTACTTCCAAAAAGCAGTACTACATAAAATAAAAATTGTGAAGCCAAAATTATGAAATGGATTGCACTACTTATTTATTACAAATTATGTCAAAATCTTGTCTTGTTCTCGTGGACCTGATCATGTGGTGTGTGTCGTTAGCATAAGGGAGGCAGCCTGGGTCCCAGTTTAAACCTTTACTGCACCTGGTATCAGTCAGTTTCTGATACTGGCAGAATCTAAACTGAAACCATTGGATCGGCACATCTCCCACACCCACACGCTCATTCTGAACAGATGATCTACTCCATCTGTTATTACTGAACCTGATCAAATAAATTCAAATAATATTCTTCTTAATATGCGTGAAAAGTCCCTCAGTCGTCCAGGTAGAATCCATGATAAAAGGAGAAGTTCAATTTGCCAACTGGACAAAGTTTGTTTGGTTGAAGACTAGGGATGCAAATTATCGGTTAATTCATTAACTGATAGTTGATTGACCTTATCGGTCGATTAACGATTAACTGATAAGCGGCGTTTTTCACCTGAATTTTAGTGTTTCAATAGGGTCTTTAAGAATATAAGCTATAATAACATAACACTGAGTCATAAATATATCATAGTATTATTATATTGTATATTCCTCAATTAATTATTCCTTAGTAAAAAGCAGACAAATGTATTGATGCTGAATAACAAAATACAGTAATCCCTCACTCTATCCAATTTTTTTTTTTTTTTAATAGTGTAACTTTTTTTTTATAGTGTAACATTGTGTTCTGTCCTGATTGGCTAAGAGACTAGACCAGGACTGAACGTGGACTGGACCTGGTCTGAACCAGGTCTGGACCTGGACTGGACCGGGACTCGACCGGGTCTAGACCTGGACTAGACCAGGATTAAACCACCACATGCCGCGCGGGGCTCGGGGCGTGAGCCGCGGCGAAACCAGCAGCAGCGGCACGCATTCCGGGTTCGATCTCGCCTCGCGGTACACCCGGGGCTGCTGAGCAGTGCCGTTGGCGCCTGCGGTCGGCTGTGAGTCGAGCTTGGCGCAGCGCGGTTGCCTTGTTTCATGACCACGCGGGTGCGCATGTCCGCGTGTCCGCAGTTAATTACAATTAATGCATTTTGATCGACCAACGTCTTAATCGACAATTAACCGTTAATCGATTAATTGTTGACATCCCTATTGAAGACGTTTCACCGCTCATCCGAGAGGCTTCTTCAGTTCTGGTTCTAGTGCTGGTTAGTCCCTGTTTATATCTAGCTGCAGGGAGGAGCTCACTACCCTGGAATCATTCTGAAACTATCTAAACTAATTTGTATCTTTTGTTTCCCTGGCCTCTCGTGTAGCATCTCTATTTAGCCCTATGAGGAGCTCACTGCTCTGAAATAGCTCTGAAACTATCCCCTCATTTGTTCCTTTTGTTATTCGAATATTTAGCATCTCTATTCAGACTACAGACCGTCTCCACCCTTCTGTCCCTGACATTAGGGCAGACGAGTCATAAGGCTAAATAGAGATGCTAAACGAGACGCCAGGGAAACAAAAGAGACAAATTAGTTGAGATAGTTTCAGAAGAATTTCAGTGTAGTGAGCTCCTCCCTGCAGCTAGATATAAACAGGGACTAACCAGTACTAGAACCAGAACTGAAGAAGTCTCTCGGATGAGCGGCGAAACGTCTTCAACCAAACAAACTTTGTCCAGTTGACAAATTGAACTTCTCCTTTTATCATGTATTCTTCTTAATATTCTTTATTCAGTATAATACAGTGGAATATGTGTGTTACCCATGAACTGCATCTCCCACTCCCGCACGCTCTCCATCTGAACGGCTGTCAGGTCGGAGAGGTCGTCGTACTCCTCCCTCAGAGCTCCTTTCTCCAGACAGAACGTGGCCAGACCCCGAGAGGCATCACGGCCGGCGAAGATCCCGTACGGACCATCTGTGTGTGAGAGACAGAGAGGGAGAGAAAAATTAGAGGGGAGAGTAAGTGAGTGGAAAGAAGGGGGAGAGAGAGTGTGGAGAGAAGAAAGAGAGGAAGAACGCATAGGGAATAAGAGAAAGGAGGAAATGAAGGAGAGGTGGGGCAAAGAGAATAAGAAGAAAGATAAAAACAGCGAGACACAAACAAGAAAATAGAAGGGAAGAGAAGGGGGCAAATGAGAGAGAGAAAGAGGAGGGAGAAAGGATAGGGTGAAGAGTAGGGGAATGTATGGGGAGAAGACAGGTGAAAGAGGAGAGAGAGAGAGATTAGTGCTGTTCTAAGGGTCAGTCATCTCCTGTTCAACTGTTTACAGTGAAATTGTGAAGGAACAGCTGCTGGAGTGATTAATCAGATCATGTGACCTCCTCTGTGCATCATGTGACCCGAGTGTTTTTTTTGTTTTTGAGGAAATATTTGAGATTCTGCAGACTTGTTCAAACATGTTTACAGACCTCACATACGTTAGTCCTGGTCAGAAAGGGGAATGTGAATGTAAGCCAGAATGAGCTGCCCGTTAGAATATTTGTTCTACTTTTGTGGTCGATAACAAATGTCTCAATCATGGCCCATAAACTGTAGTCAAGTTATAGAACAGTTCACCAATGAACAAAGTTATATTTATTTACCCAGGTTACTGCAATTACGTTTTATAAAGATTGAGTAAACCTACAGCCCCGTCCTTGGGTTCATTGTTCTTCTTTTTTAAAAGGTCCCATGGCATGAAACTTTCACTTTCTGAGGTTTTTGAACGTTAATGTGAGCTCCCCTACCCTGTTTAGGCCCGCCCCCCATGGCTAAAAGTTGCGAAATGTCTAAACTGAGCATTTGCGGTGCTTTTCTGCGTTAGAAAAAAAACACAGCTCAAACGGGCGATTCTGAACAAGGAAACTTTCTGACGTCACATCGAAAAATGCAGCTCCACACCCGTCTGGATGTCTACCCACCGTCTCTGTAAATCACGCCCAGAGAGTTTGGACCGCGAATGAGCTACGCAATGCGAAATGCATTTTTTTATTTGCCTGGAGGCACGTCCGAGTGTTTCAAGGCTTGGAAGTCCTTTATCTGAGCCTCTGGACCTCTGAAACAGCAGTGGTTTAATTTTATTTTCTGTGAAAATGTTTTTTTCATTGAAACGCCTCTCCTTTCTTCCTCCGCACTTAAAACGTGGAAGTGGGAGACAGCCACAGCGCACCGCTAAAACAAGGAACCAGCGGCACATTTGGTCCCCCCCACCCACTCCTCTAACCTAGCTCTGTCCTTCTCATTTGCATTCAAGCAACAACGCCCAGAACGAGTTGTTCAGAGAGAGATTTTCTGACTCTGACTGTGTACATGTGTCTTTCTCATGCACCGAGTCTTGATTTTGAAGAAGGATTCATTTACAGTATTAGGGAACCATTAAGGCGCCATATAAAAGCATCAAGAAGTACCATGTCATGGGACCTTTAAAGTGGGCACACTGAAACAGGAACAATTTTCAACATTATTCAAAAGGTGTTGGAGACTATAGCAGGGGTCACCAAACTTTTTTCCCTGGGGGCCACATTATCGCTCCTGACTGTGATGGGGGGCCGGGGTCAGACCAAAATGACCCAGCAGGCCTCATTACATAGTAGAAATGACGAGCCTGGCATAGTTATCCACAATATTGTATCAACACATAATTCTGCCACATTAAATGTTACACTTATATGTTAAAACATAAATGTTTCTTGTGGTTTGCAAAAGTAGTAGGAAGCACCTCACACTTTGTTATAATTTGAAATACCACAGGTAACCCATTTATTTATTTTCTAATAACAACATCAAAGGTGAGAAATATCAATGTAAGAAAGCTAAGAAACTGTAAAAAGATAAGAAACATCTGGTGATTGACATTGAGTGAAAAATTAAGAATTATATAGAAATCTTAGACAGGCCTGTTGATATTAAGGTAAGAAACTGTCAAGATGGGAAGCGTTTGGTGATTGACACTGGGTGAGTGAAAAAATACAAATTGTAGGTAGGCCTGTTGATATATGAACAATAATATTATTAACAACAACAATTGTATTAACAATACTTTTGTGCAGAATTTAATAAAAGTCAAGTAAATAGGATTATAAAATACATTAAAAACACAATGAATTTATATTTACATTGAATACAATATTTATAATATGATCAAATACCCAGCTCTATCCAAGGTCAAGGTGAAAATGAAATGAGCAGTACGGCATTTATAGGTCAAAACTAAAGCAGAACAACACAATAATGGTAATCAGTAGTATACGGATGCATTGGTGAGCTGGTTGAATTGTGCCTCTCATCACCTCTCCTGCCTTCTGGAGCCCTGGCATGGAGGGATGACAGAATGAACACAAGATGATTAGATTAGATTCAACTTTATTGTCATTACACATGTGTAAATACAGGGTAACAAAGTGCAGCATACAGGGTAATGAAATGCACCATATTAAGTAAATTACATGTTTTTACATTACATTTAGCAGACGCTTTTATCCAACACATCACTTTCTCTGTGATGTAATGATTTACTAATATGTAGAAAATCAAAAGAGCATTCATATTATATTTATAGCATTTTAAATCAGTAAATATTAGAATCAGTATACTTACCATATCACTGTCATCTGTGTGCTTGCTTCTGGCTGGTGAGAAGCTCTGTGTCTGGGTGCAGACTAGTGGTGGCCAGTCTCAAGCTCTGATGCAAGTGTTCATCAGTAAGCCTGTTCCTTGTTGGACTCTTGATTTGCTTCATAAAGGAAAAGGTCTGCTCACATATGTAGGTGCTACCAAAAACTACACATCTTCATGGAATTCCGTTTGATGTTTGGGTAGGTTTCCTCTGGGAGCGCAGTATAGAAATCAATGAGACTGTCAGGCTTGAAGGCGTCTTTAAGGAGGTCACAATTCTGCAACTCGGCTAATTCAAACTGAAGAGAGGGAGGGCATCATGTATGTCGGCAGCAAAGGGGTTCTGGAACACACGTATTTGTTTAGCGTTGACGTGAAGTTCTCGGAATCGCGCGCTGAATTCTCCCTTCAGCATTTCCAGTGCATCTTTACACTTTTCCACCAGGAACGGGACAGCTGGTTTTTCAGTGCAGTAGCTTTGGGTGGCAGGGAGATGCGGAAGTCCAGCTTTTGGACCTGTCCGACAAGCAGCACTAGTTTCACCTCGAACACTTTAATGTGGGAATACATGTCACAGATAAGCTTCCCTTTGCCCTGGAGCTGCATGTTAAGGTGGTTCAACATTTCACTCAGATCAGTTAAAAATGCGAGGTCCCATTTCCATTCTGGCTCGGTCAGCTCTCGTACTGTTTCACCTTTTAAACTGGAGGAAGGTGTTGATTTCGGGCAGCAGGTCGTAGAAACAGCACAAGACTTTGCCCCGACTTAACCATCGGATTTCTGTGTAGTACAGCACATCCCCATAAGCAGACTCGAGTTCGGAGAGAAAGGCCTTGAACGGTCTGTGTTTCAGTCCATTTTTCCAAATGTAGTTGACACAGTGCACAACCACCTTCATGACAGACGGCCACTTCAAAATTTGCTTACTGGTGGATCAGACAGTGGACTTGAAGTGGAGGGGTGAGACCTCGTTTCTCAAATTCCCTGTTCAAGCGCCCTACTAGCCCCCTTGTCATGCCAACCATACTAGGCGCGCCATCCGTAGTGATGCTGGCCAATTTAGACCAGTCTAGACCAAATTCTTCCATCGTTTTGCACAGTTGGACAAAAATGTCCTCTCCTGTTGTAGCATCTTTCAGACTTTTTAGTGCTGCCAGCTCCTCCGACACAAGCGTGCGCTAACCCCACAGATAAAAATTAGCAGTTGTGCGGTGTCCTGCACGTCATTGCTCTCATCCATGGCCAAAACTTCTTTTTCAGCTGGTCATACACGTTGTCCCCCATGTCTTCGATACACCTGGTCATAGTAGGAGCAGAGAGACTCACCGCATTGAGGGCCTCTTTTTTGTCGGGACACACCTCCTTGGCCACAGCAAGCATCGCATCTTTAACAGAGTCCCCATCAGTAAACGGCTTTCCATGTGTAGGTAGCATGTGAGCTACTTTATAGCTAGCTCGGACAGCAGCCTGGTTGATGCGGGTTTGACGAAGAAATACTTGCTGTGGTGCAACCAGTCCGCCTTTCATCCACCGAATCCTAGCCTCTCTCGCCTGCCCTCTCAAGCTAGCGTAGTCTTTGTGGCGGGTTTCGTGGTGACGACGCAAATTGAACTCTTTGAAAACCGCCACACTTTCTTTATAAATTAAACACACCTTACATTGAACAAAAAAATAATCGTTGGTCCACTGTTCATTAAAAATTCTGCACTTCCTGTCGACTTTTCGCAGTTTAGACATTTTGCTGCCGTTATGTGCACTACCGGTAAATTGTTGCCTTAATGTGCGTTAATGGTTTGATCTCGAGCTTGTCAGGTGACAAAATACGAGACATCATACAAATATAGAATATTATAAACACTTCATATAAATATATTTTTGATTGAAAAAGTCAACAAAATTCAAGATACAGGCAAGTTATTATTTGCCAAAAAGTAATCAAAAAATAGCCCATGACAACTTTTGATGATTGCCTCATAGGGCCAGGGGCTGGGGGGCCGGTCAAAGGGGCGTAGTTTGAGGACCCCTGCTCTATAGTTTAAATGGAGCTGGAGACGGGTCAGAATCTCAGGTGAAGTTTGCTGTGGAACTGTCAGATTGAAGATTTGTTGACCTGGTTTGTGGTTCATATCGCAAATTCCTAGGCCTATCCAGATGATGAACAAAACTGGCACAAAGTTCAACGTCTTCTCAGTCAGGAGAAATAAACAAAAGTGAAATTATTTACTCACAATAGCTTCAGAAAGCTCAACCCCAAAGACGTGACTGTTGTCAGGTAAAAGGAGTTTAGGACACAAGATTCATATGACAAGTTTGTGGAGCTGATCCCAAACAAAGAATGATGATATGGAAGTTGCTGATACGATACAGACCTCGATACATAGGCCACGATACGATATGCATCTCATACAGTGAGCTTTGGATTTGATACGATATATTTCAAATCAATTCAATTCAATACAGCCCAATAAAAAAAATAATGGCAAATGACGGCTGTGAGAATAAAAGTCTTTGTTAAACTACTTCTTACACAAAGTGAATATGAAACATGCCCATTTAATCATCCTTCCTTCCTCTAAACAAGCAACAAAACTGGAGCATTGTATCAAAATAAATTAATAAAATAAACCAAAAAAAATACTATTTTATTTATTTAATGAGACAGGGACAGTGCTCAATATACAACTTTAACAGGAGAAATGGATTGTACCAGGTTGTAGCACTGGAGCTCATTTCCACCTATAGTCCCTGGGCAGGTTGGTGTTATAGTCATGTTATAATCAAACATACAAAGAGAATGTCTTCATAACAATTCTGTACCCTCATCCCCACCCAGTTCTCTCAGCACCATAAAATCATCATTCTTATCAAAATCATCATTAAGTTCATTCACTCCAGAACATCACACTCTCTCCAGACACTCAGTGCCATTCTGAGGAGCCATTGTGTGACCAGAAATGAGAATAGGCCATAGTTTGTAAATATGATCAGCTCCTTCTCGCTCTGTCCTTGCTGGAAGGTGGCAGCTTGTTCCTGCCCTCTAATCTGCTTCTCTTGTGTCTGCTGTGCCTCTCTCGTCTTCGTATACATTTCTCCTGTTGGAGTAGATTTTTTCAAATTCTAAATTATGGAATTGACAAGCTGGTCCCTCAACGCAATTGGCTTTTTTAATGTAGAAATGCCACACACAGTGGATCAAGTGTGGCAGGAGGTGGTTTCAGAGCTCAGGGAAACAAACTTTTAGCGGAGGAGCAGCAATATCATGAACAATTGTATATAGCGTGAAAACATAACTAGCGTGGGAGACATAACTTGTCTCCCATTTATAATTCGATTCTTAAACCAAATCATAACAGACGGGAAAAAAACATTAGGGCAGACGAGTCAGGGACAGAAGGGTGGAGACGGTCTGTAGTCTGAATAGAGATGCTAAATTTTTTTTTTTTTTTTTTTTTCGAATAACAAAAGGAACAAATGAGGGGATAGTTTCAGAGCCATTTCAGAGCAGTGAGCTCCTCATAGGGCTAAAGAGAGATGCTAAATGAGACGCCAGGGAAACAAAAGATACAAATTAGCTGAGATAGTTTCAGAATGATTCCAGGGTAGTGAGCTCCTCCCTGCAGCTAGATATAAACAGGGACTAACCAGCACTAGAACCAGAACTGAAGAAGTCTCTCGGATGAGCGGCGAAACGTCTTCAACCAAACAAACTTTGTCCAGTTGACAAATTGAACTTCTCCTTTTATCATAATTGTATATAGCGATATATCGATACGGTATGATCACATTAAACAATACACTATATCGATATTTCAATATATTTGCACACTCCTACTGCTCTCCATCTGAAATTATGCCATCTTCTAATACCTAAATGTGAATGCAATGGGCTCTATTCACGCTCTATTGCATTCCTTGGGGCTCTGTTGGTGAATAGCAACTCTGAAAAAATCTGGGAAAACTGAGAAAATGCCCCTGTTTTGCCTATTAATGTGTATTATGATTTGTCCTCTGTAACGTTATGTTCTGCAGATCAGCTGTTCCAGCCAGCTGCCTGTGACATCAAAGACGGCGATTAGAGTCCCGTCCCTCATGGAAAGCTTAGGCAGGTTGTGAGGACGCTGCTGCTGAATCCACGGTTTTATCACATGCCCAGTGTCGGGAACTACATTACATGTTTCCAAACATCTTCCAGTAAGTGTGAATAGGGCCAATTTATATATTTTTTATTTATTCTTTTATTTAACAGGGACAGTGCATATTAATGAATATCTGCATGTATTTCATATTAACTTTGCACAATAGTGTTAGTTTAACAAAGAAATATTGTTGGTAAAATGTGTTTGGTTCTTATATATCAGAGTATCGTATGTAATATATGGATAATCACATGTATGACTGAAAGGTTTTTATTCTGCACTCTTCTTTTAATGTGAATTTTTATATTGATTATTATCCGAGTTGTTTGACTTGTGATTTTAATGTCTCTTATTCTGTAAAGCACTTTGAATTACTTTGTGTACGAATTGTGCTATACAAATAAACTTGCCTTGCGTCGCCATATTGTGATAATATTGTGTATTGTGAGCCGTGTATAGAGTATTGGATTGAATCGTGAGGGACCCTGTGATTCCCAGCTCTGTCACACAGCGTTTATTGACTTGTGCATTTTCCTCTGGTGTTGTAATCATCTGACACACATGTGAAAGCTGCAGACTAGAGCCAAACTCTGCACAAACTCTTATCTCAGAGATTAAACCTGCTCCAACTGCACATTCACTGTCTGATATGGCCAAGATGAAATGCGGTTGGCATTTGAATATGACGTTTTATGAATGACAGCTGTTTAAAGATGCACTATGAAGCTTTTCTGGTGAGTGGTGTGCAGGCTGCTTGTCTCCATGGAGAATAGGGCTGCAAGATTAATCACAAAAGGCTGCTGTTTTTAAGTACCATAATATCCTCCACAAACACAATCTCGTGTTTTATTCTGCATAAAAACTGCTAATCCTGTAGTTTATTTCAATGTTCATTTAATGGCATAGCGCAGGGGTCTTCAACGTTTTTCAGGCCAGGGACCCCCAAACAGATGGCGAACTGGGCCAGGGACCCCCTACTATATATACGGCATAGAATTGTGTTTTATATTAAATTGAGCTCAGTGTCATGTATAAACATTGCTACTCTGTTATGGTACATCCAATACAAGGAAATAATACACAGGTTAATACTGTATTTTACACTATAAAATATAAAATTATATTATTTTAATGTGAAATCAAAAGATTTCGCGACCCCCCTGCAGTACCTCCGCGACCCCCCTAGGGGTCGCGACCCCCCTGTTGAAGACCTCTGGCATAGCGTAAAAAATTCCTTCAAAAAGGTGCATTGTGCAACTTTTCTGGTGGAGATGTTTCACAGTATGGCATTGAACCTTTCCATCTTCATGGAGACCAAACCAGGCTAAGTTCAAGGTCAATTTTTTTTTTAGGTATTTTTGAGCTGCAAAACCAACTGTAATTGAATAAACATAAGTTTAATGTCATACTGTGAAGCAATCCAGGCAATGACATAGCCATAGAAACAATAAGGGGAAGGACCCTAAACCAAAAAGTTACAAGTTACAGTGCAGTTTTAAAACATGCATTCTTACTGTGAGTGATTATCGGACAATAAAAAGCTTTCTAATTAGATGCAGCAAGTACAAAGTACACATTTTGACCTTAAGAGCTACTTATACAGTATATCTTTGGACAAATACATTGCGTTCCCCTTTTATTTATTTATTTTATTTATTTATTTTTATCTTTTATTTTATTTATGATTTACTGTCTTTTATTGTATTAATTTGTCTGTGCAGCACTTTGGAAACTGTCATGCTACATAAATAATGTGGATTGGATTAATTAAAAAATGTTTGCAGTATGGTTGCTAGGTGACAGAATTACCTTTCCGTATGTCACATCTGCTGCCTATGTCCAACCAGGAAGTGAAATTATAAACTTCACCAAAATTTTCAAACTTGCAAAACCTAAAAATTGATATTTATCTAATGTTTATTTCCGAACACAAAACAGTAAGATATTGAATGTAACAAAATTAACAACAAATACATCAGTCTTTTAGAACCATCATTACTAATGTTAGCATTATTTCTGTGCAGCAAGTGTTTTTTTTCTGCAATCAGGGTAACGGCGGCAGGGTAAAGGGCAGCAGTAGCTCAGTTGGGAGGATTCATGGGGGCTGGTGCATTGTGTTCTGGGCAGCAGAACACTGCTTGGACTGCTGCCCCCGTGACCCAGAAAATGGAAAAAGCGGAAGGTAACGTCTGCAGTGGTCCTCAACAACTTGCAGAAGCAGTTGCGATTCATCATGCGTGTGGGAGTTTCAATTTCGACATTGAGGTAGATTACTCATATTCAATACCATCCAACTTGGTTAAGTTGGAGGGAAGATAGAGGGGTAACAGTAAAGTGTCAGCAACGGACAGATGCCCCGGGTACAATCAATAGGCATGTATGTAATGATGATTCATCTAGAGAAATTTTAAAAACTGAACTTTCATTCAGGTTAATTTTAGAACTAAATTAGAATTAATGCAGATAAGTGTTAAATAATATCATTGAAAGTGTATGAAGCAATTGTGCTTTAGACCATAAAACTTTTACCTTAATGAGCTACCTCTAAAAATGTTTTTATTGCAATAATATTTTGCCACGTGCATTTTCTGATAAAAAAGGAACACATTGAGGGGGTAAGAAGATTAAAATTTTAAAGTAAAAAAATAAGCTCCACCCTACTTCAGGCAGTTACAGTTAAATAACCAGGTCGTTATTCAGAGCTTTTTTCAGAACACATCTCACCCTCAAATCTGAGCCCCACTAAAGAAGATGAACTGTTTGACACAACTGACTTACTTAGATTTTGTTAGAGTGCATTAAAGGCCTCTTTTAGGTTCACGTGTAATACTGCAGCTTGGAGGGGGTTCTATGTGTATGTCTATGGTAGAATGTCCAGGAGTTACCATGAAGATGCCATCGCCACGGTGCTGCACACATTACTGGAGCACCTGGAGCATAAGAACAGCTACGCACCGCTCCTCTTTGTGGACTACAGTTTGGCCTTTAACACCATCCAGCCGTTTAAACTGCGGCTCAAGCTCCATCAGCTGGGACTCAATACCACCCTGTGCAATTGGATTGTGGACTTTTTATCTAATCGGACACAGAGTGTTAGAGTGGGGAAAAACACCTCCTCCACCCTTGTCATCAACACCGGGACCCCTCAAGGGTGTGTCTTGAGCCCACTGCTCTACACTCTGTTCACCCACGACTGCTCTGCCACCTCCCCGTCCAACCTCATTGTCCAGTTCGCCGATGACACCACAGTGCCCGGACTTATCACCAACGACAATGAAACATACTACTAGGGGTGGGCGATATAGCCTAAAATTTATATCACGGTATAATTTGAACCATAGACGGTAGACGGTATATATCACGGTATACTTTGGTATGTAACAGTATTAACTGTTAACCGTATTAACAGCTTCTTAATGGCTACCAGAGCACATGGAAAAGCATTCAAGCAGGAAGCTGTTTTTTAAACTATTAAATAACATAAACGTCAAGAATATTACTACAAGAAAATGTATTGTGCAAAACTGTAATTGTAAAAAACATAAAACAAGTAACTTCACTTTCAAGCAGTATAAAATTTGAACAAGGCAATGTAAATTGAAAATGAAACTGCTTTAACATTGGTGCCGGTGTCAGTGTTGATGCATACCTGCAACTCTTCGTCAAGTTCCCATGACTCGAGTGCTTCCCTGAGTCCCTGGGCAATCATCTCCCCTGTATGGTCGTCAGGGAAATACGATGTTTGCAGTACACATGGACTGTTGAAATGGGCCGTACACAGGCATTTGCCGCACAACTTCCAGTCGTCGTCAATAAAGTGGATTGTCAGGCTGATATACGGGTCCATAGTGCGACTCGACCACAAGTCCATGGTGGTTGCATAGTGTTTTATGTCACAAAGCTCTTTTCCCACTTGATTGTGGACCTCGTCATGCAGTCTGGGCACTTCCACCTGGCTAAAATATTTGCGGTTTGGTACCACGTACCGTTGATCAAGTGTCTTCACCATGCCTAAAAAGCCGCTTCTCTCTACGGTTTGGAAAGGCACCGTGTCGTTACACAAGAATATTGCGATGGACTTCGTTATGTCAATCCACCGCTGGCTTTTTTTATCATAAGCTACGCCTTTGAAAATGCCTGGGTGATAGTAGTGCCAACTTTTTTCCTCCCACTTGAAGACTGGCTTGGCTTTTGAGTGTCACCATTGAGTGACGCATTCGTTGGCTTTCTTCGTACTCGATAACGTGTTTAGCTTTTAGGTGGTAGAACAGATCGCTTGTGTTGCCATGTTTTGCGATCACTGTCGCCCAGCATATTCTGCAGATTGTTTTCCAATTTCCTGTTCAGTATCCGACGCCTTGTATCCAAACCATGACCAGATTACAGAAGTTGAGCTGGTCTTTTTCACGAGCTCCTCCTCCTCCATGTGCTCACTGCTCGCAGTGATTTTTCCTCCTTCCTTGTTGTGGTGATGCAATGAACTATCGCGATAGGAAGGTATAACCCAAATCTCTACCGTTGGCCAAATTTATACCGCATACCGTTTATACCGCCCACCCCTACATACTACAGGACTGAGGTGCAACATCTGGTGTCTTGGTGCCATAGCAACAACTTGGCTCTAAACACCAAAAACACCAAAGAAAATAGTTGTGGATTTCCGCAAGAAAGGACACAAGGACCATCAACCTCTCTTCATTGGCAGAGATGTGGTGGAGAGGGTGAGCAGTTTTAAGTTCCTGGGGGTGACAGTGACTGAGGACCTGTACCCACAAGCTGTGAGGCTACTGAACACTGCCCACCACCCCTTTCTACCCCCCTCCCATGGACAATAACCACACTTGCCAATCAATAGTTCTGAACTGTTTTTTGCATTGCTGCATAATGTCACTATTCTCATGTATCTGAATGGCCCTGCTCTAATGCACTTTAATGATAATATTAATGACATGCCCTGATGCTGCTGCCAATACTGCTGTACTGATGTTAAATGTTTACAAATGTTTACACATGTTTACACTGGGGGTATTTAGGGGTTATTGAGGGGTATTTATTTTACTGGGTTTGCACTTTACTATTTCGCACTTTACAACTAAGTATGTGGATGCTCCAAACACACTTTCGTTGTTCTTTCTTGTGCAATGACAATAAATACTTGAAATCTGAAATCTGAAGACGCAATGCACACCTTAGAAACAAAAAAGGTTTTAAGATGGTCTGAAAAATACAACATGGAATGCAGCACATTATCAGGCATTCATGGTCCTATTCAGGAGTTTAACTATCAACTGAAAACGAACTGAAAAACGGTTGGCTAATGCTAGTTAGCTTGTACTGTAATGTTATTTGAGGGGACTTGTTTAACAGCACAAATGAGCTCACCTGTTGGAGTTCCAGCTAAATCAGTTCTTTCTCATCAGATTGTGTTAAAGGTCCCATGGCATGAAATTTTCACTTTGAGGTTTTTGAACGTTAATGTGAGCTCCCCTACCCCGTTTAGCCTTCCCCCCGGCTAAAAGTTGCGGAATGTGTAAACTGAGCATTTGCGATCCTTTTCCGCGTTTGAAAAAAAAGACAGCCCAAACGGGCAATTCTGAACAAGGGAACTTTCTGACGTCACACTCGCGGAAAGGTTTCCACCCCCGTCTGGATGTCTACCCACTGTCTCTGGAAATCACGCCCAGATAATTTGGACCGCAAACGAGTTACGAAATGCGAGATGCGTTTTTTTATTTGGATGTCCTTTATCCGAGCTACCGAACCTCTGAAACAGCAGTGGTTTAATTTTATTTTCTGTGGAAATGTGGTGTTTTTTTAATGGAAAACGTCTCATATCTGCTTCCGCGCTTAAAACACGGAAGTGGGTGACAGCGCACATCGCACCGCTAATCCAGGAAACAGTGGCGTATTTGGCCACAACCCACCCGCTGCACTGGCCTGTCTCTGTCCTCCTCATTTGCATTCAAGCAACAACGCCCAGAATAAAGCGTTTCAGAGACATATTTAGCCTTGTGAAGACAGTCAGAGTCATATCTCATGCACTGAGGCTTGATTTTGAAGAAGGATTCATTTAAAGTATTAGGGAACCATTAAGGCGCCATATAAAAGCATCAAGAAGTACCATGTCATGGGATCTTTAAAACAGAGGTCAGATTAAAGTCTAACTTGACAGAACAGTGCCTCAGTTAGCATCACACTCCCAAGGAACACTGACAACATCAGCTGCAAAGTGTCAATTGATTTTACTTATAGATGAACTCAGTAACTTTTCTGTTGGCGGCTCCCAAACATTCTTGCCTCCGTGATGCTGTAATTGCTTGCCTGAAATGTTCCACAGTGCAATATTAAATTGATCAATCTCCACGGCACATTCGCATTCTTTTCAACAATAAAATAACTGCGACTAAATGAATGCAAGATTAAAGTTTAATGCCATAGTGTGGAACATCATGGACAACCACAAGACGTGGTCTATCAGGTATGAGCAACATCCAGGGCAGAGTGTATGGACAGAGAGATAAAAAAGTAGAAGGAAAGAGGGAAAGAAAAGATGAGGAAGAGACAGAATGAGAAAATGAAAGAATGATAAAAAGAGAGAGCAACCAGGAGGAAAGAAAGAGACCGCGAGAGAGTGAGATAGTGAGAAAAAAAGACAGAGAGAGGAGTGAGACAGAGACATTAAAAAAGAGAGAGAGAGATGGATGGAGTGATATACGAGCTGAGCTGAAGTCACTGTGAATAATTATAGTTTATCATAGAGTTGAAGGGTGAGTCAGCCAAGTCTCACGGCTCAGATGCACAGACCGTTCAGAGGTGCTACTATAACTTTTCACATTTCAATCCTCTTTTAAATCTGATTTTCTAAGCAATTAGACGAGGACAACGCTGCACCATTCTAGAAAAATAACCAATTGCAATTTTACAGACATGTTTTACAAGTAATTTCGCAATTTGTGTTTTTAAATCGCTTAAGAGTACATAGCTTAAATTTTAAGCTTTAATACCGTTAGCACTGGAAAAAGTCTGAATCCCATGCATTTCAGAACATGTTTGTAGAGGTCTAAACTGATTTTAGAGCAACTTAAAGGTACATTGTGTAACTTTTCTGGGTCTGTCACCTGCTTGTATTTGTGGGGATCTTACATCTTAGTCCAGAATGTTCGACTGTATGGCACTGAACTTACTTGATCCATCTCCATGGAGACAAACAGGTAAATCTAGCTATAAGTCATACTACAAGTCTGTGCAGAGGCAACCCCACTCAAAGTACGAATGGATGTTTTTCATAGAAGGTTTGAGCTATAAAAACATCAAATGTATATACAAACAATAGATCAGTTTAATGCCATACTGTGTAACATTCTAGGCAAAAATCAACATCTCAATGGCAAACCCCCTACCAGAAAAGTTCCATAGTGCACATTTCAGTCTGATTTCCTAATTACAATGCAATCTTGTAGTCCTAAACCAAACAGGATTTTGGTATTTGGAACAACAACTGCCTGCACTGGTTTGAAAATCCCAAGGACATGTTAAATTCCAGTGTGGGGGCAAGTTGTGCTAAAAGTTGTTTCTTCCAGCAGAGAAGCGAGTCTGGGTTTTGTAACTGAAGAAAAACTCATTTGGTATTTATTTTACTAAACATCCCATTGAATACCATAGAACTGTTACATTACAATTATACAAAAAGAGCTTCATTTTGTTGAAAAGGTAACAGTCAATCAAGTTAGAAGTTTATTTTCTACCGCTACTACCACTACAGTGACTACTACAGCTACTGGTGTACTACCACAACAACTAGCTTAGTATTTGTTGTTTCAGCTAACATTTATTGCTTGAGTAACATTATTTATTTTGTTGCATAATTATTTAAACTAAAACCTGGTCTCCAAGAAGAAAAACAACTTTTACAAAGCTAAAGTACTGCGCTTATACACGGACCACTTGTACTTTGCATAATGGCGAGTCTATTGCTATAAAGGGCGTTAGTGTTTTAATGTTTGGTCTCTCAACATGAGTTCGTGCATTATATCCTCAAGGGCCATTATGTGCGCATAATTAATAAGTCAGCTAGCGTTAATAGACTTTTGCATATTATTTAAGGTGTTAGCCAAGTAAACAAACAACTGTCA
This sequence comes from Paratrypauchen microcephalus, assembly GCA_036785185.1. Lineage (NCBI taxonomy): Eukaryota > Metazoa > Chordata > Actinopteri > Gobiiformes > Gobiidae > Paratrypauchen > Paratrypauchen microcephalus. Next base: position 940,404 of record JAVJIX010000108.1, read on the forward strand.
CTTCGGTGGTGGGTGGAGATCTCTAAAGTCTTGCTCACTTTACACTGCTGCAATGTTTTGCAAGGTTACATCGATCAAATTTGGCTGATGTGCCAGCAGGATGTGCACGCAGGAGGCGCAGACGATCGCTGTCAACAAGCAGCGGGAGCAGACATGCTAACGAGCTAATGCTAACAACTGTGTGCTTCAAAAGCGACCATAAAATTCAAATAAACTGATTTTCCACATAATAAAACGCGATAGCATAAACGCGAATGTGTGTGTGTTAAATTGAGTGTGGTCAAACTGTTAAAGCGAGAAAACAATGGAGTGTTATGCTAAGATGCTAACAGCTTGTCCCATTCAAAACAAAAGCAAAGATGCTAATGCTAAGCGGTTTGCGCCCAAAGTGTTGCCCGGGACAACGCGCCCACGGCGGCAGAGACTGTCCGCTCCAGCCCGCTCCTTCCCCGGTGCTTCCACTCACCTTTACCGTAGAACTTCTTCCCAGTGGTTACGTCGAAGATTTTCATGTTAACAGCCATAAGTATGCGCGGGTTCTGGAGGCCATCGTACTCCCGCAGCTGCTCCAGTGTGAAATCCCGTCTCCTCATTTTGGGCAGCGCGGTGGCCTCGTCTTCCTGGGCCGCAGCGGAGTACAGCCGTCTGCCCCAGCGCCTGTACAGCACCACGCACACGGACACTACAAGCACCAGCACACCGACATTCAACAGCATCGTCCCGAGTCCCAGCCCGCCGTCCGCCGCCTCCTCCGCTGCCCTCTGCCCGCCGCTGTTATCCACGGTTCCGCCGCTGGAAGTGTCCCCATCGTCCGCCATGCTCTCGGATAGCGCTGCCCGCCTTCACGGAGCGGCCACGGCAGCAGACGTCCAGCTCTGCCGCGCGGTAAGTGCGTGTCTGCCGTGCTGTGGGCGGGCGGGCGGGTGTGTGTGTGCGTGTGTGTGTGTGTGTGTGTGTCTCTGTGTGTGTGTGTGCGTGTGCGCGTGCGTGTGGAGAGCGTCTGTGGTGGAGTCTGTGCAAAAGAGTCTGTCTGCAGACCTGCACCCAATACTCTCCCCCAGGGCGCACCTCCACCCAGGCCAAGTAGTGCAAAAAAGAGTGTACAAAATAAAGACGAAACAATACAAAAGCTATCTAAGACAAAAAAAAAAAAAAATCTAAATCTAAAATCTGAAAGCAGTGCAACAGAATAAATAAATACCTATTTACAGATGTCCAAAATGTGCAGTGTGCATCAAAAATGTGCAATGGAAGATACAGCAGTGAGATGGTAATGTGCAATAGAATGTGCATTGAAAGTAATAAAAAAATAAATGTGCAGCAGTAGTAATTCCCGTGCAATAACAGTAGTAAATAACAGTACAACAGTAGTAAAATTCCAGTAGTAAATGTGCAACAGTGCAACAGTAGTCCTTAGCAGCAGTTTCAGTTTTTAAAGTGTCTAGAGCAGGGGTCTTCAACGTTTTTCAGGCCAGGGACCCCCAAACAGATGGCGAACTGGGCCAGGGACCCCCTACTATATATACGGCATAGAATTGTGTTTTATATTAAATTGAGCTTAGTGTCATGTATAAACATTGCTACTCTGTTATGGTACATCCAATACAAGGAAATAATACACAGGTTAATACTGTATTTTACACTATAAAATATTAAATTATATTATTTTAAAGTGAAATCAAAAGATTTCGCGACCCCCCCTGCAGTACCTCCGCGACCCCCCTAGGGGTCGCGACCCCCCTGTTGAAGACCTCTGGTCTAGAGTGATGTCTTTTTATGGAATACAGGTTATGCCAATATGGGGGGGTGGGAGACGGGTAAGGTGAGAGTTCAGCCTCCTGGTCTGGTGGATGAAGCTGTTTGACAGTCTGGTGGGTGAAGCTGTTTGACAGTCTGGTGGGTGAAGCTGTTTGACAGTCTGGTGGATGAAGCTGTTTGACAGTCTGGTGGAGTGGGCCCGGAGACTCCGGTACCTTCTCCCCGAGGGCAGGAGGCTGAAGAGGCTGTGTGAGGGGTGGCTCGGGTCACCCACAATGCTGGACGCTCTGCGGGTGAGGCGGGTGTTAAAAATGTCCAGGAGGGAGGGGAGAGAGACACCAGCGATCCTCCCAGCTGCATTCACTATGCGCTGCAGGGCTTTCCTGTTCTGTTCAGCTCCCGTACCACACAGTGATGCAGCTGGTCAGGACGCTCTCAGTGGTGCCTCGGTAGAAGGTGGTCACGATGGGTGGAGGGGCTCCAGCTCTCCTCAGTTTGCGGAGGAAATAGAGGCGCTTCTTAGCTTTCTTTCATTTTAGTTTGAAGTTAAAGGTCCTATATTATACAAAATGAACTAGAGTAAGCTTTAAACACATGGATCTAAAATAAGAACTTAATAATAATAATAATAATAAATATAGCTGCAAGCAGCAATGTGGGGCCAAGCACCGAAGGTGCATGTAGGCCTCAGCATGTAGGCCGCATGCAGGGTCTGACAGGGCTTAACAGAGTCTCTGACAGGGTCTAACAGGGTCTAACAAGGTCTAACAGATCAAAGACACATCAAAGACAGATCAAAGGTTGCTAGGTACGTTGCCTAGCAAAGCAGAAAATTACTGAAAATTCCTGCTTTGACCTGCTGGTGGCACTAGACGGTTGGGGCTGGGGGCCTATAAATTGCTGTGGGTAATGAGGAGACTGGCTGTAATGTGCATGCAAAATTTCACAACTTTTTACCAGACAGTTCTAGGGGTTGCCATAGACTCCCATGTTTAGAGGAATAATGTGTAATAATCAATAGAAACACTTTTTTTTTTTTTTTTTTTAATCTTTTAATATTACAAGGTACACAATAATACACACTTCAGGTACATAATAGTACATATTTTATCACCACAATAACATTCACAAAGCACTCAGAAGACACATCGGGGGATGCGGGTACGGGAATAAACACCACTGGGCACAAGGGCTAAGAGAAACAGGGGGGATGTAGACGACCAAAGGGATGAAGAAAGGGGCCTGGGGGAGAGCAAAGGTGATGCAGTCATCCTCCCTCGCATCACCACCATTTTTCCTGGTACGATCCTCATTCTTACCACCCGCGTCCTCAGGCGGCTTCGCTGCCGGTGTCCGGTCGAAATGGGCCGCCCCGTCAGAATGAGCTCCAAGCGCTACTGCGCATGCGCGCGCATGCGCAAACCACCCCTGAGTGTTGTTCCCTTTAAATGCCATCGAGCTTGGCTCCAGAGGCAGAAGTTGAGTTGCTGCTATTGTTTGATTGATTGATTGATTGATATTTTTGTAAATATAAATATATTTGTAAATGTTTCTTCTGTTGTCCCTTTTCCTGTCCTCATAAATCATGAATAAGAGACAAGCCTTATTTGACAGATAATATAAGCGTGTCAGAATGAGCTCTGTACAGTCAGAGCCTAATTTGACAGATAATATAAGCGTGTCGAAATGAACTGTCCATGCCCATTATAAAAGAGTTGGAATTTTACATACTAAAGACACCGTATGCAAACAGCATACAACTCTCTAATCCTATCTAATCTAAAACTGCAGACGTATTTGTCGTAGTACGTATTTGTCAAGTACAAACGCCACAATTTTGGATGTCACTGAGTGCAATGTTCAAAATGTGCACAAAACTGTTATAATTTTTAAAATGTTTCGGTAACACTTTATAATAACGGTCGCTTATAAAGCATTAGTAACACTTAGTAAATAATGAACTAATTATTACTAATTATTTTACAAAACATTTACAAATATGTTAAAAAATATTTGTTAATGAGTAACAAATACTACACTAATAGCATTAGTAACACTTAGTAAATAATGAACTAATTATTTTACAAAACATTTACAAATATTTGTTCATGAGTAAGAAATACTTAGTAAATAATGAACTAATTATTTTACAAAACATTTACAAATATTTGTTCATGAGTAAGAAATACTTAGTAAATAATGAACTAATTATTTTACAAAACATTTACAAATATTTGTTCATGAGTAAGAAATACTTAGTAAATAATGAACTAATTATTTTACAAAACATTTACAAATATTTGTTAATGAGTTAGAAATATATTAAATATTTGTTAATGAGTAAGAAATAATCAATTTAATCTCGCCAGAAAGACCCATTGAAAGGAGATATTATGACACGCATGGTCCCTCCCACTCAACCAATCCTAAAAATACAAATAATTATCTATAATTATTTGTATTTTTACAAATAATTAGCTTTGAATCTATACAACTGTAAACAACTCACGCATACAACTGTAAACGAAAAACGGCGTATTTCGACGTAAGGCGGCCTATTTCGACGGGGGGGCGTAACCCGATAGACATCGCCGTCAAAATAGGTCAGTGGTGGGCTCATTCTGACGAGGCGGCCCATATCGACAGTACACCGGGCCTCGGGGCCCTGCGGGGGTTGACATTGCGCTGCCCGCCCGGGGGGGAGCAGAGCTCGCGGAACACGGTGAAACCGCCACCCCCGCAGCCGGGGCGCTGGGAGGAGGTCAGCCAACAACCGAAAGGAGCTGAGAAGCCAAAATTGTCCAAAAAGTTCAAAGAAGGAAACGAAAAAAACACCAAA